>JACEFZ010019778.1:0-420122 GCA_014155875.1 Cepaea nemoralis
TTATTTCCCCTTTTTGATTTCTAGTATATTTTCTTACTTGTTATAAGTTCGGATGAGATATTCTATCTTTGACCACCATTTTCTATCATTGTTTCCTATTTTTTATAAGCTTCTTTGAAATTTTTTCGTTACTTGACCCGGTAGTTTTTCATCTTTAGTTAACACATTTTCCTATGTGGTCGATATATTTATAAGTTTGTTTGAGATATTTCTTGACTTGCCCATCAACATGTAACACCCGCTCATCCCATGACACCCATATGCACTGTCAACAATAAAAACCAACAAGTGAACGCAATTATAATACATATAATTGTTTATTTTACAGTATTTCCAGTCAATTTTACAAACATAAAAATAAACATAATATCAGTATAAAAATGGATGGTGTAATATGGGATGTTATACATAGTATGCTCATATACACACAGTGTACAATGGTGTCGACCGTTGGTCATAAACCTGTGGTTATTTATTAAACGAGACAGAATTCTGGGATATGATAGAGATAAAAACTTATAGCTGGAATCGTCTCTGTAGTGTATTTGGTATTTGGACGTTGTTGCATAGCGTATGTAAGAATGTCGTGTTCGTGTACTGTTTTGATAAAATTGTCAAAGTTTTGTCTGTTTCGAATTAGTTGTGGAATTTCTAAGACAGAAGCGTTATTGAAAGATGCATGGTAGAACCGAAGAGCTTGTGTTTCGATGTGCCTAAGGACTACATGATAACTAAAGTTGATTTTGAATATGCTCTTTTGAGTGTCAAAGATCTTGTACAAGGTCTCTGTCCAGTCTTTAGGGTGTTGTGTCTGTGGACTAATAAAAATGTATAGACAGACATATATGTGTTGATCTTGTTATGTGTCTTGATACTACTCCAGTTGTCGTTGTATACTTGTCTAACATCATCTGGTAGCGTGTGTAGAGAACCCGCTTCATCCTCGGGTTGTGTGTTGGTAGCTGGATAGGCGTTTTCGTTTTGTTTAGTGTTCTTCTTCTTCCTGCTTGTCACATCACTATTGGTAGCCGCTGGTCTCTTACGCACTGTTGGTGAAAAAGGTGTTGACGTTTCTGTTGGTATTACACTGGATGATGATCCTGTTGTTGTGTGTTCTTTGTAATGTGACGTTGTAGATTGTCTTTCCTGTTAAAATGATGACCACAAGTTTGACACGAATACACTTGCTCCTTGGTACTGTGACTGTTACGAATATGGCGAAGCAGACTGCGCTTTTCAGTGAAGCCTTTTCCACAAGTTGCACATACGTGTTTCTCAGATGATTGCCGAGTAGCCATCTTTTAGGCACGTTCGCTAGCGAATTGATAATAAGATAATCGACACTCGACTTGAAACCTGTTCACACTGAGCCTCTGTATATGGTGTTGAATATAATTAGTTTATAACTTGCACTAATGGTAGATAACTCGACGTTGACTAGTTTAGGATGCCAAATATCCAAACAACAAGATGTAATGTTCACTAGTTTAGTATGCGGTATCAAATCCGAACAAGTTGTGCCGGTCTTTGATTCAATCGGTGATGAAATCTTTGCAGCTGCCGTTGTAAACTAAGGCAGAATAATGCTATTGCTTACACTTGGGGTGGGTCTGGGTAAAAAACTGGTTGATAAATCTTACAAGTCAGCTTGAATAGCCAAAAACTAGGAGACAGATCCACTAAATCGGTATGTCCGTATATGGTTGATAGTCCGTGGATACTGAGACAAACAGGTGCCTGTCAAACTTTCCACACTTGAAGGCAAATAGCAGTTGACTAACCACAAAACTGAAGACTCGATCGTTCGTCGTTCTTGTGTAAAACACAAAGTGAGAGAGATGGTGAGTTGGTTATATATTACATAAAGTAAACCCCGCCCACAGTATAGTTGCCAACCAATCAGTGTTTGTCTAACATAAGATGTGGATCAATTCTAAGACCAACACCGTGATTGGTTGTAAGCCACACATCGGTTTGTGTGTTTTACAAGTCAAGCTGCCGCCGCAAGCCACAAGCAGACTCATCTCAAAGGCCGGCGGTCTGCACATATTTTGGCCGTAATATAGAACAGATAGCAGCCATGTTTTTTAATTGTTTTGGTCTTACACCACCCTCAGGTTCGATCTGATTCAAGTCCGACACCTACGGCGACATGGAGGGTCATCTTTACTTTTTTTTTTATTTTTTTTTTTCCTTCAAGGATTTCCTTTAACGATCTGAAAGTGTATGATGCTAGTGTTCGGGGGCACTTATCTACCCCTTTTCACCGCTCACCAACCCCTTAACAACGAATATCACTAAGCCGCCCTCTTTACTTTTTTAAGGTTTTCCTTTATACTATGTAATGGTAGTGCATAAACCACTACAGGTCTCTACAGATCACTAATAACCGCAATAGGAAAACTGGAGTTATTGGCATTACAGCGTAAATTGCGCGTCAGGCAATCTCTCCCGCATTGATCGACACACGATTCACTTGAGTTCTCCTTTGTTAACATATAATGGTGACATAATTAATAGTACCAACTGTCGCCAGCACACCTAATTCCCAATACACATTATTTCTTTTACTATACACCTGCGGACAATACTGACTTTTTGGTCACAGATGTTGTAAACCAACCTTTAACAAAGATACGAAACACGTGACACCAATGTTACTTTAACAGATTCACCACATAGCGGGATTCGCTTCTCTGGCGCCTATGTTGGGTATAGTTATCAACCAGCCGCGTTATTCGAATCGTCAATGACGCCACCTAGCTCCGTTACATACTCGACCACTGCCACACTACGCCACCACACAGTAGGTTTCGAACCTTTCAAGCGCTATGGCAGCAACTAGACACCACTGTTATACGTTTACGGCTTAGTATACACTTAAAAAGAGCCGCCTAGGGTGGACATCCTTATCGAACCGCGGCGTGAATCGACTCTCAAACGATGCCTACGGCACCACCTATCCCCGTTACACACTCGACCACTGCCACACTACCCCACCACACAGTGAGATCCGAACCTGTTGCATGGTAGGGCACCCAAGAGACACCCAAGTTACACATTGGTGATATCCCACTATGACAAACTACACACCCCTATGACAACTAGGTACACCCATAGTGATAAAGTGGTAACCTTACCAACGAAAAAGCATTGAGATTCGAACTCAACGCCGCCAAATGAGGGGGGTCTATGGTACCAACTTAACCTATTATACACCCCAGTTACACATTGGCGATACCCCGACACACTCTATCGAATTGGTTATCGCACCATCTGCAATGCGACTGTGGTACCAACTAACCCCGTGTCTCAATTCATTTATCTTTGTTTACATATACCGATGATCTGATTAAAAACGCCACCTATCGCCGACAGGTGTAATTTACAAACCACATTATTTCTGGTACGGACAATATCGACTTTTTTGCTGACAGGTGTTCGCCGATCTTAACAAAAATACGAATACATCAACCCGTAACAGCCGGCGCAAACCAATCGATTATGCATAAATTATGTTCCCCCACTCCCCTTCTTTGAGCTTACTATTTTATTCCGGCACCTCCCCGCACCTCCCGCACCTCCTTCTTTGTTCTTTGTATATCTCATTGCTCATTGCTCAGTGGGGGTACCTAGAGACCCTATATACTACTCACACACCCTCCAGCCAAACACACATACCCCTCACACACGCACATCCCGCACCAACACACACACACACACATCCCTCACCCACTCATAAATCAGCTACCCATACCCACACATCTTTCCATCCACACACACATTTCCCAGCCTGCCCACACATTTTACAACCACCCACACACCCGAACAACCACACACACATCCCCCACCGACACACATTCCCCAACCAACACACACATCTCCCACGCAAACACACATCTCCCACGCAAACACATCCCCCACCTACCAACACCAACATATCCCCCACCCGCCAACACCCACAAATCCCACTAACCACCAAAATCCACGAAATCACACCAACCCAAACACGGATCCTTCTCCCACACATCCCTCACCCACCCAAACGCCCCATCCATACTCACATCCCTCCACCCACCATCCTACTCATCTCCGTACCCACCTACACAACCCCCCCCCCCCACAAACCCACACATCCCACACATCCCCACCCACCCACTCATATCCCCACCCGCACAGATCTCCCCACCCGCACACATCTCCCCACCCGCACAGATCTCCCATACACCAACACACCTCTCCCACCCACCCACACACCTCCACCATCCACACATACACTCCCTATCCACACATTCCCACACACAAACACCGACTCACACACACGCAACCCCAAACTACACACCTCTTCCATCCATATACACATGAGCCACACTCATCCCCAACCCATACACACATCCCCCACACCCCCTACACAATCCCCAAACACACATCCACATACTCCTAACCACACATCCCCACTCACACATTCACACCCCCATTCACCAATACCCATACCCACTTACTCACACACATCCCTCGCCCGCACTGACACCCCCACTGACCCACTCACATTTCCACCCAGAAACATTCCTCATCCACACACATATTCCCCCACCCACCAACACATCTCTCCACCCACCCACCCAGCCACAAACAATTCCCTCACCCACACACAGATAACCCCACACACAAACCACCACCCACAAACTCATCCCCCAACACAAACACAATCCTCACATCTAGACACACACATAATGCTTCAAATAATCATTGAAGCTAATGTGAACAAACTCCCACACTTTACACAAACCTACACTGACAATTATCGTGAGCATTCTCACAAAAATGTGAAAAAATGGAGAGCAAATTATGCACATACATTGTGTAGCGTAAAAAAGTGGTGATGCGATACAATAAGTTGATTCCTAAAATTGACATAAACATGATGGAATAAGCAGTGCACACATTTTTGTCAGTATGTGTTAGAAAATCAAGTGGCAGTAAAAATGATATGTATGATGAGTATACAGAAAAAATATGCAACAGCACGTCACGTGACATACATGCGCTCAACCCTCTCTATCTCTCTTTCTTTCTTTCTTTCTTTCTTTTTTGTTGCTTTCACACACACTCTCTGGTTGTCTCATCCCCCCACCCACACACCCATACTCCACCCAACACCACACACACATATCCTCCGCTACCAACCCACACACCCCCAACCACCCAGCCAAACACAACCTCCCACTACACACACCCCATCACCCACATATGCCCCACCCACATCCCCCACCCACACACATCTTCCCACACACACACAAACATCCCCCACCCATACACTCTTCCTTCCCCCCACAAATTTATCCACTCACGAACTCATCCCACAACCACTCACACCTACACAACCCCCACCCACCCATCAACACATAATCTCCCATCTATCCACCCACGCTCACACAGCCAAACCACACAGCCAAACACACATCCCTCCACCCTCACATACATCCTTTACCCACCTGCACACCCCACTTCCCCCATCCACCCACACACCCTCACCCATCTCTCCTCTCACACAACACCCCACCCATATACACATTCCCATCCACACATATGCACCACATATGCACATCCCCACCCACACATATACCCTCACCCACCCACCATCTCCCAACCACGCACACATACCCCCACCTACAAACACGCTCAGTACCCACACATGCATCATCCACCCACACACACACACACCCCACCCACACAGACATATCCCCCACCCACAAACACATCCCCACACCCATCACACAACCATCCGTCAACCTACACACATCTTCCCACCGCCACACACGCATTCACCCACACACCCCTCACCCACCCACCCACACACGTACACATTCCCTAGAAACACAAGCCCCCACCCACCAACACCCACACACTTTCACCCCAATATCCTCCACCCACACACACATCCCTCACCCACCACACATCCCCCACTCACAACCCCTCCACACATACATCCCCCACATACACACTCACACACATCGTCAGATCTAGACACTTACATGATGCCTCACATAATCACTGAAACTAGTATGAACAAACTCCCGTACTTTACACACACATACACTGACAATTGTCGTCAGCATTCTCGCAAAAATTGTAAAAAAAAAAAAAAAAATTGATAAAATTTGTACATAAACATTGTGTAACGTAGAAATTAGTGATGCAATTCAACTCCCACTTTTTTCTTAGGCACACACACTCTCTTTCTCACACTCACTCACACTAACTCTCTCAATCACTCTACAGTAATGTGCATGTGTTCGTATTATAAATGATTATATCAAGTGGCATACAAAATGTTAATATGAAAGATGAGAATACTCAAAACAATATGGAATCAAGTGGAATTCAAAATGATAATATGAAAGATGAGAATACACATAAAATATGGAATATCATGATACATGTCATGCATGTGCTCAACTCTCTCTCTCTCTCCCTTCTTGCATACACACACACTCACACACATGTGCACCCACACACAAACACATCCACCCCCCGCCAGCACATCCACACATCCACCACACACACCATCTCTCGCACCCACCAACACACGCATACTCACCTAAGCACCTCTCCCCACCCACATATACATCACCACCCATCCCTCAACCCATACACACTCACGCACCCACACATCTCCCCATGCACTCAATCACCCATCCCCAACATCGCATCCTTCAACTACAACACCCCCACCCGCACACATATTCCCAACCCACCCACACACATTTCAACACATCATCCGCTCACACATCCATCACACATGCATCCCCCACCCACACATCCCCACCACATGCACCCCCCACCCACACATCCCCACCACACACTCATCCCCCATCCACACTCCTATCCCTCACCCACACCCCACACTCTCACCATACACCCTCACCCATACACACAACTCCCACACCCATCCTCCATGCCACCTACACATACACCCCCACACACCCACTCACACATTACCACCCACTCATACCCACAAATTCTATTACCCACCAACACCCACCCACCTACCAAAAAAAAACATACCCCCACCTACAGGGCCCATCTGGGACTGATACAGGACTGATAGAGCTATGCAGCCAACACGACTTCTATATAACAAACACATTCTACAAACACAAAGATTCACAAATATACACCTGGTATAAATGGAACGATCTAGATACTAAAAGTCAAATTGCTTTTATATTAACACACACACAAAAAAGAGAAATATATTCGATGCAAGGGCAGTGCCCAACTTAAGTATAAACACAGACCACAAAGCAGTCATTACCACAATAAGAATCATCAGTAGAAGAAAGCAAAGACCAGGAAAATACATGCCATGCGAATCAGTAAACTAAAAATCCTCAAAGACGAGGCAGTGAGGGAAAATTATGAGAATGAACTTACTTAAATCTTTGTAAAATTACCTATAGAAAGAAAGACAGTGGAAGAAGAATGGAAGATGTTCAAATTAAGCGTTTTAAATACTGCAAAAATAACATGTGGAACCACGAAAAAACGCAAAACACAGATAAAGAAAATAACAAGTTGTTGGAACGCATAAGTAAAGAAGCTGTAAAAGACAAAAAGGAAAAATATAAAAAGTGGTCGAAGCGCAAACAGGAATGCGATTATATAGAACATAGAATAGCGAGAAGACATATGAATAGAATAGTAAAGGGAGAAAAACAAAAAGACTGGGAGGAGTATGGAGAAGCCTTAAATAAAAACTACAAGGAAGCAACTAGAAACTTCTACAAAAAGATAAGTGCAATGAGAACCAAAGGAGAATCCTTTGACCCAACTGAAATAATTAACAGCGAAAATGGAGAACCAATTAGCGAACAAAAACAAATCCTAATAAGATGGAAACAGTACTTCGAACAACTTCTCAACATCCCATCAGATGTCTCAGGAATTCAAGAAACCGACACAGATGCCACCGAAGAACTAGAACCAGACATACTGAAAGAATAAATGACAAGATGAAATATCAAATGAACTAATTAAAGCAGCAAGAGAAGAAGGCATGGCTACATAGACTATTCAACCATGTTTGGGTAGAACAACAGACACCAAGAGACTAGGGAAACGCTATAAGTATCCCAATTTAGAAAAACAAAGGCAGTAAAAGAGACTGCACACGATAAAGAGGCATTTCACTGTTGAGTCATACTGGGAAAATATTTTGCAACATTCTTGAGAAAAGATTACGAACTACTATAGAACCCCAGCTAAGTGAAGCACAACTTGGATTTAGGAAAAACAAAGGATGCACAGATGCAATTTTTGCTCTTGACAACTTATAGAAAAATCAATCGAATTCAATGAAACACTCTACTTAGCCTTTGTCGACCAAGGAAAGGCATTTGATAGAGTAGATAGAAACAAGCTGTGGGAAATCCTTAAACAATATGGAGTGAGTACACATCTAACGAACCTATGTAGAAGCTTATACAACAACAGTGAATGCATAGGACACTCAGAACTCTTCACTATAAGATCTGGAGTACGACAAGGTTGTGTCCTGTCCCCTCTCTTGTTCGTAGCGCTTATAGATAACATATGTAAAGAAACCAACCAAATAGAGACCGCAAGAACACCGCATGACGAGAACACGGAAGAAGAACAATCTGCAAATCTAACGATTAGAGAACTCCTGTTTGCGGACGACCAAGCACTAATAGCAAAATCAGAAGCTGAATTACAAGACCACATGAATAGTCCAAATGAAATGTGTAGGGAACATAAAATGAAAATTAGCACAAGTAAAACAGAGGTAATGACTATAACTAAAGAGGAAAAGGCAACAACGATTCACCTAAACGAACATCCCTTGAAAAAAGTAAAGAGTTTCAAGTACATCAATCAATCAATCAATCATGTGCCATGCCGGAAAGCGTCGGCGGTCATGATTCGCCATTTCACTCGATCACCAGAGTCGTGGATCAGCTCAGTGTTCCTGTCTCGTCCATGCCATGTGGCCAAGCCATCCAGGTATTTTCCTCTCGGTCTTCCTCTTGGTCTGTTCCCTTCGATCTTGCCAGCTGTCACTAAGTTCTCCAGTCCATTTCTTCTCATAACATGTCCAAAAAATTTTGACTGTCTACGTCTAATTTCTCTAATCAATCTACGATTCAAGTACATAGGAAGTATAATATCATCAAATGGCAAATCAGAAGAGATCGAAAATAGATGCAATAAGGCAAACCAACTCATTGGACAAATGGTACCAATACTAAAGAACAAACATGTATCAATAACTATAAAGAAAGCACTTTACAATACTGCCACGTAGCGTTTGAGGCAAGAGTCAGTGATTTAGTATTGGATAAGAAAATAGTGGCAGACAAATAAAGTGAGTCACCGTAGAGCGCAATAATACAATACTTACTACATGACGTCACGGGGACTACATTACGTTACCATAGTCAGAGAGCGTTTGACAACAGCATTGGGAAGAAGGACAACACCGAGATATCGACAATATTCAACTGAAAAGGCATTATAGGCACGATGTAGGATGGTCACGAAAGATGAAGAAACAGCAGCACGATCTAGATTATGAAGAACGATCAAGAATAAATGCAGGGCGCAAAAAGGAATGAAGAGTAATATCTGGCGTCACCACTGGCCGATCGAATTGTAGGCAAAAAGGTCACAGCTTTAACATGTCAGTGGGACGCAGAGGTGTTTCCAAGGCACCAGGGTCGGGTTTTATACTGGCCAAGACCTATTGACGCGTCCTCGTCGAGCGTCCTGGGCAACAGGTCCCTTCGGGGTCCTGGCTGAAGTCAATAGGATCGCCGATTCCTCCGAAGTCGGAGAGTGTCTGCCTGTATGGCGAGGAACCACCAGTCTGCACACCAATAAGCCAGACATGGGACAACGGATACTCACGCAAAACTCAGGTCCTGTATGACATCACACTGATGTTGGACAATAGGATGCCTTCATCCGACATACAGGACTTTGCGTTGGAGCTCAAGCCAACGAACACAAGAAAGAAAGAAAGAACATGTCAGTAAAAGAACTTAAATATAAGCAGTTAGTGATGGACCCCGCTCAAGTATTTGTCATTTAGTTATCAATATGATGAGATTGGATTCGGCAGACGAAACGGTATGTTTCAATCATTATTTAATTATATTCATATTCATGACCGATCCTCCCAGTACTATGGGAACTGCCATTTCACTATTTATTGATTATCTGTCCGACCTATCAACACCATTAAAGTAAACATGACGTGGATTATCCTCGTTTGCTGCTGTCATTTTGTTGACATCAAATTTACAGTTCCCGTTAAGTTGTTATGATGTTCTGGGACAGACAACGAGTATAATTGAGGATGCCAACATCATAGCAAACATAATCTTCCTACCAACTCTATGTTACCAATGCCAAACCTGGACAATGACAGAAAAATAGAAAAGAAAAATCACAACAGAAATGAGATTCCTGAGAAGAATACTCAATGCATCAAGAAGAGATAAGCTCAGAAATGAAGAACTCAGGACTAAAGTGGGGGTTATAGCTGCACTAGATTTTTATTAGAAAGCAGCAAGTCAAATGGTTTGGCCATGCAAGTAGGTTACCAGCTAACAGTATACCACAACAAGCAATGATGTACAGACCAGAGGGAAGCAGAGGAAGAGGCCGACCACGTAAACGATGGACGCAGAGAATAACAGAGTCCATGGGAATATCGATACATGAAGCCCATAGGCGGGCACTCTCCCGCTGTTTATGAGTCACAACCACTTACAACAGCAACATTTACTCTTTCTGTACCAAGACACTTATATACGTATTCTTCTTCTCTTCTTTTCGTTCATCCGGAGTGTTTTTTCAGATGTGATTGCGGTGTGCGTTAGGCACCCTTGGGTTGAAAACCCTTAGGTCACACATCCGGCTTTCGCGTGCATTTTTGACCAGGTTAGCAATCCTGGGAGACTCTCACTTTTGTGGTACCGTCCACATCCCAGCTGGTCAAGTTCGAACAGTCGAGGACTTCGGTCATCCCTCAAGAGAAGGAAGGCACAGTCCATAGCATTTTCCGCCATCCTAGGTTGCTTCCATAGTTGCAGGGCCGACACATAGCGCCCTGATACTGGGCTCACCGAGGGAATGGTCACGTCATGCTCATGGCTGCTTTAATTCCTCACTTCAATATATTGGGCTTTTCGTTCGCCCCGGGCCGTTCCCGCACAAACCAGACAGGTCTGCAGAAGGTATTCACTCAGCGAGTTTGTCGCACATGTGCTTGTCGTTGCGCCCGTCAGAGCTGTTCCAGGCACGACAGACATTCGGAAAACTACCTAGTCAGAGCTGTTCCGAACAAGAGCGGCATTCGGAAACTAGGTAGTCAGAGCTGTTCCTAGCACGGGAGACATTCGGACGAGACATTTCACTCGGACGTAAATGCGTAGTGTCAATTTTTAGTTTGCCACCCGTAGGACGACACTTCCGACTTCCGGCGGGCATTTTTAGTGAGGTTAGCCTTCCTCTGGTTTCGAGACACGTTAGACTGTTGTAATGTCACCCACATCTCAGCTGGTCAAGATAGAACGGTCAACGATATCGTGGTCTGCCCTCAAGGGAAGGCAGGGGCAGACCATGGGCATTATCTCGCTATCCAAGGAGGCTTCCATAATTGCAGAGCCGGCACATATTGCTCTGAGACTGGGCTCACCCAAGGAGTTTCCTCGTCCTGCTCATGGCTGCTTTAGTTCCTCACTTCCATGTGTTGGGCATCCCACTTGCCACTGATCGCTCAATCACACACCAGGAGCGGTCAGACTGCGAGTGACATCCACTCGTAAGCTTTGCTTTGTGACTTCAGACCACGCAATAGGTTCGCTCGCCGTGCGTTCCATTTCGCGTTGATGAGACATTCTTCCACTTTTGTCTACACTCTCTATGAGTTAGATACAGACAGTTTCCGTAACCCTTCGACTGGGGCACTTTTCTGACTTTTTTGTACTCGCTCACGAGGTAGGCTACATGTGCTGCCGGCTCAGCACCTTACCTTCGTGCAGCAGTGAACGGGAAACGGCCAGGCCCCTTCATCCGGGAATCTCTCATATCCCCCAGCTGAGAGCCTTCGAACATGTATCAGACCTGAGCATGTAGCTTGCTCAGTAACATGTTTCTATTTTCCGGTAGACGGGTATCGGCCTGGCTCTCAGATCCGAGGGTTTGTGGCTTAGAGGCGTTCAGCCACAGCCCTCGACAGTGAACCTTATGAGTTTCCGGTAGACTGGTATCGGCCTGGCTCTCAGATCCGAGGGTTTGTGGCTTAGAGGCGTTCAGCCACAGCCCTCGACAGGGAGCCTTTAGAGTTTTGTCAGGACCAAAAACGTCTGCCTTCGTGCACCTTTTAAACTGTTGACTGTTATCCTCAGTCTATACCTGCAGAGCAGCAGGTTGTGTCTCTCTTAGTCTGGTCCCTATCCCATAAGCTGTCCGATATGTAGTTTTTCATCCATCGGCAAGCAAATGGGGTCAATGGGACACGCAAGCTCCCCCACCACGTCAAGGTGGAGACACATCGGGGGAGATATACGTATTCGATACTCCGTGTAAGATATATTGTACTTAACAGTGCAGCCTCAGACAGCCGTTATATCAATGTACTCCGTCTCCGCTATTATTTTAACCCTTTCTGTCCGTTGTTTATTATTGTAAATCATTTACCCGCAGGTGTGTATTACTTAAAAATAGCAACTGCTTGGTGTTGAAAAAGTGTTTAAGTAACAATTACCCGCAATAGAAAGGGTTAATAGAACAAAATACGAGTAACTCATATTACTCTATAAACAACTGACCAGCGGTGTTGAATGTAACACTAAATAGATACATAGATATATAGATGGATAGATAGCAAGCTAGACAGACAGGCGGTATGGATTGATGGGTGGCTGGTTGGTGGGCGGACTGGGTGCCTGGCTGGCTGGTGGGCGGGCTGGGTTGCTGGGTAGCTAGATGCATGCATGGATTAATGCAGGGACAGACAAGCAGACAGATAGACAAACGGACGGACAGGCAGGCAGCCAGCCAGCCAGCCAGCCAGTCAGCCAGCCAGCCAGCCAGCCAGCCAGACAGACAGACAGACAGACAGACAGACAGACAGACAGACAGACAGACAGATAGATAGATAGATAGATAGATAGATAGATAGATAGATAGATAGATAGATAGATAGATAGATAGATAGATAGATAGATAGATAGATAAACAGATAGATAGACAGATGGATAGATAGATAGATGGATAGATAGATGGATAGATAGATGAATAGATGGATGGATGGATAGATAGATGGATGGATAGATGAATGGATAGATGGATGTATATATCGATCAACAGACAGACAGACAGACAGACAGACAGACAGACAGACAGACAGACAGATCGATCGATCGATCGATCGATAGATAGATAGATAGATAGATAGATAGATAGATAGATAGATAGATAGATAGATAGATAGATAGATAGATAGATAGATAGACAGACAGGCAAACATTTCAATAAATAACTTGGTGTTCAGGTATGTGAGTGGGCAGATAAGTAAACACCCCTGACAGGTATAACATGGGATTTTAACTTATCAGTAACTTCTCGGCACAAAGGGATGAGTTATCAGACACTAGTATTTTGAGAACCTAGATAGGTCGGGGCCATCCTTATCTCGGCCTTGTGCCGCTGTGTTTTGTAACCAGGACAAATCGACAGAAAATCTTTCATTTTTTGTATCCATTACAATGTCCTGCAGTTGAGTTCACTGTTACGACCAGTGACCTCAGCGTGGTAACTTGCGTACACAACTTGACGTCAAAGACAAGCCAGCTCCTGTATGTGTGAAAGAGGGGGGCGACTAGCCGTAAACATCCGTAACGTGTTATCTTTAGAAAAAAATCTTCCATTGCAGTGTATCCCTGGTCATGTTGCATGCTGTTGACGAGTGGGTCTTCTTAACAATAATAAACAGCTGTTGTTTATTTCCGACTTATGTTTGTTTTTCTCTTATCACTCTCCCACCTACACCATTATTATCGTGGTCCTTTGCTGGCTTCTCAGATAACATTATAGTTTATTCAACTCTTTATAATGACAACCTCATACAAAATTGTCGAGGTCATTGTTCGAGGTCAGCGTTCGAGGTCGGCGTGGCCGATGGCTTTATTACGCTGGTGCTTAAACTTCCTGTACGGCTGGCGGCTCGGTAGTGGGTTCACTCCACATACCAGGCAGTTTGTGTTTAACGCTCACTTTTCGTTCAGACAGCTTAGGTAAATTTACTTAGTTGTTTATCCTTTACAGGAAGTCACAGTCAACCGCAGCATTTTTGGCTGAGTGATTTCTAGGCAAATTTGCTTTCATTCGTTTGCCATTGCTTTCTGAACGACCGGCACGCACACCATTTTTATTTTAAAAATCAAAGTAAGGAGGTTTGTTGCCAAATCTCCCGCAGCTGTGTTTCGAACGCGGTATGCATGATTAAACTGCTGAACGTAAAGTTTTCTATAAAATCAACATGGGGTTGATAGCAACGTTCTGAAAAGGACGTGTAATTTAAAAATCACAAAATGCATAATTGTCGCTACAGGCGATTTGAGAGTAGATCGCTTTGCGTTGATTTTCACAATGCTATGAGTATCGGCAGCTCAAAAAAGTAATTGGAATCTAGTAAAGTTTTGGGCATTGGCACTCGGTGGGTGATGTGCCAGTATCCCGGCGACCATCTTCACTTCCTAGTCATTTTTGACACTCATTTTAGACTGGAAACCCAGGTTAATTTTGAAAATCCGGATCCACCCCGATGCGGATTGAACCCATTATCACAGGACAGACAGGTGAGTCTCTAGCCGCTACGCTACCGTAGCGTGACAGCCGAACTTTCCATACTGGGGCGGTAGGGAACGGGGTTTATTCCCAACGCACCGGTCTACTGGACTTCCACGCCGACTTCTGGCTCAGAAAGCATTGACTAACTACTGAACGTAAACTTGCCAGGTAAATAAAGCTGTGATTGGGGTTGATCGCAACGGCCTGCAGAGGACAATGGGGAACTACTGAAGATGAAATTGCCTGGCAAATTACAGCCAATAAATGCTGAGGTTGACTGCGACGCTATGACATACAAATGTTGTCGTTTAGCATGATTGTTAGACATTGTTATTAGTATTGCTATATTAATCATCATATCATGTAGCAAGTCCTTTGTAGAACAGGTAGTTGAAAAGGCTTTCGATTCTTCGCCTGAAGGCACATCTTAAAGTGTCTGGTCGGCCTGTGCGTTGTGGTGAACATGATCCTTCGGCGAAGTGTTGTCATTTGGGGGTTGCAATTTCGAATCCCCGTGTGTCTATAGCTGTACATGTCCACACATGATCCTCTAAGTTATGTTCGATTAAGGTAAGTTATGTACTTCCCCCCCCCACCCACATACACATACACACACAACACACACAACACATACAACCCACACACCCTTACCTCAGAAATCAGTATTTCCGACTGCGGTGTGGATCTGTGCATCTAGATACTTTCCATCCGATGTAACGTGCTCTATTTATCCGTTATGGAGATGCTTAGATATTTAACACATTAAGTAAAGGGCCCTCCATAATTGACACCTGAAATTTTAGAACAATGTATGAATAGAGAAAGACAGGACCGGTGGTAAATATGGGGAGGGCTTGGAGTTAGCTGCACGAGAAAACAAAAGGGCGGTTTGGTGTAAGTTGGTAGAGGGATTATATTCCAGTTGAGGATACAGATCAACAGAAGAATAAGAGCGATAAATCATAATTTTACTTTTCACTGTAAATATGAGTATTAAATCCAGGTCAACATCATTGCACTTGGTACATTCCCAAACGTCTCCGACCCCTTCTTCAGCAGTCAACGAAGACATCCCATATTCATTGTACAAGTGGCAGTCTGATTGAAAGTACGCTAACGTCCTCCCCTACTTTGTGAATGCTCACTGCTTCTTTAACCTCTTTGGGTAACATTAGGGCCATGCCTTCACTGTGGATGGCATTTCTCTCTTTATGGCCTGAGTATCTCACTGTTACACCTGTACTTGGAAGCTGTTCAACTCTTCCTGTCCACCTGGTGTCGTACAGCCCCAAGATGGTAATAATATAATATTTCATTTCTGCTGCCACTTGTGCTGTCTTACCTAATTCATACCTAGTTTTAGCAGTCCAGGTACCAATCCTGAGATTTTCTTGGGTGAAAGAAATTTAATCAGCGCTAAAGACTCCTTGTGGCTTTCTCCGCAAAGCGTTATATCTCTTCTATAAGAACGTCCTTTACTCTTGGTTAGATAAGTAATTCTGGTTTCTTTAAGTGATTTGTTTATGGTTGGTCGGATTTTGTGGCTAAATGTTTCTACATGGTGAGGCAGCCTGCCCTAAGAACAACCCTTCCTTAACCATCTCTTAAGATATGCTTCATAGGGTGCAGTGTTACTATTCTTTGCTTCCCTTGCGGATCAGTGTAACACACGGCCTGAATCCTCCTTAATCATCTTTTACGACTTTCTTCCCCTCAGGGGCCTGTTAACACAACGACAGAGCCTCCTTATTTGACGTTTTTCGGCATGCATAGTACTAGTAGGTTACAGCGTCAATATTTATTTTTTTTTGCGCTCGCTCGCTTTGAACTCAAGCGTAGCCCATACACACTATTATAGTAGAGATGGACTGAATTTCGCGTGTGAATTAGCTTTTACTATTAATAGTGTCCCTCGCCATCAGGCAAACCCACTCCGACTTCAGAGGTACTTGTAATTTACATCTCAAAGTCAAGGACGACATGTTAACATTTTAGTCCAGCTGTCCGGTATAGGGGTTGAACCGCCTATCTCGGCATCAGCCGACCGGATGTTTAAGAACACGCATTCTTAACCATTCGGCCATGTGGACCTGCCCAGCGTTAATATTATGTGTTCCCCTAAGGGCCCTGACAACACGCCAGCGTAGCCCCTTTATTTGACGTTTAACGGCATGCATGATAGGTTATAGTGCTAATATTATTTACCTCCCCTTGGGGTCCCGGTAGCACAGGAGGGAGTAACTACGCTACGCGAAGCTTACAGCTTTCCTTGCCTAGTGTTATGTAAATGTGCTCCGATAGGAGACACTGCCTGTGTGCTGTGCCGTATTGGGTTGTAACATATTCTAGGCTACAATAGAAAGAGGTAGAGTAGACAGTTTCTTCCCCCCCCCCCCCTTTTCGTCTTTCCTCCCCAGACAATTTCCAGAAAAGTGTGAACATTGTTTGGCAATCATTGTTTTGAAGCTGGGTCGACCCTTTTTTTTTGCATATCCTAATCCTATGTACAGGACATTGCATTTATCATCAGTATTTCTTAGCGGCTGTTGATGTGTTGGCAAGTTCTACGTTCAATAGTTTGCCATTGCTTTCTGAACGACAGGCTCACATACCTTTCCGTAAGAAACCAATACGCCGCGATCCGCTGCCGAATCTCGCGCAGCTGTTTTTCGTACGCGGGTATACGGGATTACGAACAGCGTCCTTAACACCTTCGCCAGGGAGACCGGAGACCAGGGTCTACGCTAGTGCTGTTAAAAAGTAATCCGCGTGTCCTTTGCAGGACATTACAATCAACAGCGGCATTTTTTTTTTTCTGATTGTAATATTCCTAGTCAGTTTTACGTTGAATATATTGCCATTGATTTCTGATCAACCAACGCACATATCATCGTGAAAATCAACGCAAGGCGGTAGGCATCCAAATCACCTGCGGCAGGTCTCGAACCTGGTGTCCTGAACTGTGAAACTGCGTTCATTGTGGGAAAAATTAACCTATCTCTGTTGGGCATTGAACGGGGACCATTGTCTGAGTAGGCAAGAAATGACTTGTTCTCTACTGCTATGAATCAGCACGTAATACACAATTTGTTTATCCTTCGAACCTGGGCCCCGAGTGTATCAGACAAGGGACTCGGTGCTACCATGAACGAATCACCCATGTCACAATCCGGTGTCAGTGTTATACAGTGAGGACCTTCAGCCTTGACATAGAAGTCGTGACCTAGATGACATGGGCCGCCCTAAGCGAGGAGATTTTGGTCCCAATATATTTTATAATCTGTCGATAACCTGGGGAAACGTTTAGCATTGTGTGCAATGCGTGGACAGAATATCTATTTGATTTAGGGGCGACCTTCGCACGTACTTCTTACTTCATGGCTACCTTATGTGTGTGGACACAGTGGTCAGGTCAGAAACTTGCTTTCATTCCCGTCAAACATCATAACCATAGAGTCCAGTCGAAGTGGTAACCCCCTTTCCCCCCCCCCCCCCCCGATCCAAACCCAACTCCCTTTATGTAATACAATAATATAAATTATTCACACTAACTTTATGATCTACATTAAGTAAATAACCCCAGCTCTCTGAGCTTACTTCAATTAATCATCCCAGCTATCTGAGCTTACTTCAGTGAATCACCACAACTATATGATACTATATGATTTTACTTCAGTGAATCACCCCTACTTTGTGACCATACTTCTGTTAATCATCCTTACTTTGTGACCTTACTTCAGTTAATCACCCCAGCTCTCTGAGCTTTCTTCAGTGAATCGCCTGGGGATTCAGAGCAAAAGCCAATGGCCAATGATTAGTGAAGACCAGCTTGGTATACGACATCACGACGTCAAGTCTGAGAATTGGTAGTGGTGGCGGTAGCTGCAGCTTTCTACTGGTTGGAGAACAGACTGTATACGCACATTGTGAATGTGACTGATTCACAAAGCATGAGGACAGGGTAAAGATGCATGCTTCGTGCTGAATGGTATGCATCAATTCAGAGGTCGCGGTTTGTGAGCATTTGCAGACAGATTGGCTGGTGCTGCATCATTGAGGGATGATTTGATGCATGATAAGGCAGATGTGGTGAAGGCCGTCTGGGAGCGCGTCAATAATGCAGAAGAACAGGTGGTCTAGAGAGAATGCAGCAGCAGGGGGTTGTCAGAGGATCAGGTCACTCAGAGGTAAAGCAAGATGGACATATAATCAGATTGCAACGGCCACCATTAGCATTGGAACTCTACACTGGCTTTTGAAAATTATGATTGAGCGCTTATGGGAATGCCCTGAGTGCAATGACGTCGGTTCTTGACTCAACTCAATTTCAGTAAATCACCCCAGCTCTCTGAGCTTATTTCAGTGAATCACCACAACTCTGTGAGCTTACTTGAGTACATCAATCCCAGCTCTCTGAGCTTACTTCAATTAATCAATCCCATCTCTGTGAGCTTACTTCAATGAATTAAACCCAACTCTGTGAGCTTACTTCAATGAATCGGGGGTAAGGATGTTGAGTGGTTAGCAATACTGAAAGAAGGGACATAAATGTTCTTGAAATAAAATGTGTGTGTGCGCGCGCGAGTGTGTGTGTGTGTGTGTGTGTGTGTGTGTGTGTGTGTGATGTTTGTGTGTGTGTCAGCGGGGGCTACCATCCAAGCAGGAGCTAACAAATGCTCAGAAATATATTGTAGAGACCAAGACCGGCCTTTGTGGTCCACTATTCTAGTCAGAACAGCGGAAATGTCTGTGAATGGGGACCACGGAGAAATACTGATTGGCAAAAGCGGATTCCTGTATTGGGGTGATTTATGATCGTGGCTGTCAGGAGCACCCCTGGGTCTTTACTGACCACACACAAAAGCAGCCCACACTATTGTTTGTGTTCTAATGTTGTTTATTTTATGGTCATTTTGTTGTGCCTTGTTCCAATCAGCTTATGGATGTGGGTATTTAATTGTGGTACTTGAGGTACCCTGTGGACTCAGCCGAACATGGCAGAGGTCAGGCTGTTTGTTAGAGACTACTCATTGCGGTGGGCAGCAGTTGTCTTTACTGTTGGATTTTATGTCCTATTGTCTGTAAACATCGATCGTCCATGTTTGTTGGAGCTGGACAAGTAAAAGTTATATTTTTGTAGTTCTTTGTGGGTTTCATTTAATCTTTATGTTTAGTTTATCTATATTCTGAGGTACATAATATGTATCCCCCTGTCAGCCAAGACTCTGATTGTTCTGATCTCTAAATCTGTTGAATTCCTTAAGCTGGGGACAGTGATAGGTTTTCTCTGTCTTCTTATTGTTCTTTGTCTTCTCTGGCTCATGTGCAGTCAATGTTGGCATCTTTACTTCATATCACTGTGGGTTAGATGAGAAGTTGAAGGTAAGTTTCACCCTCTTAGCTCATCGCTTTCCTTTTCCCTTCTGCTTCATATGCAAATACATATAGAATATGTGATGGTATAATACTCTAAACTCTAAAGATAGTATGTGAAATGTCTAAAGTAGGACTTGTTATATGAAGCGGACAGTCACAGAACTTTATCAGACTGCAAATATGACCACTAGACTTGTGTTTTTGTATCAGAGATTGAACAGACTCCAAATATAACACTGGACTGGTCAAAGGTTGAACAAACCCCAAATATAACACTTGTGTAGTGTGCTAATGTCGGAGGATGAACAGGCTCGAAATATAACCCGTTGAGTAATACCATTGTATTTGAGGTTGAGCACATGACAGCCACATGACTAGTGCCATGGTATCGGAGATTGAACAAACACGAAATATGACCACTGGACTAATGTCCTATTATCGGAGGTTTAACAGACTAAATATAACCACATGACTAGTATCATTGTATCGGAGTTGAACAGACTCCAAATATAACCCCTTGTCTAATGTGCTAATATCGGAGGTTGAACAGACTCGGACTAATAACCACTTGACTTATGGCATAGTATCGGAGGTTGAACAGACTCCAGTTATAACCACATGACCGGTGTCCACCCCTCCCTCTTTACATCATACACACACGTACACACAACACACATAGACATCAATATCTACTCGTATATCCAGCTGACAATCTCATTATATCTCATTTTCTCTTATATAAGTACTGAATGCGCGCATTCTTTACAACATCGGTGTAGGGTGGTATTTTGCGCGCGCGTGTATGTGTGTGTGTGTGTGAATGCGTCAGCTAACGTGTGTATGTGTGTACGAGTGTGTGTGTGTGTGTATGAGAGAGAGAGAGAGAGAGAGAGAGAGAGAGAGAGAGATGAGAGAGAGAGAGAGAGAGAGAGAGGGAAGGGGTGTTTGGGCACAGGTGTTAGTATTGGATACAACACCTAGGGAGATCAGTGGCTGTCAGTCTCGTGTGGCCTGAGATAGTTTACTTCTCTCCCTATGTCTTCCTCGGTGACAAATCAATACCTGCCGAGTAAATTTATTTCTCACTGTATATATTTATTTCTCATCGTATATATTTATTTCACACCGAATCTATTTATTTCACATTGTGTGTGTGTGTGTGTGTGTGTGTGTGTGCGCGCGCGCGCATGCTTTGGCTCGCTTTCAACCCCTACGCAGTCCATGTACCTGCTAATACTTGTGGTGAATGCATTTGCACTGATTTTATGTGTGGGTTAGCTTTCCCTATTACCAGTGCCCCTCGCCATCGGGCGCACCATCTCTGACTTCTGAAGCACTTTGAATTTACGTCCACGCTTGGCCTACGAATCTATTACGTGGAAGTCCGAAGCGAAAGTTTGATGAAGTGGATATCATCTGCAGACTGACTGTTCCTGGTTTACGCGGGGAGAGGCCCGTGGCGAACGAAATGCGAAATTCACGGAAGTGAGGAATTAAAGCAGCCATGTACAGAACATGGTGATTCCTTGGGTGAGCCCAGTACCAGAGCGCTTTGTGTCGGCTCTGCAATCATGGAAGCCTCCTTGGATGGCGGATAATGCTCATGGACTGTCCCTGCCTTCCCTTGAGGGCGGACCGTGGAGTCTTCGGCCGTTCTAACTAGACCAGCTGGAATGTGGACGACACCACAACAGTAAGAGTCGAATGTCCCAACGAATTACGTCTGGAAAAAATAAAATAAAAAAAACACTCCGGATGAACGCAGAATGAAGAAGAATTTACGTCCCCAAGTCAAGGACGAGAAGTCAACATTTAAGTCCAACTGACGGGCGTATCAAATGAACCAACTAAGTCGCTGTCAGCCGAGAAAGTTTAAGTTTATTTTTAATCTTGTATTTTATTATGAAATCAAAACACCAGTTTTTCCAGAGTGCATTTTCACTTGGTCCACTTTCTAGCGGTGGTGTTTTGTGTGGGTCTTCAGATCTGTAACGTCTAGATAGCAACGGAGCTTGTTCTGAGTCTCCACCATTTCGTCATGTTGAGGACCAACGTTTCTGGCGTGACTGTGACCGAATCCAGGAGAGTACAGCACCCAGTGACAAAGGCCGCAACGATCAGTAGCAGCATGCAGGTCTGTGGCTTTCAAACCCACAATGATTAGTGTCAGTTTGTAGTCCATGGAGGAGATCTCGACTAGACAAGTCATGCGGAACGTTTAAGAATGTTAACAGATTCAGTGCCCGACAAGCGGTAGGTATGGACCAAATACAATTGGATGGCGGAAAATGGGAAGCAGAGGTGTGTATGGCTTAACAGTTATGGCTTAACAGTTATCAGTATGGTAGCAGGAATGTTGTATTATAATGCAATGATTTTTTTTCCTTTTGTTTTAAAGTTGCATATCCCTTACAGGACGTTGCAGTCAACACCAGCATTTTTCAGCTGTTGTTGATGCTCTTGGCAAGATTACGCTCAGTAGTTTGCCAATGCTTTCTAAGCGACCGGCTTACATACCCCTAAGTAACCAACGCGACGCGATCCGCTGCCGAATCTCGTGCAGCTGTGCGTTGTTTCTGGCATGTTTGTGTGATATATCTGTTTCTTGCATGTTTGCGTGATATAGTTGTTTCTGACATGTTTGTGCGATATAGTTGTTTCTTGCATGTTTGTGTGATATAGTTGTTTCTTGCATGTTTGTGTGATATAGTTGTTTCTTGCATGTTTGTGTGATATAGTTGTTTCTTGCATGTTTGTGTGATATAGCTGTTTCTTGAATGTTTGTGTTATATAGTTGTTTCTTGCATGTTTGTGTGATATACTGTAGTTGTATAAGAGGATATGGTTCCGTCGCCCTGCTACTGAGTGAGTGCGTGGCGCGACACTGTGAGCTGTGAGTTTTATGTGGAATGCTTTTACATCTGTCCGCGGTTGTGTGGTGTATGAACTGCATGTTTGGAATGATGGCGGCCGGCTGTTGCTGGATTGATTGGTTTGCCTTTTTGGCTCACGAGTGCATTTTTCAGGAGACTCCTGTGAGTCGCCGCTGGAGGTACGAAGTTCATGATTTGTGCGGCGCTTTCGGCGGGTCGTCCTGTGGAAAGAGACCGAGTCATATGGGATAAAACCCGAGTCAATGAAGTCTTTCTGGTGACTGCCATTTCCATCGACGATAAAGTGTATTTTTCATGGAGGACTTGTGTTGGCATTCTGGCGGCGGCATTATGCACAGTGTACCTGTGCGGGCTGTTGGCTTGCCGATACTCATGTCTGTTCCATTGTTCACTTTTGGCAGTGAGGAGCATTTTGTGTGATATTCACTGGCACAGGAACTGAGCAATATGGGGACAACCCGTTCCCGTGAAGTTGGAACCATGACTAACTAACTAACTGTAGTTGTTTCTGGCATGTTTGTGTGATATAGTTGTTTCTGACATGTCTGTGTGATATAGCTGTTTCTGGCATGTTTGTGTGATATAGTTGTTTCTTGCATGTTTGTGTGATTTACATGTTTCTTGCATATTTGGGTGATATAGTTGTTTCTTGCATGTTTGTGTGATATACATGTTTCTTGTATGTTTGTGTGATATAGTTGTTTCTGCCATGTTTGTATGATATAGTTGTTTCTTGCATGTTTGTGTGATATAGTTGTTGTAATATAATAAAACATCCTCACCCTTTCCTAGCAGTGACTCCCTTAAAAATAAACAACCCCTTACAATTACTGTTTAAGTAACTTGCTTAGGTAGGAGTAGGAATTAAAACAGCGATAGACTGAACGTGGCACAGATTAATTTATTTGGCTTTGTTTTTTTTTCACGTACCTGGCAAGACCGGGACTGGTTGAAAACAAAGACTAAAGTAGCCATTTTAGTTCAGATTAAGAAAGGAAACAGACGTGCGTTCCCCGTGTGGGTTTTTTTTTTCTTCCCCGTGTGGGAAAGTATTTTTGCCTTTTAAAACCATCATTCTCTGCAAGCCAATTGGTATGTTATATCTACATTATTAAGATGTATTTATGTATTACATAGACCAGTATGTTTAATTAAGAATTAGTTCGAATAATAAGTCAACAATTCTCTTAAACCAGGCTGGATGATGTTTACCAATGAAACATATGTGGGCGCCACGCTGTAATTTTTCCTATGTCTTACACTTTCAAATCCCTATGTTAAAATATTGTATAGGCATTATGAACTTATATCTAACTAGTAGTGCTTACAATCTAGAAATATTATGTGTACCGTAGAGTATCAAACTCAGGTCAAAAACACATTCTAGGCATTTTCTCAATGTAGGAGCAGACTCAGGATTCATACTTCAGTAGAGAACTCGTGTCTGTCAATTTCATATTCTATGCATTGTGAACTATATCTCACTATCTATGCTTAGAAATCTGCAAATAATCTATGTACTATAGAAAGGAAATTGTATCCATGCGGAGACATACACATGAGAACGCATATCATGGACTCAGTTCATTTTGGATAAATTGTTTTCCTAATTCATAATCTGTAACTTGGAACTATAGTGCTAAATTTTAGTACAAGCCTTTTGTTAACAGATTATCAACCACTCAGCATGAGTGGTGAACATATAATCATTTCATAAAATAGTGTTAGGAGAATGCCATGTTTGAGAATATAAATTCATGAACAATTAAAGTAAACGCGTGATGTAAATGCATGTTCGGATAGGATTCAATCCGCATCACCTCACCGTAGTAGGAACAGAAGCGAAGATTGATGTGAATAAATTGCTTGCAATATTCAGAATACTGGACCATTCGGCATAAGTTATTCTAATAAATACACTCTGAATAGTAGCAGTCATTGGCAAAATATATCACAGCGGTTACTATCCCCCATGTGCTGTACGCAGTGGGGGAAAACAATGGATGTTTTAGTTTAGTGGATTAACCCCTGAAGAAAATTCAAAACCTAGGCTCCCTGCAACATCATTATGATTAATTATTATGAATGATTATCATGTACTTAATATCAGAGAAATGTACTAATATGTTTTTTCTGGTATGAGAATTTTCTCTGTTCTGATTGTTACTTTTTACTGTGGGAATATACATTTTAATGTTGCACCTTGGGATTAGAGGATGTTGATGTAAGAATCCTTGTGCATGACAGTACTTAAAAAGCCAATGTTGAATAGCCTTGGCCTAGTGATGATTATAGTGCCGAAAGGAAGACGCGGCATTAGAAACCACAGAGATTCTGTATAGGCTATTCTCTTCAAGAATGAGAGATACAATATCAACATGTTGGATGGACAGAATGACTTCACTCATCTAATAGTCCCAGTAACAACAGAACAAAACAGAGTGAAAAGATATCTCACTCACTATCAGAGCTAGCAAAGTTCTACCACAAGCGATGAGGGACAGGGAACTTGGAAACCCACTCCTATCTCTTTCCCCTTTTTTGTTTGTAATTGTCTTGTGAAAGTTAACACATCACAGTAGGTTAATGCTCGTGTTGTATTCTTTGTCATCCCTTTTCTATAGAAGAGAAGCGAGTGGTGGTTTTGGTGGAACTGCATTTCATAACTATCATCAGGATCCTGGGTTAAAAGCCTGGTGAAGGTGAGTCAGGACTAAATGGCTTAACCATGTTCTGGATCTAGAAATACATTGACTGCTGCAGTCATTAGCTGCCATAGCAAGCGAAAGACACATTCGAATCGAAGATGATAGACAATCAGCGTTTGATATTCTGACTCCTGTCCGAATACCCAGGATGGACTTCCTTATCAGAATGTTAACAGTGATATGCCTAGTACACAGATACCACAAAAGGATAACCTGTTTTACTTCTGGGAGGTACCGCCTGAGGAACCATCAATCGTCGAGGTCAACTAAACTATGGGAGTTATACTACGTGTAATAAAACTAACAGCAGTAAGAACCCTCCATCTGTCTGTTGGACTCCCCAGTTCAAAGGATGCCTCCAAGTATCCTCCTTCGAAAGAAAAGTCACAAAGCAGCAAAAGTCAACATAAGGTTCCAGACACTCAAACACCAAAGTCTAGAATACTAGACACCAACTCAAACAAATGGGAAGAGGCACTGAAACAACTTTATAAGCCAATACAAGCAACTTCAGAACCTCTGAACCATAACAACACCAGATTACCTCAAGGTTCCAAAACCTGAACACATAAAAAAAAGACCATATGAAAGCAGCTAGCGGAGTAAATGCCTTTACGCCTGCAACCACAGGAATCACCTGATGGCTTGCAACCCTGGATATGTGGTGGAATAATATTCTTAGTCTCATGCCTGCAGCAGAATCCTGGAATTAATTCCAGATGAACCAAATGAATAACAAGCAGAATTGTATGTCTACACTGAAAGTAAATAATGAATCAGAACTCTATGCTGGTCCCATGTCGGCCTAACTGCCCCATCATCAAGTATGGGATGGCCTATCAACATGAACCGAGTATGTGACAAAACCTCTTGAACTAAATTGGGAAACGGTTAACGTAAACCGAGCTGTTGGACAGTCGTCATCTTTTCATCGATAAGATGATATAGGGAAGAACCTTCTGCAAGAGCTTAAGTTGCATCTCCTGAAAGTATGACAGACCTAGGCACCAATTTCATTTGGAACACAACTCAATGGCAACAGAGTATTCTTGAATTCAGCTCCATGGAGGAGATATGTATATGTGGTGAATTTATTTCCTAATAGGGATTATAAGTCGTTCCGCAACAAACTTCAGTGGACATTAAAACATGACTGTGAGTATTTATTGCTGTCCCGGATAATTATGGACATTAACAGCTTAGCACTGGAGAGGAATATCCACCCGCAATGCCTAAATGAACACTATAATTAATTAATTTAATTAGTAGTATCAACTGCTTTTATGTGGGTGTTTTTTTATGCCATGTATAAAGAGTGTTTTATTTGGTAATGGTGTACAACTAAAGGGTTATGTTATGATATAGATGGTGTAGTATTTTGACACCAACTCATTATTTTTAAAATGAGAGAATGGTAAAAGGTGTCAGAAACAAATGTTGATATGTTGGGTTCTATTTAATTAGATCATTATTTGCCTTAATTATGAGGGAAATGAAAGTAGACCCAATTTGTGGTTGTTGTGTTGTTTCGTAATAACCTTGTTTTTTTCTGGGGTCACTGGGTACTATATTGTAACAATGCAAATAATTCCCATGCCTGTCTGAAAATGCATAGTGTTTATTACACATATATATGTAACTGCAGATCTTGAGTTAATACCTGAACTGTTTGTCCAAAAGTGTTGTGTAAATCAAGTAAATGTGGTGTCCAATACTGAATGTTTATATGTTGTGAGCAATCAATATCCTTCTAGCACTATAGTAAATTTAAAGGGTGATGAAGTGGGAAGGGAAACCTACACACAGATGCCATTGTTTCAGGGATTGAACTCTTTTCTCCTGGGATTTGTGGTAAATATCCCTGATCACCCTGCATTCTAACCAGTGACTAGAGAATCAATAAAAAACCCTAGACATCTTAACAAAATATTCTCATAAATTAAAATCCACATCCCACAGTTGTTTCTTGCATGTTTGTGTGAAATAGGTGTTTCTGACATGTTTGTGTGATATAGCTGTTTCTGGCATGTTTGTGTGATATAGTTGTTTCTTGCATGTTTTTGTGATATACATATTTCTTGCATATTTGGGTGATATAGTTGTTTCTTGCATGTTTGTGTGATATACATGTTTCTTGCATGTTTGTGTGATATAGTTATTTCTTGCATGTTTGTGTGATATAGTTGTTTCTTGCATGTTTGTGTGATATACATGTTTCTTGCATATTTGGGTAATATAGTTGTTTCTTGCATGTTTGTGTGATATACATGTTTCTTGCATGTTTGTGTGATATAGTTGTTTCTGGCATGTTTGTATGATATAGTTGTTTCTTGCATGTTTGTGTGATATAGTTGTTTCTTGCATGTTTGTGTGAAATAGGTGTTTCTGACATGTTTGTGTGATATAGTTGTTTCTTGCATGTTTGTGTGATGTAGTAGTTTTTTGCATGTTTGTGTGATGAAGTTGTTTCTTAGTATCAAAGTGATGTACTTGTTTCTTGCGTGTTGTGAGGTATAAGTTGAATTGGAGATGGATATTCCTTAAATAGTGGTTGGCGACTACTAAAAGAAACCAGAATTTGCCCGCAAGACCCCTTAGTGATCTGTTTCAGGAAAATTTGGCAGAAATAAACTAAGAGATCAAGTAAGGTTTCCAGGTAGAAGGCAAAGAGAGCACAGGAAAGGCACTGTCGTCAGAGAGGAGGATGCTCACTCTTCACAGAAATGAAAACTGAAGACTAGTATTCTTCTTGCCACACAGCTCTCTTGCTCTGTTTTTGTTAAGTGATGTATCCCCCAGATAGCAATATAGCAATATCGACTTAATATGTAACACAGTTACACACACATAAATATGATAAGTACGACAGTAACTCTTCTGTAATATGTTACAAGAATAATTATAACGGATGATTGGGATTATATGAATAATGGTTATGTCCAGAAACAATATAATTTCCACTAGTATAATAACTGATTGCCCTTCATCTACAATAATCCACTGCCTGTTATTGTGTCTGGCTTAACATAATGGGTGGTATCGATGTATGTCTTTAGTTGTTATATTGAATAGTCTATTCCTTAACTAACTTGATGGTTTGAATGTAAGTTGTGGTACTCAGTTGTGGGTAGGGCCAAGTGGAATAGTTGAGCTCTGAGCGGTCAGTTGCCAATTCAAGGTCTTCACTCTCGAACATTCTCCTACACCGTTATCGTCATGTTGTCCCATCACTGCTCACGCATCCTGTGTATCCAGCATGTTTGTATAGCATTCCTTTTAGGGAGGTCTTCCTTACAACAATATGTCGGAAGAATGGAATGTTCTCGGCTGTTGTAGAAACGTAGCATTTTGGTGTTGCAATGTTACACGTGTGTGTGTGTGTGTGTGTGTGTGTGTGTGTGTGTGTGTGTGTGTGTGTGTGTGTGTGTGTGTGTGTGTGTGTGTGTGTGTGTGTGTGTGTGTGTGTGTGTGTGTGTGTGATATGTAGTTGTTTTTTTTTTTTCATGCATACCCGTGTGATGTAATTGTTTCTTGCATTCATGTGTCATGTAGTTGTTTATGTTAATACAGTTGCCACGATTGTATAGACACCTGAATCCATTCACTAACATTCAGTAAGTGAATCAACGAAAACCGGAAGTAGAACTCTTCAGCTGTACAAGAACACAATCACAAGTGGTAAAATAGACGTTGTGGCTAGAACCTTCGTCAGCACACAAACAATAAACAGACACAGATACAACTATACTTTACAATACCAACGATAGCTTAGTTTAATATCAGCTACGTAATTTTTGTATATTCTTTTATGCGGATGTATCAGTTACTCCGTGTTTCATTTTGTGCCGATGAAGGTTCCAACATCTATTTTGTCACTTGTAACTGATTTTCTTTTTGTTTTGTTTTTTGGTTTTGTTTGTTTATTTGTTTGTTTGTGTGTTTGTTTTTTGTGTGCAAAGCCGACTTACTCCACTTCTTGTTTTCGTTGATGTACTCATTGAATGTTGGCAGCTTTACTGCAATTCTTTCAGCTCTATTTGTGACTAACTTTCAGTGTGTCGAAAGCATTTTTCTTGAGCGTCTGTCGTTAGTTAGTCGTTAGTCACGGTTCCAACTTCACGACAAAGGGTTGCCTCATAATGAGCCATTCCTGTGCCAGTGAATATCACACAAAATGCTCCTCACTGCCCCATGTGAAAAATGGAACAGACAGGAGTCTCGACAAACCAATAGCCCACACAATTATACTATGCATAAAGCCGCTGCCTGAATGCCAACACAAAAGTCCGTCGCGAAAACAGTTCATCGTCGATGAAGGCGTCGGTCACTAGACACTAGCAACACATTACTGCGTAAGGCAAAACCAGTTAGTGTAGCAACCGGTGGCCGCAATTTTTCCGAACTGCAGTTCACGACACAAACAGCCGTGGACAGATGTAAAAGCACTCCACATGAAGTCCACAGCTCACAGTGTCGCTCTACTCACTCAACTCAGTAGCAGAGCGATGGAAACATTAAGTGTCTGTAACACAATGGCCGACAATAGCATAGGCACGGTCGGAGGATTGTTCTATGTCTGCACTCGTCGTTCGCTACGCAAAGGAAAGACTGGCCACCAATCCCTAAGTGCACTCTGGTCTAAACTATGTGGTGGTTCTAACACTTCACACACCCACAGCAGTCTGCCATGAGAGTTTTAGAACCACTGCTTGGGTCTATATTTAATCACAAAATGTTGAAATGTGTATGGCGGGGTTTACAGGACGTGTCTGTCGTGTCCTGACTAAACAAAAACAAACACTAAAAAAACATATCACGAAGCAGGAACTTGCTATAGGTCTGAGATACGATAGTTATTTAGTTGCATGTCCTATACAGGACCCCAGCATTTTTTGGCTGTTTGTGATTTTTTGGCAAGTTTACGTTCAGTAGTTTGCGATTGCTTTCTGAACGACTGCCACTCATCAAAATCAGCACAAGGCGGTCAGCTTCAAAATCTCCCGCAGCTGTGTTTCGAACACGGTATGCGGGATTGCGAATTGTGTCCATTACCCCTTCGCCACAGCACCGCCTGATATGATAGAGCTATCACATTTCGCAGGCCTGAATGCGCGGTGGAATAGGCGGCCCGTTTCTCCTTCTGTTGGTGAACGACGAGATCAGGCGGGGAACCCTCGTCATACCGCCCTCATGACATTAACAGTGCATTGCCATAACAACTGCACTAATGCCCGTCTGCCCTGGCTAAGCACTTTGTGATATGTCACGCCACAAATAAAAGGCGTGCCACTTACTTAACACTGGTGTATGTAACCTCGACCTGTTCTAGTCTGCCGCGACCTCAGGCCGCGGCCAAACATGAGTTCTTTTAGTCCTATATTCACCCTTGTTTTTGTTTTGTTTTTGACCTGGGATATCCTGACCTGCAGGGATTTTAGATTACGTCTGTTTCTCCCGGTATTTTTCCGCTGTCAGACATCACTTCGCTGTGATCCTACAGTTTAGTAGCCATCAATCATGGAAGTTCACCGTTCGATTCTGAGTGTGGGACATCAGGCCATGGCTCATGAAATTAAGTTAACACTGTGTGTGTGTGTGTGTGTGTGTGTGTGTGTGTGTGTGTGTGTGTGTGTGTGTGTGTGTGTGTGCGCGAGCGTGTGTGTGGGGGGGGGGGGGGGGGGGGAACAAACAAATCATAAGCTGATTCTATACTTCTTTTCAGATCTCTCTGCATTAAGTTTCACATTGGTTTAAGCGTCAGGGCGGGCTCGTTAATGTAATGGCTAGACCATTGCACTGATAATGGCAAGGGCGTGATCGGTCGGTTCTATATCAGCTCTCGTCGTTGGCTACGGAAGGGAAAGACTGGACACCAAGTGCTCTGTGCACTCAGACCCACAACATGTGATGGTTCTAGTTAGTTAGTTAGTTAGTTAGTTAGTTAGTTAGTTAGTTAGTTAGTTAGTTAGTTAGTTAGTTAGTTAGTTAGTTAGTTTAGTTAGTCAGTCAGTCAGTCAGTCAGTCAGTCAGTCAGTTAGCGGTGTATTCCATGCTCAGTCTTCGTAGACTTAGATGGATAGGACATCTTAGGAGGATGGATGATGGTAGAATACCAAAGGACATCTTTTTTTGTGAATTACAGATGGGTAAGAGATCTCAGGGTCGGCCTCTACTACGATACAAAGATGTGTGTAAGCGGGACATGATTGATACAGGCATTGATAATGCACATTCGGAGCAAGTCGCCGCTGAAAGTCTTGCATGGAGGGCAAACATCAGAAATGGAATAAAGACAAAGGAGAAAATTATTGCAGATAAGTCACACACCGAGCCTGAGAGACGTAAGATGGTGCATGATGGTGGAAATGACCACGTGTTCACATGCACCCACTGTGAACGGACATTTACAGCGCAAATTGGCCTTATCAGTCACATTCGCTACTGCCATAGGTAAACGTTATGCCTTTTTAAAGCACAAACTATCGTCTGTCAAGACGGCAAGGTGCCAATGGATAGTTAGTTAGTTAGTTAGTTAGTTAGTTAGTTAGTTAGTTAGTTAGTTAGTTAGTTAGTTAGTTAGTTAGTTAGTTAGTTAGTTAGTCGAGGTTCCAACTTCACGGCAACGGGTCGTCCCCATTATGCTCCGTTCCTGTGCCAGTGAATATCACACAAAATTCTCCTCACTGTCCAATTTGAAAAGTGGAAAAGACGGGATTCTCGGCTCTCGCACATGTATACTGTGTATAATGCCGCCGCCAGAATGCCAACACAAAAGTCCTCCACGGAAACCACAGTTCATCGTCGATGGAATCGGCAGTCACCAGAAAGATCTCATTGACCAGAGTTTTCTCACATGGCTCTGTCTCTATCCGCAGGGCTGACCCACCGAAAGCGTCGCATAAAGCACGAACTCCGTAGCTCCAGCGCCGACTCCCAGGAGTCTCCTGGAAAATGCACTCGTGAAACGAAAAGACAAATCAGTCAATTCAGCAACAGCCGGTAGCCATTGTTCCGAACATGCAGATCACTGTACAAACAAAAGCGGGCATGTAAAAGCGTTCCACGTGAATATCACAGCTCACAGAGTCGCGCCACGCACTCACTCGGTAGCAGGGCGACGGAACCATATACTCCCAGTCCAACATGAGGAAAATGCGAATTGCAAACCTCAGCCACAAGGGTAAATACTCCAGAGGCCGTAGCGGTTCAATACCTAACCGCCATGCTGGGAACCAGAAGTTCCATGTGATGGTTCTAGCATTCCACATACCCACGGCAGGGGCACCTTCTACGGGATTCGTTATTATTTGGTTATGAACGCCCGTCGTTCAGAGAGCAATGTGGAAAATACTGAAAATTACATTGATTAGAAAACCACAAACATCTAATAGATCAGTGGTTTCCATGGGGGAGGGGGGGGGGAGGGAATTAAGATTATTTCAAGATCGCGTTAATACACGAACCGATTCCTTTATATTGTTTTTTCCTCCATACTTAACGGTTCTGTACTTCTCACCCTTCTGAAATTCTTTTTATAACTAAGTAGACCCGCGGACGTCTAGACTTGTTCAAGTATGTGTTACTTAAATTTAGCTTCCATTTTACGTATACTGTGTATGGGGCGGGGGGGGGGGGGGATTTATAGGGAGGAAATACGAATGGGGGGAATGAGATTCTGAACATATGGTGAAGGGGTACATGGACTAAAAAAGGTTGAGAACCACTGTAATAGATGCTAGGGGTTGATTGCAAAGTCCTATAAAACACATGCTATTAACTTTTAATTCGCCCCAGGAATCCAAGCATGTTATCGGCGCTGGAGGAATTGCATTGAACACACAGGTGACTACATCGAAAAGTTATACATTTGTTCTTTACTTTTTCGGAATCTATTCACCCAGAAATTTAAAAAAAAAAAAATTATGATGCATAGAGATGACGTGTTCTACTTGACGTGTGTGTGTGTGTGTGTGTGTGTGTGTGTGTGTGTGCGTGCGTGTGTGCGTGCGTGCGTGCGTGCGTGCGTGCGCGTGTGTCTGTGTGTGTGTGTGTGTGTGTCACACCAACTCATAAACACAATATATTCCTATCAAGTGATATGCACCATAGATCGGGTGTTTTTACCCAATCACCATTAAGCATCAACTCCAATATATGTGCATATATCACCTTTAATTACGTACACGAAACAAATAATGATAATAAACAACTCCGATGTTTACAAAAAGTACAGGACCCCTTTACGCGCTTTGTTGGGTCGTTTGTTTGTGTTGTTGTTGTTGTTTTGTTTGTTTGTTTTTTTTTTTTTTTTTTTTTTTTTTTTTTTTTTTTTTTTTTTGGGGGGGGGGGGGGGGGTACATGGTGCTAGCCCCATACTGTTATATAACAATCGGCACTCGGTGGGTGAGATGCATCATATACAATATTTGTAATATTTGTGCTGATATATTCTTAAATTAAATGCGAGAAACTAATAATAATCATCATCAACATAATCAACTCAGATATTTGAAAAATGTCAAGGACACATTTACACACCTTGAGGCTAATTCGGCACAGTTTGTTAGTTACTTAGTCGACAGATCATTCTTATTGCCCATCGAACCATTCAGTCCATAAGTGCTCGGATCCCTTCCTCAGTAAATCCCGCAGCGTGTAACCGCTAATGACACCAGTTCTGCATTGGTTTATTAATCTTCTTTGGCTTCCTGCGTAGTGTTCTTGTTTGGCAACACCTCTTTTAATTTGCTGTTCTCGCATCCTGACCATGGTTTTAGATTCACAGTCATCACTTGGTTCTTGCGAACTACTTACTTCTCGTAAAGCATTCAGAATGTCAGCCTGGTCCATGGCGCGTCCGCCTTCCACAGTTGGCTTACCTGCGAGCTTGTCAGCCCACTCATTTCCTTGTACACCCGCATGCCCTGCCACGAAAATGAAACTAACTTTGCCAGCCGAGACCGCTCCAGAGACAGCAACCACTTTCTTCGGATCCACCCCATCTTTATCTTCTTGAGCATGCTCATTGAGTCGCTAAGGAAACATACCCTAGTGAATGTCTGTGTCTCAAACCATGTTATTGCCTTACTTACTGCCATGACTTCCATAGTCAGGCTACTTGTGGTCAAAGCAAAAGCACATGAATCTTCCTTCACAATTTTCTCTCCGGCCTGAGCCGTAAAGACACATGAACTTCTCACGCGTCGAACGACCGAGACAACTGTGTAAATGACAGCATCACCGTCTAACAAATTCTCGAAGATCAACGCTTGTACTTCCGCCTCCACAGCAGCCGGATGTGCTTGTCTGCATTTTCTGTCTAGTTGGATGCAAACTGAAAAGGACGTACAGAAATATGTTGCCACTTGTACCCACTCCTCGCCAGGTTTTAAGGCCTCATGTGAAAACACCTGTTAAAGAATGTCTTCGGCTTGACCCATCCACGACCTAACTCTTTTTAACCTGCTGCCCTTTACCTTCTTAATTTCACTGTGCAGTGGATGTTGTGTGTTTGCATTAACTCTGAGGTAGGCACATGCTCTGCAAATTTGTATTGTCTCCAATGGTTGGAAAATCAAGAAGACAGCGCATCGCTCTGCATGCTGTATCTCTTGTACATCCAAGAATAATACGCAAGCAGAGACGCCTCCGGTGGTTGGGCCACGTATCTCGAATGGAGGACGAACGTATTCCCAAAGATCTCCTTTACGGAGAACTAGCCACAGGAAAGAGGCCAACCGGAAGACCCCAAATGCGATATAGGGATGTGTGTAAACAAGATATGAAAACCATTAGAATAGATCCAGACACGTGGGAGAGAGTTGCAACAGACAGATGCTCCTGGAGAAGAGATGTACGAAACGGACTGGTGCTCTTTGAGCGCAATCAGATCCAAAAAAACTGAGGAGAGACGGCACAGGCTCAAAGAGCAGTCACTTACTGCGGGACTTGCCTCGTCTTACAGATGCGGAAACTGTGACAGGGATTGTCATTCTCGAATTGGACTATACAGTCACCAGCGGTGCTGCCAGGCACCTCCCAAGCGGCACAACTCTATAGTCCTTCAGGACTGAAAGAGGCCTACTACTACTAATACGCATAGCTTCGTTCTGTATCCTTTCTATCTGCTTACAGCTGAGAGTCAGGATCGCCATCGCATACTCAAAAACAGACATGACCAGACCCTCGTATAGAAGACTTAGATGGTGCTGCTCACAGTTTGCTGCCGCCACCGCCCGCATCGCAGCCGAACTCCGCTTGGCCTTTGTTATCACCTGGTCTATGTGCTCATTATAAGCAAGGCTTAGATCAAAACGTATCCCCAGGTAATTCATTGCCTGCGTTCTTTCCACAATCTCTGAACACAGATTTACAATTGGTGTTGGAGTGTTAACACTATGGTTATTCAAAGAGAACCATGTCACTGCTGCCTTAGTTGGGTTGACCATGGCCCCACATTCTACACACTAGTGCTTATGCGATTTAGTTCTGTTTGTAGTTCCACAGCAACCCGATCTCTTTCCTTACCCTGACGATACACTAACACATAATCGGCATATGACAATGTCCTCCCCGGTCCAGTGATCTGCTCGCTGGTAATTCTCACAGTGTAGGCGTTGAAAAGCACCGGAGATAATGGTGATCCCTGTGGCAGGCCAGGATATATTGTTATTGGTTCAGAAGTCCAACTGCCACATCTAAAAACTACTTTCTGTTGGAAGAGGGCTGCGGCGATCCAACTAAGGAGGAATGGACTTATCTTGAGTTCATGAAGCTGAAACATTAAAAAATCCAACGGTACTCTGTTGTACGGCATCCTCAAGATCAATCGCCGCAGCACATGTTTCAATGCCTGAGAGGAAACCTTCATAGACAGCATGGGCAAAAACTGCTGCGTTGGTCCCGGTTTATCTGTTTTGACGGTACCCTCCAAGGATAGGTGGGAAACAATCTTGCCTCTCTAGCTGGCTTGATATTTTTCTGGCAGTTAACTTCAAACTACTGAACGTAAACTTGCCAAGAAATCACAAACAGCACACACACACACACGCACACGCGCACACACACACACACACACACACACACACACACACACACAAATGTTGGGGGTGAATGTGACGATCTGTAAACGATATGCAACTAACCAACAGCATGATAGTAGACAGTTCTACTTGTTTTCTGTTTGCGTCAAATGTTGGGCGGTGCTCACCAAACCCGACACACTACATTGTGTCAACGGCTTTGGGCGGAGGATAGCAATTGGGAGGGTACAAGTCTTACCTTAGTGCGAGGAAATGCAACCTAAAGACTAAATGTCAAGGGAGGGCAAACCAGGTCCTAATCCTTGGTCGGTAACTGGTTCTAGGATAGAAGCTCCGACAGGCTGACAGTTAGAGATCCGGCAGCTTCTGTAGCTTATCCTGTTCTAGATGTACCGGTGTTAGCTTTCCTCTTGAGTAAATTAGGCACGCCGAGAGAAGGATCACACTGCACGGGCAACACATTGTCTCTACCTGCAGCCCATCCTTTGTGTTATGAAGAGGTATAACTCCATTTTACAAACTATCGTCTGTCAAGACGGCGAGGTGTCATCCAGTCAATGCCATTAAGAATGGTCGTCATTTTTCGACTTCTTCTACCCCGTTTAGCCTCAGAAAAGATGTTATAATTGAGGTGCATCCCCGCCTCACATTAATAAACCTGTGACCAGGTCAGCCAATTTTCGGAGATTAATTTTTAAAAAATTGTTGTCTATAGGCGGTAATGTGTGTTTAACCAGTTAGAATGGATTTGTTGGTCTTATATTACCCCGATGAGAACCGGTGTTATAGAGTTATATTACCTCGGTGAGAACTAGTGTTTTATTCTCGTCACCCTTGTGAGAACCGCTATATTTTAGCCTCACTCATTTGATAGTCAGTGTGCTTTAACTTAGTGATGCTCGAGCAGTTAATATACAGCCACCTGCGACATCAAGACAGTGAAAGGACTGTATATTAACAGGCAATGTTGAGAGCTGAACTTGATAGCCCAAGTAGAGTCGTACATGTTTATTACTTTACTGTGGAGGAGAACAGCTAACTGTAATCTATATTTTCGTTTCAGTCGTTCGATATCGGAAAATGACCTAGTAGGTTTATGTAAATATGTAACATATAGTTAGTTAGGCTGATACGCGAATGGGTAGGTATTGCTGTTAGATGCGATGGATGGATGAGTTGGTGGGGGGGGGGGGGGGGGGGGTAATCGATATATGAAAAGGTGAGATGGTAGGTATGTAAAGGGTTGGTTGGTGGGTTGCTGGATGTGTTTGGGTTGGTTGGTTGGTTGATTGGTTGGTTGGTTGGTTGGTTGGTTGGTTGGTTGGTTGGTTGGTTGGTTGGTTGGTTGGCTGGCTGGCTGGCTGGTTGGGTGGTTGGTTGGTTGTTAATACTCTTTCTGTTTCAGAAGATTTCCCACCAGACGGCAAATGAGGACAATAATCACAATAAAAGAAGCATGAGTGTATAACTTTCAAAGACACGCATTATACAGTGCAGCATGTTAAAATATCTAGCCAGATATTTTTAGTATGCTGAGGCCGAACGTAAAAGATATAATAATGCACAGTGCATTGTTTCTTCTTCTTCTTCCGCGCTCATCAGGAGAGTTTTTTCAGACGTGACTGCACTGTGCCTGTTTACAGCAGAGCCGCGTTCTTGCGCCGTTAGGCCGACACATCCGACTCCAGTAGGCAGTTGTTGACCGGCTTAATCTTCCCGGGGAATGCGTTGTTTGATACACATCGACAGCTACATACAAGATGTGTTGCTTCGGATAAAATGGATTTGTTTTTTAAAGCCCGATGCAGTGGCGTTCTGTTTGTTTCAGCACTTAGAAGGGTTATTTTTGTTGGCCCATAAAAATGGTTTGCATCTATGGGAGTGAAGTTGGTGTAAAGAATGTCCTCCTCGCCCGGTAGTGATCTACCATGTCCATGGAAATTGTGTTGCAAAGAGTTCCGACTCCTGTGCAAGACTGAGACACGGAACTTCACATCAGCCGAGAAACGTATCGGGGTGTAACCAGGTCCCTACGCCCATCTTCTCTTTGACCTTCCTCTTCCTCTCTTACCGGGCATATACCCCTCCATGATTGTTCACTCAAAGCTTACATGACGTTTCAAGTGACCAAAATATTTCAATTTTCTTTGTTTTGTCGTCTTTAGTAGCCAACCTTCTTCAATATTTAACTCTTGTCCTATGGATGCATTTGTTCTTTTCTGTATCCATGATATTCTTAGAGCGCGTCTATAAAATGTATATTTTCAATACTTGCTAATCAGCCATGTGCACATGTGGATTGGCTCCGCAGACCGCAGATCACATACTCCAAGACTGCCCAAAATACGATATATCTAGGCAAACCTTTTGGTCCAAAGACAACAGTGGAACATAAACTCGATGAACTACTGAATGAACTAAAAAAAATAAAAGACAGTGAAATTAATACAAAGACAACATTGCATGTATAGACAAATTTTAAGCGAACGAAAGAAGAAGTTGTCCTAAAATGGTAGTGTTTTCTCCACAGACCTTGAGTATTTTTCTGTCAACAGGCTCCAGAGGAAGAGTGGGTGGATACATATATGGCGGTTATTTTGATGAATTATGACATTGCAGATGCCCTGATATGGATTATTGTCTTCGAAGATCACTAGTAGTAGTAGTAGTAGTAGTAGTAGTAGTAGTAGTAGTAGTAGTAGTAGTAGTAGTAGTAGTAGTAGTAGTAGTAGTAGTAGTAGTAGTAGTAGTAGTAGTAGTAGTAGCGGTGGTGGTAGTGGTGGTGGTATTGGTGGTAGTAGTGGTGGTAGTAGTGGTGGTATTGGTGGTAGTAGTGGTGGTAGTAGTGGTGGTAGTAGTGGTGGTGGTAGTAGTGGTGGTAGTGGTGGTGGTGGTAGTGGTGGTGGTAGTGGTGGTGGTACTGGTAGTAGTGGTAGTAGTAGTAGTAGTAGTAGTAGTAGTAGTAGTAGTAGTAGTAGTAGTAGTAGTAGTAGTAGTAGTAGTTGTTGTTGTTGTTGTTGTTGTGGTGGTAAGAGTAGTAGTAGTAGTAATAGTAGTAGTAGTAGTAGTAGTAGTAGTAGTAGTAGTAGTAGTAGTATAGTAGTAGTAGTAGTAGTAGTAGTAGTAGTAGTAGTAGTATAGTAGTAGTAGTAGTAGTAGTAGTAGTAGTAGTAGTATAGTAGTAGTAGTAGTCGTAGTAGTAGTAGTCGTAGTAGTAGTAGTAGTAGTAGTAGTAGTAGTAGTAGTAGTAGTAGTAGTAGTAGTAGTAGTAGTAGTAGTAGTAGTAGTAGTAGTAGTAGTAGTAGTAGTAGTAGTAGTAGTAGTAGTATAGTAGTAGTAGTATAGTAGTAGTAGTAGTAGTAGTAGTAGTAGTAGTAGTAGTAGTAGTAGTAGTAGTAGTAGTAGTAGTAGTAGTAGTAGTAGTAGTAGTATAGCACCCCAATCAGATCCACTGTTTTATCTTCTTCTTGTTCTTCTTCTTCTTCTTGTTCTTCTTGTTCTTCTTCTTCTGCTGCGTTCATCCGGAGAGTTTTTTCGGACGTGATTGCGTTGTGCCTGTTTACAGCAGAGCTGCGTTCTTGCGCCGTTAGGCTGGGATTTGTTGACCGGGTTAACTTTCCCGGGGGTTTTAGTCTTATAGCACCGCAATCAGAACCACTGTTATAGTTTTATATTAAGCCTGTCTTATAAGCATTATGCGTCAGGTCTTGGTCGTATATGACTGGTGATTTGGCAGTAGACCGCCTTGCGTTGGTTGTCATAAAATGGAGTGAGTGCTGGTCGTTCAGATAGCAATGGCAAACTACTGAACGTTAACTTGCCAAGAGATCACAAATAGCCAAAAACAGCTCATGTTGAATGTGACGATCTGTAAAAGATATGCAACTAACCAACAGTATGACTTCTTCAATGTCTAACAACTGAAAGTACGAATAACATTGCCTAGAAAGTCGCAAACACCCAATAAAAACTGAGAAATGAATACGAAGTCTATAAAGGACACACAATTTACTTATACTGCACAGCAAGCGAGGAAAGACACACTGAGTGAACACATTAATGCATGTCATTATCCTACTTGTGAATTATTCAATCAGTTTACAGGTGTATGTAAATAACTCTCAAAGTAAGTACTATAGTCGCAGCAAAGAGGAGGTGCACTGTGATCACAATGGTATGGGTGTCGGCCTTTCAGAAAGCAATGGGAAAACTACTGAAACAGCATTGCTTAGAAAATCAGTAAATAAAAGCATTGGGATTGATTACGAAGTCCCATAATAATCTAAATTGTTTTCATTTTGTTTATTTATTTGTATACGTGATTTATCTATTACAGATGAAAGTGTATTCTCTTCATGCATAGAAAAGACATGTTTAGAGAATAAAACTGTGTAACTGTATTATTTGTCAAGGTGGCCATATGTTACCATCAGTGTTATCATTTCTAGAAGCTGCTGCCAAAGCGTGATCAATATAACTCTCATGTTGTCTATGTCAATGTTTTCCAGAATTGCCCTTATTTCTACGTTATTTTGAATAACGAAGACATGAAAAAATAGTTTGCACGATTTATAGCCTGGTATATTTTGCTGCATCTCTTCTGGTATGTCCCTTTACTTAACGCCTTGAAATATTCTATATAGTACACATCAACTGGCCACTTACTTAATGTTCTTATTAGAATCTATATAGCATTAATTCTTCCTCTTCATAAACAAATTTGAGCTGTTCCTCTTTTATTCCTTGTCTCTTTTGTTTCTTATTATTTTCGTGAAGATTGCTAATATATTTTCATATTTTTGTTACATATTTCATAGAGAGAAGCAGCGGTGGCGTGTTGGTTCGAGCCAACAGAGTTAGGATTAATTTTTCCTATCAGCACGGCTCTAGGGTTGACCCAACTTCATCACAATTGGTACCAGCTAGTTTTCAGAGTCTCCTTGGGACTGTCTGGGAAGTAAAAGAGACGAAGAAAGGAAATTACTACTCCATCTCATATACAAGTATCGTGAATAAAATATGTAACGGCCTATCACGTCACGCCCCAACGTCAGTTCAGCTTCTGCTATGAGACTACATTTACCATCAACTTTTTTCAATAAGGGGTTAACGACTTTCTCCGTAATCCCGTATATCCACGTGAGGAACACAGCTGCGCGAGATTCGGCAGCGGATCGCGTCGCGTTGGTTACTCACGGGGTATGTGAGCCGGTCGTTCAGAAAGCAATGGCAAACTACTGAGCGTAATCTTGCCAAGAACATCAACAACAGCTGAAAATTCTGGTGTTGACTGCAACGTCCTGTAAGGGATATGCAACTTTTAAATATTTTTTTAATAACCCTTTTGCACTCTCAACAGTTCTCTAATCCTGTTAGGCCTATCTGGGAAGGGAAATGATAAGTGATTTCAGTCAGTCAACGCGAACCCGCCCGTTATTGTATTTGTCAATTAGAGGATTTGTAGTTACATCAATATAACTTGTCGACAAGGATTTTTTTTTTTTTCGCATATCCTTTACAGGACATCGCTGTCAACATCAGCATCTTTCAGCTGATTGTTGATTTCTTGGCAAGATTACGCTCAGTAGTTTGCCATTGCTTTCTGGGCGACCGGCTCACATACCCCGTAAGTTACCAAAGCGGCGAGAACCACTATCGATTCTCGCGCAGGTTACGTTCCTCACGTGGATATACGGGATTACGGAGAAAGACGTTAACCTCTAGGCCAAGGAGCCCGGTAACATAATATTAGTCTATAACGCTATCTTTTCGCTGATAATGGTAATTGACAGCCTATAAAAATTCGGGTCAACTGATATGAGTCATTATTTGTGATAACACCGTGAGCCATCGCGTTCTTGGTATATCGAAGAAATATTCTTTGCTGACAAGAATGGATGTATATGCTCAAGGGAAGCCAAGTTTGAAAGGTAGTCGTGCATATAAATTGTTGAATTCTCCTATATGAACACACCGAGTAGCAAATGAACATAAAATTAACTACAGTAAACAAAAAAAATTTACAGTGACTGTATTTGGAGGCGGCAGTTGTGCTCCATGTGTGGTCACATTAGCATTAGTATTCAATGTTTAAATAAACCTCTACTTCTCTCTTCTATCCTTATAAGTGTCAGTCAATACCTGTGAATTTATTTATAATACTATTTAAACGACTTCAATTGATCCCTAACAATTCCCATATGTTTCTGTATTACGTACACCACATTGGAACTAACCAATCATGTCTCTTCTTTAAATGTTTGCAATATATTAGACACAACATTACCGTCCGATGAGTTTGCCAGCTGACATATGCTTCGTTAATATAACTTTCTGACTGGTGCTACTTCAATGGCTAGATATGAAGTATGTCCATAGTTGTGGGTTCAAGCGGATGATATATCAGGCTAATGAATGCATCTTTATGAGTGTCTAGATAGACGTGTGTAGAAGTACATTTGCTCCTCCAAAGAGGTAAAGTTGTCATTTGAAGGTACCATCCATCCATCATGTGCCATGCCGATAAGCGTGGGCGGTCATGGTTTACCAGTCTCACCCGATCACCAGAGTCGTGGATCAGCTCCGTGTTTAGTCTCGATCATGCCACGTGACCAATGCAATCCAGGTATTTACTTCTCGGTCTTCCCCTTGGTCTCTTCCTTTCGATCTTACTAGTTGTCAATAAGTTTTCAAATTCATTTCTTCTCATAACATGCCCAAAAAATTTTTTATTATCTATGTCTAATGTCTCTAATCAGTTTACGATCTTCATTTATTTTTGAAGGACTAGTTCATTGGTTTTTCTGTCTGTCCATGATATTCTTTGCATTTTCCTCAGAAACCACATTTCCACAGCCATCAGATGTTTTTCAGCTTGTCTGCTCATTGTTCACGCTTCACATCCATACGAAACTTTTGGAGGCAGCAGATTCGAATCCCCGTGTGGTCATTTTAGCTTTCAGTTGTTTAATTGGGGTAGATCTGATTGCAACGCCCTGCAAAGTATGTGCAATTTGTGTGTGTGTGTGTGTGTGTGTGTGTGTGTGTGTGTGTGTGTGGTGTGCGTGCGTGTGTGTGTGCGTGTGCGTGCGTGCGTGCGTGCGTGTGTGTGTGTGTGTGTGTGTGTGTTGTGTGTGTGTGTGTGTGTGTGTGTGTCCTCCAATCTCTATATTAAGTGTGTTTAATTTATCTTGCATATGATTGCGTGTGTGGGACAGCGAGAAGTGTCGTCAGTTCGTATCATCACGCATGGGGTAAAGAAGAATCGGAACAGGGAGAAAGATATCCCTATTCGATTAGACCGACTACTACAGAGAACTAGGAATGGCTCGTCAGACTCCCTAGGGATGGAGGCAGGTTAAAAAGTAAAGTTCTAATAAATATAAGAAAGGTTTTCTGGTAGAAGGACAGGAGACCCAGGAATGTCACCGCACTTCAGAGAGAAGACAACTCACTCTTGGGTACCTGAAGACGTGTATTGTTCCTGCCACATACTGCTCTCCATGGGTGATGTTTAATTATATAAAAATATCACAATGAACACAATAAATCAAGACACAATTCAACAAGAAAAGATAATAACCCCTGGACATAAATTATGATATTATAATGGGGTAACATGGGGGAGGAGGTGTTCAACTGGTATATAACTCAAAAATAACACACAAATAAACGCCATAATTAGAACACTAATTACCTTCATTTTATCACTAAAACTGTCCACATGTCCTCACAAATTAATATCTAAATTAACACGGTTCAAGCACCTGTAAGTGGCTAAACTGTTTCTTCTATCATTGCAGATGGTATTAAAATGTCCATGAGTCCACTGAAAACACAAGACTAGAATTTCCATTTGATCATCACGACGAATATTAAAAATGTCCATGAGGTCATTACTAACTATATTAAAAATGTCCATGAGATTATCCATCCATCCATCATGTGCCATGCCGGTAAGCGTGGGCGGTCATGATTCGATATTTCACTCGATCACCAGAGTCGTTGATCAGCTCTGTGTTCCTGTTCCAACCATGCCACGTGGCCAATTCATCCAGGTATATACTTCTCTGTATTCCCCTTGATCTCTTTCCCTCTATCTTACCAGTTGTCACCAAGTTCTCCAATTTATTTCTTCTCATAACATGTCCATAAAATCTCGACTGTCTACGTCTAATTTATATAATTAATGTACGATTTTAATTTGTTTCTTGGTGGACTTGGTCTTTTTTTTTTTTTGTTGTCTGTCCATGGTATTCTTTGCATTTTCCTCAGAAACCACATTTCCACAGCCATCAAATGTTTTTCAGCTTGACTGCTCATTTTCCATGCTTCACATCCATACAAAAGTACGAGTACTATGTAGCACCACGAACACTCTTTTTCTCGTTTCAAGTGACATCTTTTATTGGTCAGTATGTTTTTCATCTTTCTAAAGGCTACTTTCGCCATGGATTATTCTTGTTCTAATCTCTTCAAGGCATCTCCCATCAGATGTTATTACTGTTCGGAGATAACTCTACCGATTCACTTGTTTAAGAATATTCCCATTTACTTGTATGTTACATTTTTGTATTTCGTTCTTCCCAGTGACGACCATAATCTGTGTCATTTTACAATTTAATTCTAACCCTAGCTTGTTCACTGTGTGTAACAACCGCATCTACTAATTATTGCAGATCCTGCCTCATTGTTAGCAATGTCAACACTGTGTCATCTGCATATCTAATGTTATTGATGTTTCGTCCTCCGATGCTGATTCCATTTATATCCTCTACATTTCTGACAATATTGTCACTGTATAGGGGGAAAAAGATCTGGAGACATTACACATTCTTGTCTCACACCTCTCTTAATAGGTTGATATTGTCCCACTTCATTATCAATCCTTTTGGCAGCTTGATGTTTCCAATATATATATTTTTTTAAAGTCTAATGTCCTCTCACATTGTGATGAGATCATCACAAACTAAATTAAAAATGTCCATGAGGTCAGGATTCTAAAGATGTTGGCACTATTGCGGCAGTTACTACTATTGTCGGTCAGGTTATCGAAAAGGATATTGATAGTGTACTCATCTGACTTCCACATTGCTGGGGTTGCTTTGAAATCGGTGGGGGGGGGGGGGGTCCAATTCGCTCTTCCAGCATGTTATTGATGTTTCCATCCCTGTATTTACTTCTCTGCTTTCCCCTTGTTCTCTTCTCTACGATCTTGCCAGTTGTCACCAAGTTCTCCAATTTATTTCTTCTCATAACGTGACCACAAAATGTTGACTTGTCTAGACTGTCTGGACTCTAGACAGTGCGTAACTCACTGAGACACTACTTTCTCTAATCATTGTAGATTTTCATTTGTTTCTTGAAGCACTTGGTCATTGGATTTCCTGCCTGTCTATGGTATTCTTTGCATTTTCCTCAGAAACCACATTTGCACAGCCATCAGATATTTTTCAGCGTGTCTGCCCATTGTACACGCTTCACATCCATACACAATCTCAACAGTCTTTTTCTCGTTGCAAATTACATCTTTTTATTGGTCAGTGTGTTTTTCGTCTTGCAAAAGGGCTACCATCGCCATGGTGACTCTTGTTCTAAGAGGCATCTCCCCTTAGCTGTTATAACTGTTCCGGGGTAATTGTACCGATTTACTTGTTTAAGAATATTCCCATTTACTTCTATATTACATTGTGGTATTTCCTTCTTCACAGTGATGACCATAATCGGTGTCTTCTTACAATTTAATTTTAACTCTAGTTGTTCCCTGTGTGCAACAACCGCATCTACTAAACGTTGCATATCCTGCTCATTGTCTGCAATCAATAGTGTATCATCCGCATATCTAATGTTATTGATGTTATGTCCCCCAATGATGATTCCTTTCATATCTTTTTTTTTTTTGGTTGAATATCCCTTACAGGACGTAGCAGTCAACATCCGCATTTTTAAGCTGCAGTTGATGTAATAGCAAGATTACGCTCAGTAGTTTGCCATTGCTTTCTGAGCGACCGGCTCACATACCCCGTAAGTTACCAACGCGGCGAGAACCGCTACCGATTCTCGCGCAAGTTACGTTACTCACGGGAATATACGAGATTACGGAGACCGGCTCACATCTTCTACATTTCTGAAAATAGTTTTACTGTACATGGAAAAAGATACGTAGACTGTACACATCCCTGTCTTACATCTCTCTTAATAAAGTGGTGAATTCATGTCAATGCTTTGCTTTATTATTATGTGTAATCTGGCTATCTGGTCAACGTAGGATCTGTTCCAACGGTATCCTGCCTGTTAATCCCTTAGTTCTTATTTTAATGGCATTTCGTAAACTTTTACAGAATCTGACAATAAAATTATTACTATAATATTTGTCCATCCTGTAGGTCTCCTTTCCTTGGTAACTTGGATATATAACTTTTTCTCCAGTCGGCTGGTATTCTCCTGGCTTTCGTTCTGCTACATAAACTCCAGAGATTAAGTTGTAGTACTCATATTACCGTTAATTGCTTCTACTGGAATACCACCCATGCCAGTAGCTTTTCATCCGTCAGGGGTTTGATAGTTTTAGCTGATGTCTCATACATAGTTGATACTCATTTCTGTGTGTGTGTGTGTGTGGGGGGGGGGGGGCGCTTTGTATTTAAGAGGTTTCTATTCAGAAATGTCTCACAGTATCAGCCCGCATGCTCATATGATCTGTAATATTTGTTAGAACTTTTCCATTACCATTTTATTTCAGTTCACTTGGTTTGATTATATTTGACTTCTAATTTCCTGATGTTGATTTAACTGTCTCTGAGGTTTCCTTTCGCTGCTACTTCTGCCATTCTTGCTAAGTCATCTAAATACCTTTTATCTGCCCTTATTCGCTTTCTAACATTTTGTTATTTGCGTATGTGCATGTTTCATGAGCTCTGACTTAGTAGCACTGGTTTGGGTACACAAACGAATGCCATAAATTTGCTTAAGTGTGCCCACAGGCGACTGAGCGGGACAAGTAGTTTACACACCGCACGTTGTGCATTGTCGTCAGTAGCGTTGTTATTTATTAACTGTAACACCAGCCCACATGATTACAGTGATTCAACCCATCTGTTCGACGTGAAATATTAACAGTGCGTAACTCGCCAGAATCTACGGGACACAAAACAAATGCATCCCTAATAATAAATAGCAGTAGTAATAACAACCACTAGCCAATCATACACAGTGCTTATACTCCAAGATTGTCCCAAAATTCGATATATGTAGGCAAACCTTTTGCCCTAGAGAAACAGTGGAAGATAAACTCTATGGACCGCTGAGTGAACAACAGACAGTGGAATTCGTGAAAGAGACAACATTTCAGATATTGACAAATTTCAAGCGGACGAAAGAAAAAGAGGAAGAATACACAATGCAGTAAATAATGGACACAGATTGTAAAATAAAAACGGCAGTATACACTACTGCCAATTTTGAATTACGAATATTGCAGAATAATCACAATCATGATGTAGGTTATATTGTTTTGTCTTGTCTATCAACTTCCGGGTTTCTTGGGCTGAAATAATAACTAGCAACGATTGGCTGGAATGGGTTAATGAAACTAAAACACTATCATCATCATCATCATCTTCGTGTCCCGATCGAAATGACGTAGGCGTTCATGTCTCCTCGCAGATCTCAGTCCTTGACGTTATGATTAATTCTGCTGATATTATTCTTCCATGCCACTGTCTTAGCCATAGAGCTTCACGTCTATTGATTTGCCTCGTCTACCGCTGGTCTTTCCATTCGCCATCACGTTCTCAAATGCTTCTTCTCTCATTATGTGACCACAGAATCTGTCCCTTTCTTGTTCTTGTGTTCCGTCATCCAGGCTCATAGGTTGGCCCAGTCTAATTTGGTGTCAGAAAATGTCATGGAAAGCAAATGAAGCCGGTGTGATATTGACCAGATTACCAGTTTTATAGTACTTTCTTTCTGTCACTCAATGATGTGATTTATTACTGCTACCTGTCCTATTCTGCTTTTAATTTATGTCATGCATTTCCCACTTGATGTCATGACTGCCCCCAAATATTTGAAATTATTACATTCTATTAAATACAGAGCAGTGTCGTAACGGTATGAGACACCAGGGACGTGTACAAAGACATAGCTGTAGGTGTGATCTACAAAGTATAACACACGTCTACAACTCGGTTCCAAATGTTGCTGTATGTAGCCGGGGCGCAGTGTTGGGATGAGCGCCCAACATTGCTTAAATACCCCAATGGCTCGTGAATACATAACCAATGCAGCAAAAGTCCAACTCCTGGCCTTCACGTGGCGGAACTGTTTCTACTAACAGGAGAAGGAGCGACGGCGTGTATCTGGCGCCGGAAAATAACCAGTGTGCTCTAGATGTGTATACACATACATGCATGTGCAGACACGTGTGTGCGTGTGTACACATCTAAACTCGAGTGAGACCACAGTCTGCTCTAGCAAAGGAAAGGTGCTGAAGACGGAGGCAACCAGCTAGGAGGCGCACCACAAAAATCAGGATGCCACGCAATTAGGCAAAATGGAATATGTCGACTGCTGCTAAAAGTTATGGTGCTCGCCCTGCTTTGGACCCCCAGGCAGGAGCAGTGCCGGGCCCTATGTCTCGAAAGGGTCCAACCCCAACTACTGGAGGTCCTTCTCAGATGTCCTGTGGAGCCAGGGGACATGAGAATAGAATGGCTGGCCATACTAAACAAAGACTTAAAATAATGCACTGGAATGCGGAGGGAGTCAGCAAAAAAAAAAGGAAAAAGAATTAGAAAACATCCTGGACCAAGAAAAAGTAAGCATATGTTGCTTGCAAGAAACTCACCTCAACGAAAATATAGCCTTCAAAATCAGAGGCTACCAGTGTTACCGATCTGACCGAAAGGACAGGCGAAAAGGTGGGATACTTACCCTTGTAAAAAATAACATCACTGATTCCCAAATCGAAGTCTATATGGAAGGGGCTGAGTATCAGACACTTAAACTTAAAACAGGCTATACAGACCTACATCTGATCAATTACTACTGTCCAAGTGACCGCCCACAGGCACTGGACACACTACCATTAACAGAAAAAATGATTGTGTGTGGCGATTTCAACAGCCACTCGCAGAGTTGGGGCTATGATCACATGGACCAGAGAGGAGAGAGACTGGAAGACTGGCAGGATGAGAATAGATTCATCTTGGTTAACAAGCCGTCCGACCCACATACTTTCTACTCGAGATCATGGCACTCTACAACTACACCTGACCTGGCTTTTCATTCACCAGACCTGGAGTGGAACATTACACGAATTGTTGGGAAACAACTTGGTGGCAGCGACCATTGGCCAGTCTTTCTAACTGTAGAAAATGAGCTTGTAAGTGAAAGCAGCACCCTCTCGAGGTGGAACTACAAGAAAGCAGACTGGGCAATGTACAAGAATCGCACCGGCATACTGGTTAGAAACCTGAACACTGAGAAAGACGTAAATAAAGTAGTTGAAGAGTTTGGGAAATGCATATACAGGCAGCGCGAGAAACAGTACCAAGAGGAGCCCGTAAACAATATAAACCCTACTGGAGCAATGAACTGGAACAGTTGCATAATGATGTGGAAGTATGTAGAAAGCAAGCAGAGGCCACACCCAGCCAAGAGCACCACAATAAATTCCAGCACGCAAAAGCCAAATTTCAAAGGGCCAAGCTGCAGGCTAGACGGAAAAGCTGGCAGGAAAAAACAGAGTCTCTGAACTTTGAAAGAGACACAAGGAAATTGTGGAAGCTAATAAAACAACTTAACGATGAGGGCACAGGGAGAAACTCAAAAATTGCACTACATAAAGATAGAAACATCTTAACAAGAAAGCAAGCAGCTGACCATTTTGCGGACTCATTCGCACAAGATAACAATATCAAAATTAGTCCAGAGAAACAACAAGAGATTCGAGAGAAACGGCAACATACAGGACAGAAGGAAATAGTACATGAGGTTCTGGAGGCACCCATCACAATCAGCGAACTGGAGCTAGCCATATCAAAACTGAAAATTAGAAAGTCACCAGGAGCTGATGGTATCTCCAATGAAATGATCAGGAACCTAGGAACAGAGGCCAAAGCAAAGCTGTTGAGATCTTCAATAACAGTTGGACCTTAGGCAGTGTTCCACAAGCCTGGAGAGAAGCAATCATGATACCCCTCCTAAAATCAGGGAAAGATAGTTCCATTGCCTCTAGCTACAGACCAATTAGCCTCACCAGCTGTCTCTGCAAAACACTGGAGCGCATCATCAATCACAGACTGCAGTGGTACATTGAAAGTAAAAACATCCTTGTGCCACAGCAGGCTGGCTTTAGGCAGTGCTACTCTACGGAAGATCAGACAACCTACCTCTCACAAGAAATTGAGGATGCATTCCAAGAGAAGAAGCTGGTGCTTGCGGCATGGATAGATTTGAAGAAAGCCTTTGACAAAGTCTGGAAAGAAGGTCTGATGAATAAACTGAAAAACTGCAAAGTCAATGGAAGAATGTACAAATGGGTGAAAGCATACTTGCACAACAGAAGAGCCCGAGTACAGATAGACGGACTAATGAGCAAGAAAGTACTACTGCGTCATGGTGTTCCCCAGGGAGGAGTCTTGTCCCCCACACTTTTTCTAATCTTCATCAATGATCTCGTTGCTAATCTATCGCATGGAATTAAAGCGGCAATGTACGCCGATGACCTGGTTGTATGGAGCACAAGTGAACATGCATCAGTGGCCACCAGATTACTAAAAATAGCTGTAGACACATTTGTCGCATGGGCAAATAGATGGTGTGTCAGCATAAACACTGACAAGTGCAGCACCACCCTATTTACCCTCTCTCCAAAACAAAAGGCAGGGACCATCCAGATAAATGGAACACCCCTAAGAGAAGATAAAGAACCAACATACCTTGGAGTAACATTTGATGGCAGGCTGACATGGAGAAAGCACATCAACAAAGCAGTAGCAAAAGCCAGAAGGAAAATAGCCATCCTGATGAAAGCTAAGTGGAACCACATGGGGAGCCAGTGGGAAAATACTTAGCAAAGTTTATCAACAGAGCGTACGACCACACCTGGAATACGGGTCAACTGCGTGGTGTTCGGCATCAAAAACCACACCACAAGAGCGGGACAACGTGCAAAAATCAAGCACTTAAGAGTCACCACAGGAGGGATGAGATCAACCCCTATAGTGGAAATGGAGAAGATGGGGAGGACACAAGCACTGAGTGAGCGCAGAGATACGAAAACGCTAATACAAGCAGAAAAGTTCCTCAGCTTGCCAGGCCACCCTATGAAGAACAGATTTGAAAACCTAGCTATGGGGCTGTTGAAAAGAAGTAGTTTTATCCACCAGGCCAAACGACTCTGCAGAGAAACCACCGATCTGCCCACAGTTGGTATCCCCCTAACAACTATTCCAGAGCGAACTCCATGGAAAGATGAGCATAGACTATCATTACAAATCCAGACAAAAGTGAGAGGAATATTTGACAAGGAAGAACAGAACAGTGTGCAGCGCAGAACAGCCACTCTCAGCTTCCTTGATGAAGAATACCCACAGGACCTCTGGATCCGAGTCTACAAAGATGGGTCAGCACAAAATGCTGTTCGAAATGGAGGAGCGGGAGTGTACATAGAATACCCAAATAATACTAGGGACACAGCTAGAGTACCGACAGGAAAGTACTGCCATAACTACGATGCTGAAATTGAGGCAATCAAGATAGCAACAGAGAAATTACTAAATACCAGCAATGGTACACAACCTGTGGTGCTATTGACAGATGCTAAAATCAGTACTCGAGGCGCTCCTGTCTGGGAAATTGCCAGTACTAAGGACACTACTTTCTGAACTTAGCAGTCAGCATAAGATCACCATACAGTGGATACCATCCCACTGTGGAGTACCCGGAAACGACAGAGCTGATCAATTGGCTAAGGAAGGAGCCAAAGAAGAACAGCCTGATGTGCCCGTTACATACCACCAAAAGAAAAGAATGATCAAATCAGTCAGGAAGCCATAAAAACCTGCTCAAAATGACTTCCACGTTATGGATAGACCAGAACAAGTCATTATTCTGCGCCTCAGAACAGGGCACAATAGATTACGCAACCACATGTATACAAAATTCAAGATTGGTGAAACAGCCATGTGCACATGTGGATTGGCGTCACAGACAGCAGAGCACATACTCCAAGACTGCCCAAAATATAACATATCTAGGCAAACCTTCTGGCCTAGAGAGACGACAGTGGAAGATAAACTCTACGGACCACTGTGTGAACTGAAAAATACTGCTAGATTCATACAAGAGACAACATTGCAGTTATAGACATATTGCTTCAAGCGAACGAAAGAAGAAGAAGTCTACAACTCTACACGTCTAGGGTTCCATCCATCGAATGGTGTCTCGCTGACTCTAATTCAGCATATATATATATCTTGTCTATCCCTTGTCGAACCAGAAGAGGGAGTCTCCGTGGCGAAGTGGTCAAGACGTCTGCCTCGCGTCCGAATGTTGTGAGTTCGAATCCGGGATATGTCTTTCGATTCACGAGCGCATTTTTTTTCTCGGAGACTCCTGAGGCTCGTCGTCGGAGCCACGGAGTTCATGCTTTGTGTGGCGCTTTCGGCAGGCCGCCCTTCGGAAAGAGACCGAGCAATGTGCGATAAAACCCGGTGCAATGAAGTCGATCCTCACGACTTTTTAGACTTTAAACCAGAAGAAAAACTGGTTAAGTATTTTTCCTTCTATTGTTATATCACATTTTGGTGTTACCTTTTTCTTTGATGTAACCATTATTTCTGTTTTCTTTATATTCAAGAAAAGTCCCTTTTTGTCCTCTCTATTACTATAATGAATACGCAACCATAGGAACGAGACATGCATGGTCTTAAAATGAGAAGAGAGGCATTGGGAAAACATTGTGATGACAGGAAAGATCAGTCATGGCAGAGGCAGGCAGATAGTAAATATGCTGGTTAGTCTATGACGAGTCCGTGTCCGTGGCTCGGGAATAATGAATGCAGTTTTACAATCCCAACATACCGGGTTCGTAGCCAGCAGCAGGCGATTTTGGTGCAGATCGTTTTATGTTGATTTTGGTGCAGATCGTTTTGTGTTGATTTTCACGATTGTATGGGCGTTGGCAGTTCATTCAGCAAGGGCTCTTTTAAGGTAACATTACTTAGACAATCGCAGACAGCTAAACAAATGCGACGTCCTGTAAAGAACATGCAACTAATTTTAGTCTATAGCGGTGGCATGGATGAATATCATCAATACAGCTAATCCAGAACACCAAGGGCAGAAATACATCTGTGGAGACACTTCTTCTTCTTCTTTCGTTCGCTTGAAATATGTCTATATCTGCAATGTTGTCTCTTGTATGAATTTAACTGTCTTTTTCAGTTCACACAGTGGTCCATAGAGTTTATCTTCCACAGTCGTCTCTCTACGCCAGAAGATTTGCATAGATATGTTATATTTTGGGCAATCTTGGAGTATGTGCTCTGCTGTCTGCGAGGCCAATCCACATGTGCACATGGCTGTTTCACCAATCTTGAATTTTGTATACATGTGGTTGCGTAATCTATTGTGTCCTGTTCCGAGGCGCAGAATAATGACTTGTTCTGGTCTGTCCAGAACGTGGTAGTCATTTTGAGCAGGTTTTTATGACTTCCTGACTGATTTGATCATTCTTTTCTTTTGGTGGTATGTAACGGGCACATCAGGTTGTTCTTCTTTGGCTCCTTCCTCCACAGTGAGATGGTATCCACTGTGTGGTGACCTTATGCTGACTGCTAAGTTCAGAAAGTAGTGCCTTTAGTACTGGCAATTTCCCGGACAGGAGCGCCTCGAGTACCGATTTTGCATCTGTCAGTAGCACCGCAGGTTGTGTACCATTGCTGGTATTTATTAATTTCTCTGTTACTATCTTGATTGCCTCATTTCAGCATCATAGTTATGGCAGTACTTTCCTGTCGGTACTCTGGCTGTGTCCCTAGTATTATTTGGGTATTCTATATACACTCCCCCTCCTCCATTTCGAACAGTATTTTGTGCCGACCCATCTGTGTAGGCTCGGATCCAGAGGTCCTGTGGGTATTCTTCATCAAGGAAGCTGAGAGTGGCTGTTCTGCGCTGCACACTGTTCTGTTCTTCCTTGTTAAATATTCCTCTCACTTTTGTCTTGATTTTTAATGATAGTCTATGTTCATCTTTCCATGGAGTTTGCTCTGGAATAGTTGTTAGGGGGATACCAACTGTTGTGGAGACACATAAACGCCTATTCCATTTGACAAGGCATATGAGTATGAATAACTGGCCCACTGAAGGCAACTGTGTGGTACTTCTTGGTTTTTGCCTCCCTTTAAAAGTGAGGGGTTTTGTTCTCTTGTGCCGGGTGTGTAATTTAATGGATCCCTTCGCCTTGCAATATATCTGGGAATGAAGAGGTTGACAAATTGGCAACGAAGGGCGGATGTACCTCCGCGTGGTATTGACATAACCTATGATGAGGCAAGAGGTTTGTAAGAAGCACTTATAGAATCAAGTGGAAATCATAGCATGTAGGCCACCAGGAAAATACCAAATCGACCGACGGGAACAAGTGAGCAATCTTTAAACTATGCACAGGTGGGCTAATGTAACAGCGGATGATAATGAAGGAATATAGTATAAGGTGTCCCGTCCCTTCTTCTAGGAATTTGGTTGTTGACAATGAAATACAGGGTGTATTTTTAATAACTGTGCAGTGTTTGAAAATATTGCCTGTCCAAGTTTTGTACTTACCGATTATGTTCAATGAACTTTACAGAGGGTGAATACAAAACTTGGACAGGCAATATGTTCAAACACTGCACAGTCATTAAAAATACGCCCTATGCCTATAACCTGTAGAAGGAAACATTGACATCAAGCCCTAATATCAGCCAGTCCGTATTTGCTGTGCTGAATCATGATTACATATTATGCTTCTCCACAAATGCGAAGTTCCAGTGCTGAGTTTGGAAAGGGGAAGAAGAGATCTGGAATACAGTTCCTGTGCAGGTGGTACTTCAGTACAGATTGGGAGCAAAGTCTACATCAACCTCAGATTAAGCCCTTTTCAGGGCTCAAACAACCTAACGCCAATGCTTCCAACTTAAGAGTGACAGTTCGGCCTTCCAGATGATTCATAACCAAACAACAGATGAGGTAGCCAAAACAAATATAACTAGTTGCTTTTATGTTCTTATTCTCATATAGTCCAAGCCGCGGGGCGTTGGTGATCGTGCCTGTCCACAACCCTCTGTCTCGTGTGATGACAATCATTTCTGATATCTATGTTCCTCCATGCCATGACAGACTGCCCAGGATTTTCTCTCTTGGTCTTCCCGTCCAACTTTACCGTTGTCATAATGTACTCCAGCATTCCCCTTTTCATAACATGCTCAAAGAATATGACTGTTTTCTTTGCTTTATACAGAATTAGGTACAAACCAAATTACTTTACAATTGAAGTCAAGCAGGGGCAGTCTGCCAACATATATATATATATATATATATATTCATATTGATTACCGAACCAACCTACATTCTGTCTCTGTATATTCTGCAAATCGTATACTGTATGGTGTTGGTTATCATGTATGCCCGCAGGCTTGTGTCTCATGTACTGTCAATCACTTCTGATACTGATGTTCTTCCATGTCATGATATACAGCTGTCTTCTCTCTTGGTCTCCCGCTGCCTCTCTTTCCCTTCAGCATAACAAACTCCAGCTTTCCTCTTCTCGTGCTGTGTTCAAAGAATGTGGATTGTCTGCTTCTGACGCGAGTAACCACTCCTTTTTGCGAGTTAACTTCTTTCAAGATATCTTCATTACTTTTTTCATGTTTTTGGTGTTCTCAACGTTTTTCTATAAAACTAAACTTCTTCAGATTCCATATCCATCCATCATGTGCCATGCCGGAAAGCGTGGCGGTCATGACTCGCCATTTCACTCGATCACCAGAGTCGTTGATCAGCTCTGTAGATATTTACTTATCGGTCTTCCCCCTTGGTCTGTTCCCTTTGATCTTGCCAGTTGTCACCAAGTTCTCCAATCCATTTCTTCTCATAACATGCCCAAAAAATTTTGACTGTCTACGTCTAATTTCTCTAATCAATTTTCACTTGCTTCCTGTAATACTTGGTCATTGCTTTTTCTGTCTGTCCATGGTATTCTTTGCAGTCTCCTCAGAGACCACATTTCCATATAATCCCTCACTAATTTACTTGTCCACGATTCACCTTAGTAAATCAGGATTGATTCAACATAGATGTTAAAACTACCTCACCTCAGTTAGTTATCCTAGTGACAACAGCTTTCTCAAATATCTCGTTTTACATTCCTCGATCTTTCTCTCTCGGGTGTTTTGGCCAAAGGCCATGTTTGACCTTGGTTGTATACAACTGTTTATTGTTACCCATTTGCTTTGAATCTTGATGTTCTGATGCTCGAGCAGTGGACATTATTAATAAGCTACAACGCTGTCATTCTGACATTGACATTTTTTTTTTTTTAACATCTTCAGACGTCAATCTTAACTGATTAAATGCCATGGGATGATTAATCGTCTTGAGCGAATTCCCGTATCTCCCTTTGGCTTATATACAGTAGTTTTCCCCTTGCTATCCCCTTTAATTTCATATATAATTCATTTCTGCTACCATGTAAACATCTTTTAAGTCACAACCGTGACAAACCCCTACTTTCCATCTTCTTTCATCCATTTTTATTTGGTCCAAACCAACATTTTGTTTGGCTCTGAATCTGTTAATAGTAATCAACTTGTTGACATATCCGTAGTTTGCCCTCGCAGGGTTGTGTTGAACAAAATGATTTTCTCTGCTCTGCTATTGTTGAACACTCTTGTAGCAAATGTTTAGCCATCATGTTACCAATTGCACACACTGCTACATTCAGCAGTATCTCGTACCTTTTGTTTCATCTTATAAAGACCTTTCTATCTTCTGTGAACACATTTCCTAAGTACTTAAATTCTGAACTCTGATATTGGTGTTCTGTATTTGAATGTGAAGTAAGTTATGCAAATGCAAACTAATGATCTTCACAGTTGATTTCTCGGATGTGTTGGTCTTCAAATTGTATGTTTCTTATGTTGTAACAAATGCAGAACTCATACCTATGTGGGTTACTATTTTTGTTTCAAAAGAAGCATGAGAGGTGTTTTTCTCAATTTTATTTTTTAAATTTTAATGTTAGCTTGCTTTGAACTAAAGCGTAGTCCAAACATGTACTACTAATTTTAGTGCACTGGATTGATTTTTGCGTGGATTGATTCATTCATTTAGTAGCATGTCCTTTGTAGAACCTCGCTCTCATAACAACCTTTTGGAAAACCTCTCAATCATAAGCAATATCTGTTGCATCCAATACACCCATCTGAAAATCATCCGCCACATACTGCACCCATCTTCTCTTTGGCCTTTCTTTTCCTCTCAGAGGTACTTGTAATTTACGTCCCCCAAATCAAAAGTTTAGTCCAGCTGACCGGTGTAGGGTTGAATCCGCAATCTCTGCATCAGCACGCCGTATGTTTAAAAATGTGTACTCCTATCCATTCTGCCACACTGACCTCCAAGCAAGAGATACCACCTGTGAGTACTGCCAGCTGATCATTCTAAGTCTCAGGGAAGGCTCTCTGGAATCGGATGGAGTGTGCACCTAAGAGAGTGTCCATATATAGAAAGACTGGATAGGGATGGAGTGAGAGGTCTGTAAGATATCCCAATTGTAGAGGAAAGGCCTGGGGGACTTTTAATCAATTTCCTACCAGAATAATCAGCTGAGAAAATGTGCCTTTGAAGAGGGAGAGAAGCATGTGTGGGTATGTCCAGAGTGCAGTGATGTCAATTCTTAAAATCAGTATTCAGTCTTAATTATCACTGGGATAACAGTGCAAACAGATAAGAATATAAACAAAACATACCAAATCAGTATTCAACCTTAATTATCATTTAACTGGAAAAACACTACAAACAGATAAGAACATAAACAAAACATACCAAATCAGTATTCAGTCTTAATTATCACTAGTAAAACAGTACAAACAGATAAGAACATAAACAAAACATACCATAACGAATACAAAACTGGATAACCAACATTACATTAACTACATTTTATTACAGAAAATGTGGATATGCACAATGAAACATTTTGTGTAATAGCTTCATAACAACTAAATTACTATATAAATATACATTAACAAATGTCCTAAAGATAATAATTGTATAGATTATTTAAATGATTAATTCAAATCTCACAAACTGAGAAAGTGTTTATATAAAACACACATGCAATGTATTCTCTAAACCTTGAGTACTGCGAGCACAAATTCCACTTCATGAGCAATTAGCATCCAAGCTGTCAAGTCCATACTTGGCTATGATGGAAATTTTTCCACTGTATCGTCGCTTGCTTATTGAAGGGTAAAAGCTCAGCTTACAGAGAACATTACACATGTGTACAGCTTACAACAGCTTTATAACTAACCCTAGACAACAGTTTATTGTGCCAATGAAGCCAATGACTGCTGCCAGACTGTAAATGCATAAACACATAGATGTAAAGATAATGTAAAGGAGGTTACAGATTAAAGACAATTGTGACGAATAACTGAATTACCATGATGACACCACGAAAGTCAGTTGTGTTGTCTAGAGCAACATCTGAGAACACTTTGTAAGTGTTTTTTCTTTTACTGTTTCATTTGCCATTTCCAAACATTTGTACACCACACTTGAGCTTTTATAGAATCCATCATGCTGTTACATTCGCCATCCAACCCCCTCCCAACCAACTTCTTTCAATGAGTAAAACTAAATACAATTGTCTACTTTACATGTTGCATGTCCTTTGCAGATGGTTGCAATCAACCCCAACTCCAGTTTGATTTTCCAGGCAATTTTACGTTCAGTAGCTTGCCATGTTTTCTGGATGAGAAATCAATGTTGAAGACCCACTGACAGGTGTAGATGTCGATCCCGCTACACCGCCGTCAGCATAACCGCAAGTTTAAGAACTAGAGTGCTTGTATTCTTTCAGCCACGTCGACTAACACACACACATACTTGTCCTCTTCTACCCTGGGGTGTATAAGTGCCATAGAGCCATGTTTTACTGTGGCAGTCATGAAAGAAAACCCGCGAGGTGTATCAGTGGGTGATTGGACCCCCAGTAAGCAACACTAACAAAACTCAACACTGACAACTGAACCACCCCGTTACGTAATCCTTATGAATTATACAAGATCAAATACTGTAAAAACTTTTTTTTTTAAACAGATGTAAGCATGTCAAAATTAATATTTACTGTATGAAATCTATCATAACAAGCATGGTCAATGTAGAGATAACATTTATATTGTATCAATGATACTGGTGTGGAAGGCAATGGAAAAATACTACATCAATCACCCAAGAATAAATGTATGGATAGTCACTATGTCAGATTTATAGTGGACTTGCCTCTTAAGACTGAATGACTTGCCATGGTTTGAGCACTATTCTAAATACATGCAGAATTTGAAAATCTTTCAATCTGGTTGTCTGATCACATTGAGAAATGTTTGTTCATTTAGTTACAAATGTGTTAAGACCATCAGAGTGACATACTACATCAAACTGCTAGACAAATAATATTTCTCTTCTTCAATTGTCAAGTTAAAAAATTCTCAACTTCCCCTTTTTTGAATTTTCAATCAGTGAACTGCCACTCAAAACTGAACAACCACATAGAATTCATCAGCAAGTTTTTACCTATTGCTTGTGGTACTTTTATATTGGTAAAACAACACCTTTCTATTTCATACTCTAGAATATGTGATGGCATAACACTTCATATCTCATAAGCCTTTTATTGGTAGACAAATTATTGATTGTATCATCATTATATTAAATTGCAACTTTTTAGGCAAACAGGCCTATCAGTAATATAGCAAGATCGTACCAGTATCACTAGACCAGTTAACTTGTACTAAAAATTATTATGAGAAAGTTGTGTACATATACTAAAGTATTAATACTAAATCAGCTAAACCTGTATTAAAGTTGTATTAATAAGAAAGCAAAAAAATATAGACTTAAGAAAGACCTTAGAAGGAATAAAAATAGCTAGTCATAGAAAAGAAATAATGAAACAAACGGTCAATAATGCAAGCTAATGTGAACTACATTTTTGTAATTTTACAAAACATATTAAGTGAAAGGCTTGAGTGTCTAAACACACAAGGATGAATGTGACAATGTACCAAACATATCATATACACTATAATTGAGATTTATTTCTTCAGAACACCATTCACATACTGACCTTGTAAACAATCATGAAAATAGAAGAAGTGATTATGTTTTTAAAACTTATATTTGATAATCAAAAGTTCTTAAAATATGAGACCAAGAAGAAGAAAAATGATTATCTACAAGATCTGGACATAAACAAAAATGCTCAAAAACAGCACGTCTCGGAAAATGAAATACTTGTGCCTTATTAATGATTTTAAATTAACAATGATTTTGGGAAGAAGTGATGAAAGCCATGGCTTCTGACAGAGGCAGGGGTTCACCAGTACAAAGACAGAAACAGGACCTTGGGCATGAAAATGTATGAGGCAAGAGAACTGGTGAAGGACATACTGGCAGGCCATGATGACAGTGATGTTCTGCAAAGTATCTATTAAATAATGATTTCATGTGTGTGCTAGAATCCTATTCTGTATAAAAAGTACTTGTGACTGTGTGACCAATCAGGCACTAGTTTCCATGAACAAAAATTAAATGCAGATGTGACCCCATGCCCAAGAATGTGTCTCAACAGTTACGGAAATGCACAATGGTGTACAAAATAGAACAGAAATGCACAATGGTGTACAAAATAGAATAAAATAAATATACTTCAGCACTTTCAACACGTGTACATGCTATTCCTAAATGATAATGCAACTATGTATTAATATGTAAGGTTTTTTTTTGGTGTAAAAAAAATTGTGTGTCCATTGTAAACCATTTTGTAATAATTTTAATTTTTTTAACAAATATTTCATTTCCACCTATTACATGAGCGAACAAAAGGAGATTTCCTATTACAATTCTTCTTTCATCAAAATATATTTTAGTTATTTCCCTTTGGAAAACAATGAATCCAATTCCACTGGCCCCTAATATGAAAAGCAGAAATGTCATTGCACCTTTCCAAATATGTTCATCTAGGACTTTAATTGCACAGTGTAAAAGTATTCATCTCTGGAGGATGGCAGTTTTGTGAGCCCCTAACTGTCACGGAGCTGATGACAGCGTAGATGAGTTAAATTGATGAGCGAGTGCATCAATATTTAGAAATAGGAAACTGTTAGAAAGGTGCACAATGTAGCACCTATAATAAACGAATGACACGTCACACGGTACGTAGGATAACAACCCAACTGTAGTTTTGGGGCATTGTATCACCAGCTTCTACAATAGACGGTAGGTTTAGGCGTTCGACAGCCAGCTTCCACCATCAGCGTACACACAGAAAGGATCGTCTTAGATTCCTTCAACAGTTTAGACATAGGAAAGTAGTTTCACATCTTGTCAATGATTGTAGGAGTTGTCAAATATCATGTTCGATGCACGTCGGTAGATATTATCCATACGCAACGACTTGAGAACACGGCGAGGAGGTTTGGGCCATCTTACTTATACCTAGACATCATGACACATCCAATGCAGGCGATATCACACTCAGTTGTCTAACAGTCCAGCCATGCATGCAGGTATGATTTGTGAGCTCAGTGCAAGAATGAGAGCAGTATGCAAGAGCCTGAAGATCGAGTGTCCTCATCATTCAAGGTCGTATTCTGAAGCTTGCCGACAATAAAAGCGTTGTCGTTCTCCTCATATAACGTCAGAGACTTTGATGGATTAACATGAAGTGTGCTGTCCTGTTGGGGTATACAGTCATTAGCCGAAGAATCAAACATTAGCCCACATAAACCCCAGAACCGTGACACTAACTACCACACACCTCTGATAGCGACGAAATTGATGCAGCTTGATCTTCATTATTGAGTGCCTTACTTGTAATGCAATTGGTGGACCACTATCACAAGTCATGATTTTGTCACTATCTCAGCACTTGGAGAACCACTATCATAAGTCATGATTTCATCACTATCTCAGAGCTTGCATAATGCCAACAATATGGCTGCCCAGCAACTTAAAAATCTACAGCATGCAGTTGGATAAAGAATTAAACAGAAGCACTAACTCATTCTACATATCTTTTTAAGTCTTACAAGAGTAAAATGTGCTGAAAATGGACAAACTCCAATGGAACAAAATTATAAACAAACTGCTGATTGGAAAATCACTGCAGGGAGTTAATTGATAACTATAAATTGGCAGAGAAATTAGGCATGAACAGTCAAGATTTTTCGGGGCACGACAAAACAGAAAAACTTGAAAATTAGTGACAAATGGCAAATATGAATGGGAAAGACGAAGATATAAATACTGGGATGGCTTTGCCACACAGCATAACCAGAAGAGAATACAGACCTGATCCAATTCTGAGATGACAAACCATGAACGCCCACACCTATCGGCATGGCATTGATGGGTTAACAAGTTAAGGAAAAACAATTTCCAACAATAGACGTAATGTGTCTAGCAGGCTGAGAGTCATCACATATGTTATCTTCAGCACATCATTTGGAGATATTTGACCCTACAGATTATTTGTCGCCAATGTAGTCTATTATGCCACTAATACTGTTGCATTTTCTGTGACTTCGGTAGTGAACAGTAACAAAATGCCGCCATACTAGATTTAAAGTCCACGCACAGACAATTTGGGAGCAGATCCCTTTGTGTTGATTTTAAATGATAATATGAAATGGCAAACTACTAAACATAAAACTGTCTGGAAAATCACAAACAGTTGATAAATGCCAGGGTTGACTGTATGTCCTGTAAAAGGACATCCAACTAACTTTAACTGTTTAATCACCTTCAAATTACTGAAACACTTTCAATTACTAAAAAGGAAAAAGAAGTATATGATGCAGACTACCAAACTGAAGAGTATGATTCTGATCAATGTAACTGAACAATATGATGATGACAACGTTCTCACAGAACTGGCAAACATACAGCAAAGAGCATTCTTAAATACGTATTGCACTTAACATGAATGCAAGTTTAATATTTAGGCAGCAGCTTGATGTTCTGAGATTTTGTACAACTGGTGAAAAATCTACATATAAACAAGTCATTGTACAAAGTTCATGTAGTGCTTAGCATCTGAAAATGGCCAATGTTGAGAAACAGAATGCCATTATCTCAATGTCAGCAATGTTGACTTCAAAGACACTTTGAATGACATCTGATTCAAAGAAGTGCTTGGGGGAGCCTCCCACAGTTCATGGCACTGAATGAGGCTTTTATACCAGAGATACTGTTGAACGGCACTGTCTCATTGTCAGCAGCAACACTGTCCAACATCATGGATGCATGTATTGAAGTACTTCGAACATCTCTTGTTACTGAAGGACTACTCGGGAGATCCTAAACTGGTAATGTGACAATGTTGAATTATTCTGGATTCAGGTCTTGCGTCAATTAATAGAAATGTTCAAAGTATTGAAAAGATCGTTATCATGTTAGTAAGAAAGTTAAATGTAAAACTGTGTTGGTTCTATAGTCATTTAACGGCTCCATAGTCATTTAACGTCCATTTCCAACAAGAATGGCCTCGTCATATTCCCACAAATATCAGTGTCACTTTATGCATGTTGATTCAAAGTGGCCTGAAAATCATGTGGTATGATACCAATTATTTAAATCGTAAAATGTCTTGCGGATTAGATCAAATGTTCTATACTATGTCGCCTGGTTGGTGTGTTTCATATATAGTGAGATGTTCAATCTGTTGAGCATGAGGTGATGTGCTGGAGTCTATACAACATGTGGGTGATGGTGACTACAGATCAGGTAGAAATCACATATTGAATGAAGACACTGAGGATATCCCTGTCTGCGCTGAGGTAACGTCTCTTTCATACCTGCTGCTGAGAACCTTGGCAGTCTCCGTCAATTGATGTAAGAGACCGAATAAACCTCTAAGATGGAATCTGAAAGCCGCGGCGGTTTTCCTGGCATTTTCTGAGACGGTGTCGTTTTCATTAATGCTTTCGGTGAAATTGTCGGTGTTTTCGTCTACGGCTGTGACTGTTGCTTTTGGCCCAGCGATGATTTCTGACCTGATGGCGTGAAGCATGACGTAGAAATCATACAGATCTCCGTTCAAATGTGCTGCAGGAACAACGGCTTTGTTGTTGTTTTCTTCACAAATTGTCGAGGTGGTAACAGAATCGACTGGAATGTCTCGGAGTCGGCACGGAATCATGACGGTGTCGTCCATGGAGTCTACCGCCTGCACGAAACGGTTGATGGCGCTGAGCAATGACTGCTGTCCATCAATGGCTAATGTACGCCTGCTATTCATATTCATACCTGACATGATTATATGTAGACGCAAGGTTCACTTACTGAAATAATTCCAAATCACCACACAGTAAACAGTACAGCACTAATGAAACGTTGGGATCGATGAGGTTTCTTAAGTCACAACTTCCCTGCGTCGGCTTGAAACTAATAGGCGATTAGAATCGTCCAGCTAATGCTGAAGTAGGTAATGTAGATTCAAATGTCACAATAATATAAATTTAGTTTATATTATAAAACGTTATTTGAACACTTTGATTATTTTATTTTGTGAACAGGTGTTTGGCCTTATATAGTGTCCCGTGTATGTTCGACAACTGTTTAGATAGTGTGATAGTCTAAACTTGCTTCCCTGTAAGAAAATGAACTAGACCAAGAAGAACATGTGACCGCTCGCGGGGTCACTGACTCGCGTTTTGATTGGTTGCTAGCGATCAGCCGTACAGCCAGTGATTCCCAAGGACTCAAGTCGTGCCTGGTCCCTCTGGTTCAGGACGTTGAAACAGTTGCTGGGCGGCCACGTTGTGCTAGTGCTGACATGGTGATGAAATCATGACTATATAGCTACAGTGGTTCTCTACAAGTGATTAACAGAAGCCCAAGTCTTCAGATACACAACACAATAAATACTATCTGCTTCTCTGATTGATTGATTGATTTAGGAACCGACATCACATTTCTCTTATGTTGTTTTAGATACCATATCTATATCTTTTACGTGGTCTTCCACTTGCTCTGAATCAATTATATTTCTTCAATGTGACTCTTTGTGGCAGATGATACAGTACAAAGGCATTCTTGTTTTGTGGCCAAACCATTTAATCTGTTGTTCTTTATATGAAGTGCGTGGATGGTTTCAGACCTAGTCGTCTTCTAATTACCTTATTTCTAAATCTATCTCCTACTGTTACTCCCATAGCTCTTCTAAAGCATCTCATCTTTGTTTTATGATTTTGCGCTCATTAGTCGCAATAAGCGTCTATGTCTGACATTGGTAGCATAATGTCGGACAAGAACTAGTTCTTATGACAGATGGATAGGACATCTTATGAGGATGGATGATGGTAGAATACCAAAGGACATCTTTTTTGGTGAATTACAGATGGGTAAGAGATCTCAGGGTCGGCCTCTACTACGATACAAAGATGTGTGTAAGCGGGACATGATTGATACAGGCATTGATAATGCACAATGGGAGCAAGTCGCCGCTGAACGTGTTGCATGGAGGGCAAACATCAGAAATGGAATAAAGACAAAGGAGAAAATTATTGCAGATAAGTCACACACCGAGCGTGTGAGACGTAAGATGGTGCATGATGGTGGAAATGACCACGTGTTCACTTGCACCCACTGTGGACGAACATTTACAGCGCGAATTGGCCTTATCAGTCACATTTGCTACCGTCATGGGTAATAGTTATTATGCCTTTTTGAAGCACACACTATCGTATGTCAAGACGGCAAGGTGCCAGTAATGATGATGATGATGATGCTTTAGTACTTATAGGTATCTTTCTATGTGACTGAAATGGCGATAGTGGTCCCAGCACCTAATTTACCTTTACACAACGTGTGTTGATTGCTCTATCCATTCCACCATCTTTAGTGAATATTGACTTAGATATTTAAATTAGCTGGTTTGTTTTATTTCTGGCTAGAATGCCGGATTCTCCTTCGGGAGACTCGCGTTCGAATCCTCGGTAAGGTGTGGTGATTGTTTCTGTCGGAGGTAGAAAGAAAACTTTAACATGCACAGTTCGCGGCGACTGCACTAGCCAGGCAGCCTTAATTCCTCAGGCTCAAGACCCGAATGCCATACACCGCAAAGTACTATATATTGGCAGTAAATGACAGTTTTGAGAGATGGCCGCTTTTATGGCTGTACATGTTTTATACTGTCTCTACCCCACGTGGGTTTCACCCTGTGGTAAGCTTTGGCTTTCACTATTCTGTTCTCAAGTGTGTGCAGTGCGCAACATCTCCTCCCCACCCTTTAACTATATTTCCCACTGCATGAGTTGACCGGTCTTCATATGAAGTTCTGTTATGAAATGGCCATTCACAGGGCATACGTGTCGGTGCTATAGTAGCTTAATGAGAAGTCTACATGATGTGTCTTTTACTTCTTCCTCATACTTATCTTTACATCTTCCTCTCCTCCTTTTCCTCCCCCAAATTCGTCTACTTCTACTCCACCTTATCCTCTCCCTTCCTCTTCTATTTGTGTCATCTACCTATTATGACAACAACAACAACAACTACTACTACTACTACTACTACTACTACTACTACTACTACTACTACTACTACTACTACTACTACTACTATTACTACTACTACTACTGCTACTACTACTACTACTACTACTACTACTACTATCTCGCCGCCTTCTCCTTTATCTCCTCCTCCCCCTCCTCCTTCCCCTTTTCCTTTTTCGACCACCTTCTCTTTCATCTTCTCCTCATCCTTCTTTTCCACACTATTCCTGGTAAATATTTTAACTTCAGATTATTAAAAGATTTTTGAAAAAGGTCCTTGTGTGAGCAGCTTACTTTCTTGCGCTATCCTAAATGTCTTGCGAGGCATGCTTCTCGCTGTATATGAATATCAATGACGTATGTTGTTAGGGTGGTCATCTTATAACAACACAGAACCGTTTGACTAGCTGTCAGTCGATTAAACCCATTGCAGAAATTGCGCCCTCTTCCCCTAAGCTGTCATCATTACTGATCCTGCCTATCGTGTGCGCCACTTATCCGAAATAGTTGAGAATCCCTGAACCTAACTTCTAACTTGACCCCTGTATATGCTGTTGAGGTAACTATGTCAGAGAGACTAATTATAAACCGTGCACCGTCCCCACCACATAGTGACCTCACTTATCTCCCATGAAAGCGTACAGTACACAACCTATCTGTAAAATAATCACGCTATACTGGTTGTCTCGTGAGATCACGTGTAACAATGGCCTATTGTTCTATAGTATATGGACAGATGCTAAGAAACACGAGCTGGTGATGTATAAGTCAAATGATACAACCGTAACTAGACACCGCGAGTGATCTAGTGTTAATTCACGCCATATTCAAAACAGTGTATTCACGTAGTTAATTTAAACGCAGAAGCCTAAACAATAGGTTGCATGATTTATTGCCAGGTATGTCTCGCGACATCTCGTCAAGTGCATACTACATTCGAACAGCATCAGAAATTATATCTGTAATGTACTTCACCCAAAATGTGATTCATCTAGTCACTTCATATGATATATTATATTATATTATTATATTATATAATTCTGTAGAATGCACAGCATGAAATTATATATATATCATGTGCCATGCCGGAAAGCGTGGACAGTCATAACTCACCATCTCACTCGATCACCAGAGTCGCGGATCAGCTCCGTGTTTCTGTCTCGACCATGCCATGTGGCCAAGCCATCTAGGTATTTACTTCTCGGTCTTCTCCTTGGTCTCTTCCCTTCTATCTTACCAGTTTTCACCAAGTTCTCCACTTCATTTCTTCTCATAACATGCCCAAAAAATTGTGGCTGTCTACGTCTAATTTGTCAAATCAGTCTACGATTTTCATTTGTTTCTTGTAGGACCTGGTCATTGGTTTTTCTGTCTTTCCATTGTATTCTTTGCATTCTCCTCAGAAACCACATTCCCACAGCCTTAAGATGTTTTTCAGACGTTGCCCATCTGCTTTCCTGTTCATGGGCTTGACAAGTGTGTAGTTCAACGCCTCGTTTATAGGTAATGAGATGTTTAATGATTTTATAGAGGGAAGGGTGCAGGGGAAACGTGCAAGAAGAAAATATTACCGAAGAGTGGACAACATTAAGAGATAAACTGGAGGAAACTTACTTGAGTGATCCATGAAGAAACAGAGCAGACGATGCAGGGGCATCAGTAAGCCGACTTGCAATGCGCAGATGACACTTTATTGATTATTATAGAAACTGGTACTAAGGCTCACATTAAGAGAACTGGAACTCAAAACGAGATTTCAAAAAGGGAACTGTACAGTTTGCGCAAGTATATGTTTTAATTGAATGAGTGAATGAATGAAATGACTTGAAACCCGAGATGGAACTAAGTAAATATGCGGCGTGTGTGTTTGAGATTATGTGCTGTTAAAAATGACTGCAATTAAAATGCATTCGTCGCCTTTAATAGGGAGGGGGAGGGGTTAAAACACTTGCCACTGAGGTCCCTGAACCAGGAGGGTGGGCGGGGAGGGGGGGAGGGGTTAAAACACTTGCCACTGAGGTCCCTGAACCAGGAGGGTGGGTGGGGAGGGGGGAGGGGTTAAAACACTTGCCACTGAGGTCCCTGAACCAGGAGGGTGGGCGGGGAGGGGGGAGGGGTTAAAACACTTGCCACTGAGGTCCCTGAACCAGGAGGGTGGGCGGGGAGGGGGGAGGGGTTAAAACACTTGCCACTGAGGTCCCTGAACCAGGAGGGTGGGCGGGGAGGGGTACGAGTCAGCGGATCTGCTGGATCAGGTATCACGAATCGGAGTGACTGCTGAAAGCATTCTTCTTCTTCTTCTTCTTCTTCTTCTTCTTCTTCTTCTTCTTCTTCTTCTTCTTCTTCTTCTTCTTCTTCTTCTTCTTCTCCTTCTTCTTCTTCTTCATAAGGCGGTGTCTGTGTCTGTTTACAGCAGGACTGTGATAGCTGTCTTGACTTTAGATCAAGACGATCAATTTGTTGTCCTAATTCGCCGTCCCCGATAGTTTTGTAGGGTATATAAATTGTCTCAATGCGGTGACGTCATTTACAACCCTTTATCCTCCAATTGTTCGCCCTATCTAGACTTTCCAGACCAGCAACATGCATGATTTTCGACCCTCAAGGGCAGGTAGAGGCACCCTCCCACTCTCCAAATCCTAGGAGGCTTCCATTAGTATAGAGCAGACGCGTGCTACTCTGGTTCTAGGTTCATCCAAGGAATCGTCACGTCCTGTATCTAGCAGCTTAGCGTCACTTCCGTAATGTGGTCCTCCTATTCATTATGAGCTTCGCCACCAGTGTCTACCCGTTTAAAGCCTGTAACTTTGCCGGAACTGTGATGATTCCATAGAAAAGCAGATCGATCCGTTAGTATGCTGCCTGTCGTTTGACTAGAAAGGAGAATAAGGAAAGGATTTACATGATATGAATGGCTAAACTACTACTTTTGTATGGTATTGGCAGCTGTTAGGCAATTACTGCTGTTTCTCTTCATGATCAAGGTCCTAAATGCTTACACATTGTGTTCTCCGTGAGCAACGTGTTTGTGGTTTCTGGTCAATTTATGCTACCTAGTCCACTAAATCAGAGATCCTCTGCTAATGTACTGTTGCGGCAGGTAATGTTCGTTTTTGCCAATGGATGTGTAACATCAGTATTGCAATGTCTTCCACGAAACCAGAAAACAACCGGCTGACGACCGCAGAGAGGTACATAATAGCCCTTTATACCCAACAAAATGACCTTAACTTTGCACAATGCCTGGATCGACGTCACTACACTACATGATAATTTAACGGGCGCTGTGGCTTAGGGGTTAGTGAAAATGGATTTCACAATTCTCCGACATACTGAGGCTAGGGTTCGAAATCAGCCGTGGACGATTTGGAAGCAGACATCTTTCTGTTGATGTCGATGGTATGAGGTGTCGGCCTTTGATACACTGAACTAAAATTCTCTAGTAAATTACAAACAGACAATACATGTTGGGGTTGATTGCATCGTTCTGTAAAAGATTGGCAAATAGCTCTTTAAGCGTGATCGTTTAACGGTTTCCACGTCTCTTGATGTTTATTCCATTCTTACTTTCTTTACAAGGGTAAGTTCATGCACACATATGTGAACATACACGCGTGCATGCATACAGACACACAACTAGAATCAAACATGCATGCACACAGACACACAACTAGAATCAGAATCAAACATAAATATACATGATACAAGTTGCACTGATCTGCTCTTCTATACTGTCTCCCATCATATCCACCCACCCCAATAAACTGGCATACACAAATATTATATACAGCCCTGTGTTTAAAAAGCTGAGGGAGAAACAGCAAAATAGGTCAGACGAGACAAACACGCCTGTTCTCACACAAACATACGAAATAACAGACAAACTATCCGCACATGTTAGCAATTGCAAGGAGCAAAATAATGCATATTTCCGCAATCATTTTACCGCGCAACGCCGCACAATCACGCCACAATCTGAGCGTTAATGGGGCGTTTACCCGTAACTTCTGTCGGGAATCTGTCCATGACCTTGCTTGACCCACTTGGTTGAAACATTGGTCTACTTTTTGTACGGTTCGACACACTAATGCCGACGGGGTCGTTTCAGCAAACTAGCACCAGTATATCCAGCGTTGTTTTAAGACGAGATTTTAGCGTTACGGTAATACTAATTCTCTAGCAGACAATGTGTGAGGCAATAGGTTTTCAAATATACTTAGACAGGGGAATAAGTAACGGCGCGACCAGCTGCATTGCTCGTGGTTTTACTTTCCCGGGAAAGCTTTTGTAATGATTGTTAGAGACGTGTGTTGGCCTGCCGTTGGTTGTCAAGAATTAGTTACTTAGCTCTTCAGACCAGAAAGCCGCAGCGGCTGCCACGTCGACAAAGTCCCAAGTTTATTATTTCGCAGGGGCCAGATCTACACGCCTTGAAGAAGATTAAAAAAAACCAAAAACATGCTTGGGTTATTTGTATTATGCTGCAACTGTACGTGTATTAAGAAAGCCAGATGTAAAATAAAATAGCTCAAGAAAAATCCACATTACACAAGATTAATATTATTCTCTGTAATATGCCTATGTCAAACGAGATAAGGGTAGGTCAGCATGGCCGAAATTGATAAGAACGCGCGTTCTTAAACATACGGTGTGCGGATGCTGAGGTAAAGGGGTTCAACCCCTACACCGAACAGTTGGACAAAAATGTTCACCTATCATCCTTGACTTGGGATCGTATATAAACATACCTTTTTTACGCATATCCTTTACATGACATCGCTGTCAACATCAGCGTCTTTCAGCTGACTGTTGATTTCTTGGCAAGATTATGCTCAGTAGTTTGCCATTGCTTTCTGAGCCACCGGCTCACATACCCCTAAGTTACCAATGCGGCGAGAACCGCTACCGATTCTCGATCAGGTTACGTTCCTCACGTGGATATACGGGGTTACGTAGAAAGACATTATCCCCTAGGCCAGGGAGAAATGGATTCGCCTGATGACGAGGGACGCTATTAATAGGGAAAGCTGATCCACACGCAACATTTAGTCCAGCACTACTAGAAGTAGTGTATATGGACTACGTTTGAGTCCAAAGCGAGCGAACACACACACACACAACAACAACAACAACAACAACGAAGTGAGGAAAAAAGCTCTTTAGAGCTATATCGTGCCAATCCTTATATACGGAGGCGAATCATGGTCAATTAACAGACAAGTTATGTGGAAGCTGTTAAGATGTTGTTTTATAGAAGAATTATGAAAACACAATGAACGGATAGAAAAGGTAATGAAGACATCTTGACAGAAGTTATCTTATAAAGAGTAATAGTTGTTCGCATCAAATTCAAAAGAAGGCAATCCACGTTCGTTGGGCATGTCACGAGAAGGGGCAAGCTGGAGTACGTCATGACATTTGGACAACTGAAGGGTAGAAGTAGAAGAGACAGGGGGAGACTTGGAGAGAAGATCCTAGACAGGCTGGCAACATGGCTGGAGGGGCATCAGTGTCAGAAAGTACTGGCAGTACATGAGACATCAGGCTGTCGACAGACATTATCGCAAACGCCACATGGCATGGTCTTCAAGAAGAAGCAACTGTAAGATGTACAATCACACACCGGACATTGATTGGTTTACACTAAGAACGACCAGTCACGTGCGTTGCCACAAAAAGAGGCAATAGATGATTGGAGCCGAAGCGGTTACAGGACCACCTGTTGCACTGGTCAAGATATGGGGGATCCTTTTTGTGGTGGGTTCATCATCCTGGTGAACTTCCCTTCGTGATGGGCTCACCTTCCTGGTGGACTTCCCTTCGTGGTGGTCTCACCTTCCTGGTGGACATCTCTTCGTGGTGGGCTCATCATCCTGGTGGACTTCCCTTTGTGGTGGGCTCATCTTCCTGGTGGGCTCATCATCCTGGTGAACTTCCCTTCGTGATGGGCTCACCTTCCTGGTGGACTTCCCTTCGTGGTGGGCTCACCTTCCTGGTGGACATCTCTTCGTGGTGGGCTCATCATCCTGGTGGACTTCCCTTTGTGGTGGGCTCATCTTCCTGGTGGACTTCCCTTCGTGGTGGGCTCATATTCCTGGTGGACTTCTGTTCGTGGTGGACTTATCTTCGTTGTGGGCTCACCTTCCCGGTGGACTTCCCTTCGTGGTGGGCTCATCTTCCTGGTGGACTTCCCTTCGTGGTGGACATCTCTTCGTGGTCGGCTCATCATCCTGGTGGACTTCCCTTTGTGGTGGGCTCACCTTCCTGGTGGACTTCCCTTCGTGGTTGGCTCATCTTCCTGGTGGACTTCCCTTCGTGGTGGACATCTCTTCGTGGTGGGCTCATCATCCTGGTGGACTTCCCTTTGTGGTGGGCTCACCTTCCTGGTGGACTTCCCTTCGTGGTGGGCTCATCTTCCTGGTGGACTTCTCTTCGTGGTGGACTTATCTTCGTTGTGGGCTCACCTTCCCGGTGGACTTCCCTTCGTGGTGGGCTCATCTTCCTGGTGGACTTCCGTTCATGGTGGACATCTCTTCGTGGTGGGTTCATCATCCTGGCGGACTTCCCTTTGTGGTGGGCTCACCTTCCTGGTGGACTTCCCTTCGTGGTGGGCTCACCTTCCTGGTGGACATCTCTTCGTGGTGGGCTCATCATCCTGGTGGACTTCCCTTTGTGGTGGGCTCACCTTCCTGGTGGACTTCCCTTCGTGGTGGGCTCATCTTCCTGGTGGACTTCTCTTCGTGGTGGACTTATCTTCGTTGTGGGCTCACCTTCCCGGTGGACTTCCCTTCGTGGTGGGCTCATCTTCCTGGTGGACTTCCCTTCGTGGTGGACATCTCTTCGTGGTGGGCTCATCATCCTGGTGGACTTCCCTTTGTGGTGGGCTCACCTTCCTGGTGGACTTCCCTTCGGGTGGGCTCATCTTCCTGGTGGACTTCCCTTCGTGGTGGATATCTCTTCGTGGTGGGCTCACCTTCCTGGTGGACTTCCCTTCAGGTGGGCTCATCTTCCTGGTGGACTTCCCTTCGTGGTGGACATCTCTTCGTGGTGGGCTCATCATCCTGGTGGACTTCCCTTTGTGGTGGGCTCACCTTCCTGGTGGACTTCCCTTCGTGGTGGGCTCATCTTCCTGGTGGACTTCTCTTCGTGGTGGACTTATCTTCGTTGTGGGCTCACCTTCTCGGTGGACTTCCCTTCGTGGTGGGCTCATCTTCCTGGTGGACTTCCGTTCGTGGTGGACATCTCTTCGTGGTGGGCTCATCATCCTGGTGGACTTCCCTTTGTGGTGGGCTCACCTTCCTGGTGGACTTTCCTTCGTGGTGGGCTCACCTTCCTGGTGGACATCTCTTCGTGGTGGGCTCATCATCCTGGTGGACTTTCCTTTGTGGTGGGCTCACCTTCCTGGTGGACTTCCCTTCGTGGTGGGCTCATCTTCCTGGTGGACTTCCCTTCGTGGTGGACATCGCTTCGTGGTGGGCTCATCATCCTGGTGGACTTCCCTTTGTGGTGGGCCCACCTTCCTGGTGGACTTCTCTTCGTGGTGGGCTCATCATCATAGTGAACTTCTCTTCGTGGTGGGCTAGTTTTCCTGGTGGACTTCCCTTCGTGGGGGTTCATGTTTGTAGTGGGCTTCCCTTCGTTGTAGGTTCATCTTGGTGTAGCGGCCTATGCAGAAACTGGGTGCCCGGTCTGGCCAGCGTTCCAACGATCGCCATACCTCTCCTCAAATGTGAAGTTTCAGTAGTAGTCTTGGAGAGGGGAAGGATAGCTCTGTCAACACAGTCCCGGACGAAATGCGACCTCAGCACTATGACCAGAGAAAAATCTACACGTTAAACTGACTTCATTAGTTGCATTTTCAGAGCTCAGACGACTTGTACGAGCCCGGGCTTAAGAGTGAAAATCCCTATCTTTCCGAAGATTCTCAACCACCATCCAGGTATTGACTTGGTGTGCAGGAACTTAGTGGCATTGTGGTTAGCGGAACTGCTTACTGTAGCCAGTTGTCCCTAGGGGGAAAGTGGAGTCAACAGGCACACTGTTTAAAATCCTTTTCCTTATTGTGGGCCTCGGCCAGACATTTGTCTACATACCCCCTGTAAATCTTAGGTACCCTGTCCCTCTCTTTCCTCTTCTTCTTCTTACCACTAAACAATACCCTTCATATTGTTTCAGAACATACCCACACAAGACTGTATTTTAACAAATGCTAAAATAAAACATTTAATACAGAAATTGTCACGTGTGTGTGTGTGCACTGTTGCGTGTGGACATATGTAGTATTTTCTATGGTGTATGCGAGAATAGATTAGTGAGCTCAGGATCGTTCTTCATCATGTTAGGCCATGCCACATCACACCACAGTAAGTTCAGAACAGGTCTCACCGAATGTCGACTCAATCCGGACAATGGTTGACTTCTTGGAGTTAATCCTATATATAGTCTGAGTGACTGTTCTCCCCCACTGAATATGGTATACCAAAGTCCACAAGTTCAGAACCCCCGATGTATTTTAATGTGTCTATAACGATCCTGGCACCTAGGAATCTCGGCCAAGGTTTAAAGAAAACTTTCTGTCCTATGGCAAAATGTTGCTGAATGAATGTCTTTACTCTGCAACCTCTCTACAACCCATAGTGATGGTCACTAGACATAGTCACAGTTACTTTAAAATCACTGTTATTTCACCTCTCTACCTAATATTGTCATTATCCTTGGAGGTGCTAATCGTTTCATAAAACCAACTGCCCTGAGCACTCAATCACTGCTACACTGGACCTTTCAGGATAACACTCCTGATTTCTATGAGTTTATAATTTTTGGAACGTTATCCCATTTTCGAGGCCATTTCGTATAACTGCCCTCAGTGTGACTGCTATTTTTCTCCTCTCTCAGCTGTCCTTAATTTCTCGGGTACAGTAAAATATCACTCAGTGTGACTGGCATTGTCCACACCTCGTAGTAATACTTTCTTTCTGTTAAACAGTTGAACCTGTAGAGAATAGAACATTCTGTGAGAGAAAAACCCTATTCCAATCCACTATATGTGATTATAGGCCAAAGGCCACTTCAGACATGTATCCTAGTTAATCTAGAACTACCCTCTGGCATCAAGGCAGAGGCGTTCGTCACATTTGGGTGATAAGGGAAAAGAAAGACCAAACGGGAAAACACAGGAGCCCCAGTGGGCCTCACTACGGGAATATCCCACCCTGTACATTTCCTTTATCCCCCCCCCAGCCATCTCAAATCTCAACGAATATCATCCCATTACACTGGTCTTACCCTGCCGAGTGAAATGATATATAACTCTACTTATAAATTAACTACCTTATGCTAGTGTTCCGAGTTTGAATTCACAATTCACAACATGAAAAACAATGTCCCTTGTTTCCAGACAACATGAGGACACTGTGAATCCATTCTCCATTCGAATTGGAACACACAAACACTCCCGTTATCTGTAATTCGTAAACAGACTGAACACAGATTCCGTAAATTCCTCCAACTAAAATGTTGCACGAGTGACGTTCTTTTGGTGTTAACAAAAGTGGTTCAAGGGCAGATTATCCATGTCTGAATAAATTCTCTTCCTTGGGTTTCATCAATGTCACAATAGTAGATTATCTCTCCTTTTGGACAATCCATGCACAAGTCGCCTCCCCCTTTTTTCAACATATGCCTACAATTTCCCGTCTTGTGGGGATTGTCAAAGACGATTTTCCTGTTTGATGCTGGAGAGCGGTGTCTTTGATCTAACTGGTAAACAACTGCAGCTGTGCAGTCAGACTTTATTGGTTTTTCTGTCCTGGTTAAAACCAAATGTGGCTTTGCACACAGGCTATGAATATGACCGTCTGTATTGTCATAATCTGGATCGAAATCCCTCAGTATTATGTGACATAGGCCCCCTCTTAAGAGAGTTGACCGCATCAACTCTTACTCACTGGAGGTTCGATCCAGATGATCCACAACAATCCACTCATCAAACGCATGTTCAGTTTCTGGGAGATGGCTCAGCACATCAATTGTTGATAGTCTGCCTGTATCCTCAAAGGTATTGCCTCTCCAGCAATTAGGCGATCTCACTGATAGCCTATATCTTCCTAATGCCATGCACTAGTGTTGGCGTATCGCTCCTGTACGTTTCAGTCGGCCAACTTCCGACTTGCGTAAGCGATGGCTCACAATACAGACGGATCGTTCCATCCTGACTGTAACATTGTCTCCATATCCGCCTTGGTTTCCTCAAGTTTTACATCCTGGGATTTGCGGTATCGTTCTCGTTGGACAGAATTGTCTTCCCCAACGCTCCTGGATTTTTGCTTCCAAGGACCATCTCGGTCGATGTTGGATCCGGTCAGCCAATCCTTGGTTGGAGTCTCGGGTATTTCGCGCCGTTCCCGACGTTACCCACCCCTTCTGAACTGGGTTACTAGCGAATGGTTCACTATTGGCCTCTTCCTGACGTGTGATTTCCCTCCTCTCTTCGGCTGGAAAATCTGACCTACCTCGTACGTTCCCATAGGCCTTCCTATGTAGTACTTGGGATCTCTGGTCTCCGTCTGGACCTGTAACCTTTTTCCCAATGGCTGCCATTACCATAAGGTGAGGGGATTTGATATCGGATCTCTCCTCATACTTCTGCAGGAGATGCCTAGGAAGACTGTTCAGTTCTCTCCCGATCCGAATTTCGTAGGTGTTCCGGGACACAACCTTTACCACAGGATAAGGTCCCTGCCATCCTGCTTGCATCATGTTGGTCTCTGCTGGTCCCCACACTACTACTTTCTCTCCCACCTTAAGAGCTCCTTTACTCTTCGTCCGATTTTTGGGTGGTGCCTTCTGGCACTCTGGACAAGACTTAACCAACCGGCGTACATCACCAGTCATTCCTGGCCAGCAATAATGGCCGGAAATCTGCTGCAACGTCTCTCTGACACCCATATGTCGAGTTCCGGATATCTGACTACCGGATATGGTATGCCCGCTCTGAAGAATGTGAGGACGGTGGGCTTCTGGGACCACCAACTGCTCATGCAGTTTGTCTCCCCTTCCAGCTCTCCGATAGAGTAGTCGATTCCTCAGAAAGTACTGCCCCCGTTCTGATGGGTCAGCACTTTTTTGCAGCTTCTTGTAACAAGGACGCAACGTTGTGTCCTTCCTCTGGGCAGTATGCAATTCCCCAGGCACTGGGTTGTGGCATAGCGTGTCTGCCTTCTTTTCCTTCCCTTGAGATCCAGTGGCTGATGTTCCCCGGTGGGCGGGTTGTTTGGGCATCCCCAAGAACACGTATTTCGTACCAAGGATCACGGGAAATAGGGAATCTGATAACACAGCTGCTGGAATGATGCCTGTGACGTACCTGGATTTAATCTCCACCTTGGCGATTGGCAGCGTCATGGCAACAGCACTCCTCATTGCAGGCTGTATCTCAATAGTCTCCCCTGTGAGTTGGTCTGGGCGTACCAAGCTGGCATCAATCACAGCTTCCCCGTCCAAACCAGAATCATAGAGACAGGTAACCTGCTGGCCATTGACTTCAATCAGTTCGACCACAGGTGGTCTCTCTTGGTCCAGAGTTCCTTCAACAACCTCGACCTTTTCAGTGACAACCACCTTTGGAGCCACGCGGCAGGCTGCGAAGTGAGAGCTTTTCGATTTCGATTTGCAGTCTTTTGTGTTGTGAGAGGGTGACTTGCAGATCGAACACCACTTCTCAGACCACTGTCGTTTCGGTTGAGAGTTGGGTGGGCTCTGTCTCCCATCCTTTGTCTTCTCTGGACTCTTCTCTGAGTGTTCTGCATAAGGTTCAACTTTCTTTGTTTCTGAGCCCTTGAATTTCTTTCGGTCATGTTTCTCCTGACCTTTGTTGGTTGGTGTACAGGTTTCTTCCGCCTCCCCATGGACTTCAACGAATCTTTCCGCCAGCTTATTCACCACATCAAGCCGTTCCGCCCCTTGTTCTCCCAAGAATGTCTTCAGAGGTTCTGACATTTGCTGTCGCATCTGGTCGACAATCATGAGCTCTTCCAGACTCTCATAGTCATGCTTGAACCCTGCCAAATCCATCCATTTTTGGAGGTAGGATTTCAGGCGCAAACTGTAGGCGGTGAATAGCTCTCCTGGCTCTCGTTTCGCTGCTCGAAACTTCTTCCTATATGTACTTGATGCGATCTCGTAATGTTTCAGCAAAGCGGCTTTCAATTCGTCGTAATTGTTCTCGTGTCCTGGCGGCAGGCGAGAATAAACCTCGTAGCCGGTCCCGCGTAATCCCTGGGATAGCTTGAGATTCCATTTTTCACGGTCCAGACCCATAGCCACGGACATGGCCTCGAAGCGTTGAAGGTACTGGTCAATCTTCTCCTTGTCCTCCTCGTAGATTGCTAGAGGAAACTTCATAGCATGGTAACTATGTCCACCTGCTGAAGTTGAGCCTGGGACTGAGGAACCTCCAACTGCACCCTCAGTTTCCCCATTAGATTGTCTCTTCAACTCAAGTTCCCTCATCCTGTACTCGTGCTCCCTTTTCTGAGCCTCCTGCTCTGCTTCCCGTTTCCTAGCAGCTTCCTCCACTTCCAGTTTCTTGGCTGCCTGCTCAGCTTCAAGTTCCATCCTTCTCATGGCTTGCTCAGCCTCAAGTTGCCTAGCAGCTTGTTCTGCTTCCAATTTCTTAGCTGCTTGGTCTAACTCCATTCTTCTCAATTCCAACTCCACCTTTCGATCTTCCCTTTCTGCTTGACGATACTCCCTCTCCACTTCCTGTATGTAATCCGTTAAAGCTAAACCAGACAAACCCATTCCTTCCCCCTTTTCCCTTAGTTCTACAGTGGTTAATTTAGGGGTGGCCATATTTCAAAGAGGTAAGTCAGCAGGTTGAGTCTAAAACCCCAAGCAATATAGATAATTAATATCTAAAATTAATCTATATATAAGACACCACACAGTACACCACAACACAATCTCTCAACGACAAGAGTAGACTAGGACCAAGACCTATGTAGACTTGTAAAGTGTGAACAGGAAAGTTATGTGCCTTAACACCTATCCACATTCACTATAACTTGATCTTTAACTGTCCGGCCCTACCTCTATCACGGTAATTTCACCCACAATAATGTAATATCACCAACATTAAGGTAATGTCACCTTCCTGTGTGACGTGCCCATGTAAATGTCGCTATCCTTAATGTGATATCACCATCCCGCGCGAGCCCCCATAAATGTAGCCAGTTGTCCCTAGGGGGAAAGTGGAGTCAACAGGCACACTGTTTAAAATCCTTTTCCTTATTGTGGGCCTCGGCCAGACATTTGTCTACATACCCCCTGTAAATCTTAGGTACCCTGTCCCTCTCTTTCCTCTTCTTCTTCTTACCACTAAACAATACCCTTCATATTGTTTCAGAACATACCCACACAAGACTGTATTTTAACAAATGCTAAAATAAAACATTTAATACAGAAATTGTCACGTGTGTGTGTGTGCACTGTTGCGTGTGGACATATGTAGTATTTTCTATGGTGTATGCGAGAATAGATTAGTGAGCTCAGGATCGTTCTTCATCATGTTAGGCCATGCCACATCACACCACAGTAAGTTCAGAACAGGTCTCACCGAATGTCGACTCAATCCGGACAATGGTTGACTTCTTGGAGTTAATCCTATATATAGTCTGAGTGACTGTTCTCCCCCACTGAATATGGTATACCAAAGTCCACAAGTTCAGAACCCCCGATGTATTTTATGTGTCTATAACGATCCTGGCACCTAGGAATCTCGGCCAAGTTTAAAGAAAACTTTCTGTCCTATGGCAAAATGTTGCTGAATGAATGTCTTTACTCTGCAACCTCTCTACAACCCATAGTGATGGTCACTAGACATAGTCACAGTTACTTTAAAATCACTGTTATTTCACCTCTCTACCTAATATTGTCATTATCCTTGGAGGTGCTAATCGTTTCATAAAACCAACTGCCCTGAGCACTCAATCACTGCTACACTGGACCTTTCAGGGTAACACTCCTGATTTCTATGAGTTTATAATTTTTGGAACGTTATCCCATTTTCCGAGGCCATTTCGTATAACTGCCCTCAGTGTGACTGCTATTTTTCTCCTCTCTCAGCTGTCCTTAATTTCTCGGGTACAGTAAAATATCACTCAGTGTGACTGGCATTGTCCACACCTCGTAGTAATACTTTCTTTCTGTTAAACAGTTGAACCTGTAGAGAATAGAACATTCTGTGAGAGAAAAACCCTATTCCAATCCACTATATGTGATTATAGGCCAAAGGCCACTTCAGACATGTATCCTAGTTAATCTAGAACTACCCTCTGGCATCAAGGCAGAGGCGTTCGTCACATTTGGGTGATAAGGGAAAAGAAAGACCAAACGGGAAAACACAGGAGCCCCAGTGGGCCTCACTACGGGAATATCCCACCCTGTACATTTCCTTTATCCCCCCAGCCATCTCAAATCTCAACGAATATCATCCCATTACACTGGTCTTACCCTGCCGAGTGAAATGATATATAACTCTACTTATAAATTAACTACCTTATGCTAGTGTTCCGAGTTTGAATTCACAATTCACAACATGAAAAACAATGTCCCTTGTTTCCAGACAACATGAGGACACTGTGAATCCATTCTCCATTCGAATTGGAACACACAAACACTCCCGTTATCTGTAATTCGTAAACAGACTGAACACAGATTCCGTAAATTCCTCCAACTAAAATGTTGCACGAGTGACGTTCTTTTGGTGTTAACAAAAGTGGTTCAAGGGCAGATTATCCATGTCTGAATAAATTCTCTTCCTTGGGTTTCATCAATGTCACAATAGTAGATTATCTCTCCTTTTGGACAATCCATGCACAAGTCGCCTCCCCCTTTTTTCAACATATGCCTACAATTTCCCGTCTTGTGGGGATTGTCAAAGACGATTTTCCTGTTTGATGCTGGAGAGCGGTGTCTTTGATCTAACTGGTAAACAACTGCAGCTGTGCAGTCAGACTTTATTGGTTTTTCTGTCCTGGTTAAAACCAAATGTGGCTTTGCACACAGGCTATGAATATGACCGTCTGTATTGTCATAATCTGGATCGAAATCCCTCAGTATTATGTGACACTTACTGTGGCAGTGCCTGGGGTTCAATCCACAGCTGTGGTAGTGTTCCCCTCTTCTCTCAATTTCTCAACCAGTACCAACCTAGGTTCGACTTAGCGTCATAAAATGAGTGTCGGATACATTCCGGAAATGTTTGGGAATTGTATATGATAGAAAGTTGATGAGAAGGGGAACTAGGTAAACTACCTGACTATATGTGGAATTGAATTTGGAGATCCAACATTTTACGCCTTAGCGGCAATATTTATCATGGAGAATATTTTTATCAGGCTGGTAGAGCAGAAGTATTTAAACACTCACGTCGACGTGCACCATCAAAGAGAAAGTCTGCTATAAATGATGATGTTTATGAGCCAGTGTTCTTCCTTTTTCAAATCTTGCATAATGTCGTTCTAATCTCTATTTATGTCTGTGAAATCTTGTTATTTCAATAGTTCAGTCTAACTGTACAAGCTGCAATCTGATTATATGTCCATCTGGCCTTTCAATGCAGTACTGAGTGTCGGCCGGACCCTCTGGTCACTTCCCGTCACACCATTCTCCCCATACCACAAACGTTTCTCTGTTCTTCCACTCTATGTTTAAAAAGAAAAAAAAGTTGCATATCCTTTACAGTACATTTGCAGTCAACACCCGCATTTTTTGCTGTTGTTGATGTCTTGGCAAGTTTACGTTCAGTAGTCTGTCATTGCTTTCTGCACGACTGGCACCAATACCAATTCGTAAACAACCAGTGCAACGCGCTCTGGTGCCAAATCGCGCGCAGCTGTGTTTCGAACGCGGGTATACGGGATTACGAACCGAGTCCATAAAACCTACGCCGTGGAGACCGGCCACACTATGTATATGACCCTAAATGTCCCTGACCACATCTGCCACATCGTGCACCAACACCCCACCCAGCCCTGTAGATCCATCTAATCAGGTCAGCTGCCCGTGTCCCAGGACACCGTATGTTTACACACTAATTGGTACTAGAGGGGTGATGTGGCCAATACCACACCGGCAGCTTTTACTTCCCAAAACATTTCCTGGTACCCATGTAACACTGGTTCGACCTGGGAGAGCAGGTCAATTTTAAAAATCCGCGTTCACGCGAATTTGAACATATATCTCTAGCAACTGATATATCCGTGTTTTGCAAAACAAAATGTTTACTATGCCTCACCGCCACTCCATATATTGCAACAGTCCAATCACCTGAGATGATAGGGACTGGCTTGTTGTGGCTTTGTAACCTGTAGGTCATATTCTCTAACCAACGACTCTATTTTCGCCCACGGTTGACGTTATCAATGGTAGTTGACGTAGTCGAGATTTGGAAACCGACGTCGTATATCACGAAGTTGATCGCGGTAATTCGTAAATACGACTAATGATGTCCATGCCGCCTGGGGTTTGTCAAAACGTCTGTCCACGACCTTCTTTCTCTGGCACAGCTGATTATTTCTGATACAGGTGTTCCTTTAAGTCATGATGCAAAAATATCTAAACATCTTCTCTTGTGGTCTTCCCATGTCCCCTTTCCCCTCAATTTTCCCGGTGTAACGAAGTACTCCAGCCATCCCCTTCTCACGACACACTCAAAGAATGTGAACTGACTTCAGATGCGAATAACTAGATCTCGGACTGAGTTAACTTGGGTTCAAGATATCTATATTACACTTATTATCTCATTGATGCTCATATCATTCTTCTATACAGACCAGTGTCCATGTCATTCTTCTATACAGATCAGTGTCCATGTCATTCTTCTATAACACAACATTGCTATTGCTTGTACATACTCTTTCTAACCAATTTGCTGATTGGCTATGATTCTAAATTTCGAACGTGCATTTCCATCTGCTTTTAGAAAGGCACCTAAATACTTGAATATGTTGACTCTATTCAGACTAGACCCATTTATTTTTATGTTGCATTTGGGAAAGCATTTTGTTTTTTTTAAATTACCAGTACTTATGTTTGTTTGTTTTTTTCGTTTTTTTTTCCCCCAGACCAAAACCGTTGTTTTGACTTTCTGTTGCAATTATGTCTATGATTTCTTATAAATGTATTTCAGTCTCAGTGATCAAAACCATGTCATATTGTAGATTGTTTACATTATTGCCAACCATCTGATATCCATATTATATATCAAAGAGATCTCACGGAGATGTTACTGCACAAACTGAGCAGATCAGATGATAGTACACGGCCATGTCTAACACATTGCTTCTGTTTCGCCAGCGGTGGCTCTTTACACCACAATAATGGAACATAGGCCCTCGGCTGGCTCACGCTTCTATATTGTGCCATCTTCTGCAACTACCTCCATGTTTTCCCCATGTTATTCATCTGTCTTTAATTATCTTATTCGTTTATTGTTGGGTTCTATTTCTCGTGCCCGGTGGATTCCAAAGAAACGACTTTCTAGTTATAATATTACCCGTATTCTTTTTTTCCAATTTTTATTCCTATCTGGGGCCAGCGTCTTTTCCCCATCTCTTGATTCGCTGGACTGTTAATTCTCTCCATACACTCTGCATTAGTTTAGGACATTTATACACGCTCTAAGGCGCATTGAGTGTTTGACCTCTATTTGGCACTGGCTGGCTGTTGTGGTCAATTTTACACAGGACGCTTTTACTTCCCAAGACATTACTTAGTACCCATTTTAGATTGATCAACCTGGAAGTCGAGGTCAATTTGTAGAAATTCCCTCTGATGCTGATGTGGACCCATGACCACCAGCCCCGCGAATGAGCGTCTAACCAATACGCTACTGTGTCGCTAACCCCCACCATACTGTATTATTCATCTGTGTCTCGAATTATTTTTTCCATGTGTTTTTAGCTATCCCTTTTGTTACTTTGCTCTGTGGTTTCGAAAACACGGATTTTCTGGTTATACTATCATCATATTTCCAGCGTCTTTTCCTCACCTCTCGATTCCCTGGAATCAGCCTAGGTCTTTCCCTTCACTCCAAAATACTGATCATGTAATAAAAAGGGAGTCTCCATAGCGAAGTAGTCAAGCCGTCTGACTCGGGCTCCGAAAGTTGTGGGTTAATTTCCGAGCCGCGTCCGTCGATTCACGAGTCCATTTTTTCGGAGACTAATGAGGGTCGTCGCTGGAGCTACGGAGTTCGTGCTTTGTGCAACGCTTTCCTCGCTGCGGAAAGAGACTGAGTCATATAGGATAAAACCCCGGTGCAATGAAGTCGACCCTGTCGACTTTTAAGCAACTTATTTATGTAATTTTGTTGCGTATCCCTTACGGGACGTTGCAGTCAACACCAGCATTTTTCAGCTGCTGTTGATGTACTAGGCAAGTGTTACGTTCAGTAGTTTGCCATTGATTTCTGAACGACTGGCTCCCATACCAGCACGTTATAACACAACGCGACACGGTCTGCTGCACAAATCGGTCGCAGCTGAGCTTCGAATGCCTGGTACCCGGCTTACGAACCGCGTTCGCAAGTCTTGGGCCACGGAGACCGGCTTTTATGTATATACCCAAAGAATATTTTTTGAACAAGTGAACCGGTACATTTATTTCGAAACAGTCAATATATCTGATGGGAGATGCCTTGAAGAGATTAGAACAAGAATTGCTATTGCGAAGATAGCCTTTTGCAAAATGAAAAACATACTGACCAATAAACAGATGTAATTTGCAATGAGAAAAAGAGTGTTGAGGTATTACATAGAACCTGCACTTTTGTATGGATGTGAAGCGTGGACAATGAGCAGACACGCTGAAACATTTTTGATGGCTGAGAAAATCTGGTTTCTGAAGAAAATGCAAAGAATACCATGGGCAGACAGAAAAACCAATGATCAAGTTCTCAATCAATAAATCAATCAGGTGCCATCTCCACAATGAAGGTTGGCTGCAATGGATCTCCAACACTGTCTGTCTCTTGCCTTGACTGTACATTCTGTCAGACTGATGTTCGTCCATCTCTTGATGTTATCTTCCCACTTGTATCGTTGTTCGTTGTCTACCTGTTGCTCGCTTGCCCTCAACCTTGCGCCCCCCCCCCCCACCCCGAGTATGGTTTTTATAAGAGTGTTATGTTTTTTAACGAGGCCACAATATTTCACTTGTCCCTTTTAAAAAATTTCTGTCATCAACTCTCATTTCATTCCCAGTTTTTTTTTTTTTTTCTTTTCTTTCTAGAACCTCTGCATTTCATTGTTTTTGTTTCCATGAAATACGACATGTTCTTCTGTATATCCACATCTCCAGGGTATCTGTTTGACTTTCTAGTTGCTTTTTCAATGTACAGGCTTCCGCGCCATACAGTAGTGTTGAATATACGTTACATTTGACAATTCTCATTGTTAATGCGTTGCTAATCTCTCTAGATATTTATGCTGATTTCATGCTGCTTAAAGCATTTTTGGCCATTCCTATTCTCTGTTTGATTTCTATTTCACTTCTGCCATCATCTGTTATTACATGTCCAAGATAGGAGAAACTTGTTACTTGTTCTAGTATCTCACCGTTGACTGTGATGTTCATTGATGACCTTTCCTTTCCATTGCTTGCTTGCTTGCTTGTGTTCGTTGGCTTGAGCTCCAACGCGAAGTCCTGTATGTCAGATGAAGGCATCCTGTTGTCCAACATCAGTGAGATGTCATACAGGACCTGAGGTTTGCGTCAGTATCCGTTGTCCCATGTCTGGCTTATTGGTGTGCAGACTGGTGGTTCCCCGCCGTACAGGCAGACACTCTCCGACTTCGGAGGACTTTCCATTGCTAATTATTATAGTTTTTGTTTTTAGGATGTTAATACATAAGCCACATTCTGCACTATGCCTGTTTACTTATTCCACTAGGGTTTGTAACTCTTGCTTGTTTTCTGCTAGTAAAATGGTATCGTCAGCATATCTAAGATTGTTTATGATTCTTCCATTGATGTTAAGTCCAGGCATTTCGACTTGTTTAAAAATTAGACCAAGTCCTACAAGACTTTGCTCCCAGATTCGTGCATTCATGATGTCAGTCATCGAAGAATCCGAGATTTATTCATTCATAATGTGAATCAAGCCGGAGACTGGGACTCGTTCATTCACTATGTCAGTCATCCCTAAAACATCGAGATTCGTTTATTCATTAGGTCTATTGGCCTTAAGACTGGTATTCATTCATTCATCAGGTCATTGAGGTGATCCACGACTCCGGTGATCGAGTGAGATGGCAAGATATGACCGCCCACGCTTACCGGCATGGCACATGATGATGATGAATTGAAGGACGAGAAGTCGACATTTTAGTCCAGCTGACCGGTGTAGGGGTTGAACCGGCTACCTTGGCATCATCACACCGGAAGTTTAAGAGCGAGCGCTCTTATCCATTCGGCCTTGCTATTAGAAGTGATTGGAACAAATATTGCTAGTAAGCTGTAGTGGGAAAGACAGTTGTGATTATACTTATTAGGATAATGGGTAAATAAAACTTAAAGGTACATTTTAATAGTTAATAATGTAAACTTTCACAAAATAAACTCGCCCTTAAAATTATAGCTAGCGTCGTCGTTAGGCTAACACGCCGCATACCAGAGGATCACCTTATGACCTGGTGAGAGAGTAGGTAGGCAGCATTATACAGTGTTGACCTTACTTAATGGGCGAAACAGACCTGTCGGGCTTCGAAATATGCATGGGAACAGGGTTACAATTGGGAACTGTCACGTGAAAAGCGTATCTGATGATGAAAGTTGCACGCAACAATTTAACCTTCTAGCTTGTGTCGGGTCACCAATAAACTACACGCATTCATTAACTGGTGCCTGCGTTGTATAGGACTGAAAGGGTTGGACAGGATCTGTAATAGGGTATGACAGGATCAGTAATAGTGTATGACAGGATCTGTAATAGGGTATGATAGGATCTGTAATAGGGTATGACAGGATCTGTAATAGGGTATGACAGGGTCTGTAATAGGGTAGGACATGATATTTAATAGGGAAGGACATGATTTTTAATAGGGTAGGACAGGATCAGTAATAGGGTATGACGGGATCAGTAATAGGGTACGACAGGATCTGTAATAGGGTATGACATGATCTGTAACAGGGTATGACAGGATCTGCAATATGGTATGACAGGATCTGTAATAGGGTAGGACATGATCTTTAATAGGGTAGGACAGGATCAGTAATAGGGTGGGATAGCTGTGGGAACGATTAATAGTCTGACTCTTCGCTGGCTGTTGAACGAGGGGACTGAGCACGCATGGGAATGTCCTGAGTGCATTGATGTCGGTTCTTAACTCAACTCAACTCAACACAGTAATAGGGTATGGCAGGATCAGTAATGGGGCATGACAGGATCAGTAATAGTGTATGACAGGATCAGTAAAAGTGTATGACAGGATCAGTAATAGGATATGACAGGATCAGTAATGTATTCATTCATTCATCACGTGCCATGCCCATAAGCATAAGTGGTCATGTTTCGCCATCTCACTCGATCACCAGAGTCATGGATCAGCTCAGTGTCCTTGTCTCGACCATACAACGTGGCCAAGCCATCCAGATATTTACTTCTCTGCATTCTTCTTGTTCGTTTCCCCTCGATCATGCCAGTTGTCACCAAGTTCTCCAATTCATTTCTTCTCATAAAATGCTCCCAAAAAATATGACTGTCTACGTCTAATGTCTCTACCCAGTTTACGATCTTCATTTGTTTCTTGTAGGACTTGGTCATTGGTTTTTCTGTCTGTTCATGGTATTCTTTGCATTTTCCTCAGAAACCACATTTTCACAGTCATCAGATATTTTTCAGCCTGTTTGCTCTTTGTCCACGCTTCACATCCATACAAAAGCACGGGTTCTATGTAGCACCTCAACACTCTTTTTCTCGTTGTAAATGACATCATTTTATCGGTCAGTATGTTTTCCATCTTGCAAAATTGGGGACACCAGTTACAAGTACCTCAGAAGTAGGAGTGGGTTTGCTTGATAGCGAGGTACACAGGTGATAGGGAAAGCTAACCTACACGCAAAAATCAGTCCAGTGCACTAGAAGCTGTAACATGTGTATGGACTATGCTTGAAGGCAAAGCGAGCGAACACAAAAACAATCACATCCAAACTCTACGTGGCAATTTTTGCTCCCAGATTCGTGCATTCATTAAGTCAAACACCGAAGATTCCGAGATTTACTCTTTCATAGTGTGAATCAAGCCGGGGACTCCGGGATTCATTCATTCACTAGGTCAATCATCTCTAACACATCGAGATTCGTTCATTGGTTAGGTCTATTGGCCTTAAGACTCGGGTATTCAATCATTCATCAGGTCAATCATGCCTAAGACTCTGAGATTAATTCTTCATTCACTCATTATCTCTTTTAGTCTTTAGCCTCATGTCTCTTACTGCAAGTCTCATATCTCTTAGTGCTAATCTCATGGCTCTTAGTGCCAATCTCATGTCTCTTAGTGCTAGTCTCATGTCTCTTACTGCAAGTCTCATATCTCTTAGTGCTAATCTCATGGCTCTTAGTGCAAGTCTTATGTCCCTTATTGCAATTGTCAAGTATCTTAGTGTAAGTCTCGTGTCTCTTAGTACAAGTCTCGTGTCTCCTAGTGCAAGTCTCGTATCTCTTACTGCAAGTCTCATGTCTCTTAGTGTAAGTCTCACATCTCTTACTGCAAGTCTCATGTATCTTAGTGTAAGTCTCACATCTCTTACTGCAAGTCTCATGTATCTTAGTGTAAGTCTCACATCTCTTACTGCAAGTCTCATGTATCTTAGTGTAAGTCTCACATCTGCTACTGCAAGTCTCATGTCTCTTGATGCAAGCCTCACGTCTCTTAGTGCAAGCCTCGTGTCCCTTATTGTAAATATCACGTATCTTAGTGCAATTCTCGCGTCTCTTAGTGCAAATCTCGTGTCTTTTACTGCAAGTATCATGTCTCTTATTGCAAGTGTCACGTATCTTAATGCAAGTCTCGTGTCTCTTAGTGCAAATCTTATGTCCCTAAGTACAAGTCCCTGTTTTATTAGTAAACAACTTGTACCACCGCAAGCACTACTACTACTACTACTACTACTACTACTACTACTACTACTACTACTACTACTACTACTACTACTACTACTACTACTACTACTACTACTACTACTACTACTGCTGCTGCTGCTGCTGCCGCTGCTACTATTGTACCACCACAAACACCAATACTACAACTACAACAACAACAACTACTACTACTACTACTACTACTACTACTACTACTACTACTACTACTACTACTACTACTACTACTACTACTACTACATGGCTACTCTTACTGCTACCGTGTTATTACTACTACTACTGCTACTATTGTACCACCACAAACACCAATACTACAACTACAACAACAACAACTACTACTACTACTACTACTACTACTACTACTACTACTACTACTACTACTACTACTACTACTACTACTACTACTACTACTACTACTACTACTACTACTACTAACATGGCTACTCTTACTGCTACCGTGTTATTACTACTACTGCTGCTACTAGTACAACTACTGCTACTAATATCCTGCTCCTGCTGCTGCTATTACTTTACTGCTATTAGTACTAGTACTATCATTACTGATGGCCCTGCTACATTTATTAAGTACGGTTAATTTTCATTTCAAGCAAAACCACACAAAACCATACGGGCAAATATGTGAATGCAGAAAATGGGAAATAAATTGAATGATTGATGAGCACACATTTAGCATTGATATGAATGCACAAAAGCACACATAAACATACACACAAACAGTGAATTGTTATTTTGGAGGATGGATTGAGAGAAGATGGATGGACGGTGTTAAAGCGCACACTTTGACAGCACACGGACGGATGCACAGTAATGGGTGGGAAGTAAGGATGGATGGACACTACCGTTGTTGAGACTTGTACTACGAGAACCGCTTTAAGTGGGTGTTTGGAAATTCTCTCTCTCTCTCTCTCTCTCTCTCTCTCTCTCTCTCTCTCTCTCTCTCTCTCTCTCTCTCTCTCTCTCTCTCTCTCTCTCTCTCTCTCTCTCTCTCTTCATCACTCTCCATTGTCTGTCTGTCTGTCTGTCTGTCTGCCTTTTTTTCTTTCTTTCTCTTTTCTTTTTTTTCCGTTTTTCTTTCTTTCTTTCTTTCTTTCTTTCTTTCTTTCTTTCTTTCTTTCTTTCTTTCTTTTTCACTCTCTGTTTCTCTCACTCTCTATAATACCCCCCCCCCCCCCCCCACACACACACACACACATATACACACACACATACACACTCACATACACATACACGCGCGCAATCCAAAATGCATAATACAATTTGATTGTAGGCGTGAACGGTCGAAGTGTTTTCTGCCTGACATTGTTAACAACCGGGCAATCAGATCTTGCACTGAATGAGATTCCCACCAAGTTCTGATGTCAACACTAGACTCGGTGTCAATACAATACAGGACTGTTATTCAGCTCAAACGTGTTGACGTATTGGTGTGTTTTGATGACATAGATTTATCTAGGTGAATGGATGGATGGGTGGGTGGGTGGATGGGTTGGTGGGTGTAGGGATGGATGTATGGATGGGTGGATGGGTGGGTGGGTGTATGGATGGTTGGATGGGTGGATAGATGGTTGGTTAGTTGCGTGGATGGATGGATGGATGGATGTACAGATGGATGGATGGATGGATAGGTGGGTGGGTGTATGGATGGATGGTTGGGTGGGTGGGTGGGTGTAGGATGGACGGTTTGTTGGGCGTGTGGATGTATGGATGGATGGTTGGGTGGGTGGGTGGGTGGGTGTATGGATGGTTGGGTAGGTGGCTGGGTGGATCGTTGGTTAGGTGCGTGGATGGATGGATGGATGTACAGATGGATGGATGGGTGGGTGGGTGTATGGATGGATGGTTGGGTGGGTGGGTGTAGGATGGACGGTTTGGTGGGCGTGTGGATGTATGGATGGATGGTTGGGTGGGTGGGTGGTTGGGTGGGTGTATGGATGGTTAGGTAGGTGGCTGGGTGGATGGTTGGTTATGTGCGTGGATGGATGGTTGGATGGATGGATGGTTGGATGGATGGATGGATGGGTGGGTATATAGATCGATGAATGGATGGATGGTTGGGTGGATGGATGTAGGGATGGATGGATATGTCTATGCGATGGAGATTGAAAGACGGAAAGACGGACAACATTCTCAATTATGAGGAAATGAAAAAGGGAATAACAAGGTTGGGAAAATATATAGATTGGGCTGGAAAAGTACAGTATACAGTTTTGAAAATAGATACATTAGGTTTGAAAAATAGATGGATTTTCGGTTTGGAAAAAACCATAGATGAATTTTCAGACGGAGAGAGATTTGATGGCAGGTGATTGGGTTCACTCCACACACCGTGCACTTGGACTTTAACGTTGACTTGTGTTCAGAAAGCAATGGTAAACTGCTGAATGAATAATTGCCTAGAACATCAACTTGGGGGTATGACAACGTCGTGCAAAGAGCATGCAACATTTAAAAGACAGTCTATAGTGGATGTAGGTACGGAGGACAAATGGATCTAAACCCTCGCTATGATCTATTGTATGGATACAGTATTAGATCTATTGTATGGGTACAGTATTAGATCTATTGTATGAGTACAGTATTAGTTCTATTGTATGGGTACAGTATTAGATCTATTGTATGGGTACAGTATTAGATCTATTTTATGGGTACAGTATTAGATCTATTTTATGGGTACAGTATTAGATCTATTGTATGGATACAGTATTAGATCTATTGTATGGGTACAGTATTAGATCTATTGTATGAGTACAGTATTAGTTCTATTGTATGGGTACAGTATTAGATCTATTGTATGGATACAGTATTAGATCTATTGTATGGGTACAGTATTAGATCTATTTTATGGGTACAGTATTAGATCTATTTTATGGGTACAGTATTAGATCTATTGTAAGTGTGCAGTATTAGTTCTATTGTATGGGTACAGTATTAGATCTATTGTAAGTGTGCAGTATTAGATCTATTGTATGGGTACAGTATTAGATCTATTGTATGGGTACAGTATTAGATCTATTTTATGGGTACAGTATTAGATCTATTTTATGGGTACAGTATTAGATCTATTGTATTTGTACAGTATTAGATCTATTGTATGGATACAGTATTAGATCTATTGTATTTGTACAGTATTAGATCTATTGTATGGGTACAGTATTAGATCTATTGTATGGGTACAGTATTAGATCTATTGTATGGGTACAGTATTAGATCTATTTTATGGGTACAGTATTAGATCTATTGTATTTGTACAGTATTAGATCTATTGTATGGATACAGTATTATATCTATTGTATGGGTACAGTATTAGATCTATTTTATGGATACAGTATTATATCTATTGTATGGGTACAGTATTAGATCTATTGTATGGATACAGTATTATATCTATTGTATGGGTACAGTATTAGATCTATTTTATGGATACAGTATTATATCTATTGTATGAGTACAGTATTAGATCTATTGTATTTGTACAGTATTAGATCTATTGTATGGATACAGTATTATATCTATTGTATGGGTACAGTATTAGATCTATTGTATGGGTACAGTATTAGATCTATTGTATGGATACAGTATTAGATCTATTGTATGGATACAGTATTAGATCTATTGTATGGGTACAGTATTAGATCTATTGTATGGATACAGTATTAGATCTATTGTATGGGTACAGTATTAGATCTATTGTATGGATACAGTATTAGATCTATTGTATGGGTACAGTATTAGATCTATTTTATGGGTACAGTATTAGATCTATTTTATGGGTACAGTATTAGATCTATTGTATGGGTACAGTATTAGATCTATTGTAAGTGTGCAGTATTAGATCTATTGTATGGGTACAGTATTAGATCTATTGTATTTGTACAGTATTAGATCTATTGTATGGGTACAGTATTAGATCTATTGTATGGGTACAGTATTAGATCTATTGTATGGGTACAGTATTAGATCTATTGTATGGGTACAGTATTAGATCTATTGTATGGGTACAGTATTAGATCTATTGTATGGGTACAGTATTAGATCTATTGTATGGGTACTAGTATTAGATCTATTGTATGGTACAGTATTAGATCTATTGTATGGGTACAGTATTAGATCTATTGTATGGGTACAGTATTAGATCTATTGTATGGGTACAGTATTAGATCTATTGTATGGGTACAGTATTAGATCTATTGTATGGGTACAGTATTAGATCTATTGTATGGGTACAGTATTAGATCTATTGTATGGATACAGTATTAGATCTATTGTATGGGTACAGTATTAGATCTATTGTATGGGTACAGTATTAGATCTATTGTATGGGTACAGTATTAGATCTATTGTATGGGTACAGTATTAGATCTATTGTATGGATACAGTATTAGATCTATTGTATGGGTACAGTATTAGATCTATTGTATGAGTACAGTATTAGATCTATTGTATGGGTACAGTATTAGATCTATTGTATGGGTACAGTATTAGATCTATTGTATGGGTACAGTATTAGATCTATTGTATGGGTACAGTATTAGATCTATTGTATGGGTACAGTATTATATCTATTGTATGGGTACAGTATTAGATCTATTGTATGGGTACAGTATTAGATCTATTGTATGGGTACTGTATTATATCTATTGTATGGGTACAGTATTTGATCTATTGTATGAGTACAGTATTAGATCTATTGTATTGTAAACTAAACTAAGTATTAGTATGGCGATATACGCCCTTCTGTCCAAATGGGAGATCACATTTGGCAATATATTATCCTTTGACATTGAATCAGATAATGCATTTTCCATTTACTGTTATCAAGGTACCTAAATATTTGAATATGTTGTCTCTGTTCAGAATAATCATATTTACTTCGATGATGCATTTGGGAAAGGATTTCTTAAACAGATACCATAACTTATGTTCTTCTGTTGTTGTTGTTGTTGTTGTTGTTGTTGTTGTTGTTGTTGTTGTTGTTGTTGTTGTTGTTGTTGTTGTTGTTGTTGTTGTTGTTGTTGTTTTTTATTTTCTTTTTTTTTGGTGTTTTTTTTAGACTAATGTCTTTGCAATTATGTATTACTGTTGGTTGTTTGCATAATGTCAACCAACTAATATTCATATCATATATAAAAGAGATCTCATGGATATGTTATTGTACATACTGAACAGATTGGATGATAATACACAGCCATGTCTAAAACATCTATGGTTGCTCTTTATACCACAATAATGGAGCATAGGCCCTCTGCTAACTCATACAAACCGCTTATATCTTTTACCATTTTCTGCTGCTACCCCCACGTCTTCCCCATATAATAATATCGATGGAATCTGTCTTGGTCTTTCCCTTCGCTCCACATTAATGATTATGTCATAGCCTTTTACTCATTCTGTCATACCCTTTTACTGATCCTGGCATACCTTATTCCTGATCACATCATACCCTATTACTGATCCTATCACACCACATTTCTTATTCTGTCATACCCTATTACTGATCCTGTCATACCATACTGCCCATCCTGCTATACCTTATTACTGATCCTGGCCTACCCTATTAATGATTCTGTCATACCCTATTATTGATTCTGTCATACCCTATTACTGATCCTGCTATACCCTTTCAGTCCTATACAACGCAGGCACCAGTTAATGAATGTGTGCAGCTCAAAATTTGCCCGATCGCCGCGACAGACATCCGCCTCGAATGATCAGGTCTTCTCGACTGGACAAGGCCTTAGGTTCGTATCGGAATGCCATCAGCGTTGCCAATAGTATAGTTTACTAGTGACCCGACACAAGCTAGAAGGTTAAATTGTTGCGTGCAACTTTCATCATCAGATATGCTTTTCGCGTGACAGTTCCCAATTGTAGTCCTGTTCCCATGCATATTTCCAAGCCCGACAGGTCTATTTCGCCCATTAAGTAAGGTCAACACTGTATAATGCTGCCTACCTACTCTCTCACCAGGTCATAAGGTTATCCTCTGGTATGCGGCGTGTTAGCCTAACGACGACGCTAGTTATAATTTTAATTGCGGGCGTATTTTGTGAAAGCTTACATTATTAACTACTAGCTGACCCGGCCCGGCTTCGCCCAGACCCTGGTGGGGAGCATCTCATTTAATTCATATAAGTAGTCATATAAGTTCTCGTTCCCGTTACCGACTGTCTGTCTGTCTGTCTGTCTGTCTATCTGTCTGTCTGTCTGTCTGTCTGTCTGTCTGTCTATCTGTCTGTCTGTCTGTCTGACCCGGCCCGTCTTCGCCCAGACCCTGATGGGGAGAATCTCATTTAATTCATATAAGTAGTCATATAAGTTCCCGTTCCGACTATCTATCTGTCTGACCCGGCCCGGCATCGCCCAACTCTTGGTGGGGAGAATCTCATTTAATTCATATAAGTAGTCATATAAGTTCCCGTTCCCGACTGTCTGTCTGTCTGTCTGTCTGTCTGTCTGTCTGTCTGTCTGTCTGTCTGTCTGTCTGTCTGTCTGTCTGTCTATCTATCTGTCTGTCTGTCTGACCCGGCCCAGCCCATGGTGGAGAGCATCTCATTTAAATTATATAAGTAGTCATATAAGATCCCGTTCCCGACTATCTGTCTGACTGTCTGTCTGTCTTGGGTAAATGGAGGAGGGAGGAGGAAGAGGGAGGTGGAGGAGGGAAGAGGAGGGAGGAGACAGGAGGAGTAGGGAGGAATAGGAGGGAGGAGGAGGGATTAGGAGGAGGAGGGAGGAGTAGTGTGGAGGAGGAGGCGAGGAGGAGGGAGGAGGAAGAGGGAGGAGGAGGGAGGAGGAGAACGCAGGAGGAGAAGGGAGCAGGAGGAGGAGAGGGAGGAGGAGAGAGTAGGAGGAGGGAGGAGGCGGAGGGAGAAGGAAGAGGGAGGAGGAAGAGGGAGAAGGAGGGGGAGGAGGGGAGGAGGAGGAATGTGAAGGGAGGATGAGGTAGAGGGAGGAGGAGGGAGGCGGAGAGAGGAGGACGAGGGAGGAAGAGGGAGGAGGAGGAATGTGAAGGGAGGAGGAGGGAGGAGGTAGAGGGAGGAGGAGGTAGAGGGAGGAGGAGGAGGGAGGAGGCGGAGAGGGAGGAGGGAGGAGGAGTGATGAGGAGGAGGAAGAGGGAGGAGGAGGAATGTGAAGGGAGGAGGAGGGAGGAGGGGGAGGAGGAGAGGGAGGAGGAGGGAGGAAGAAGGAGGAGGAGGGAGAAGGAGGGATGAGGAGGAGGAGGGAGGAGGAGGAATGTGAAGGGAGGAGGAGATAGGAGGTAGAGGGAGGAGGAGGAGGAGGAGTGAGGAGGAGGAGAGGGAGGAGGAGGAAGGAGGAGGGGGAGGAGGGAGGAGGAGGAGGAATGTGAAGGGAGGAGGAGGGATAGGGAGGAGGGGAAGAGGAAGAGGGTAGGAGGAAGAGTGGAGAGGAGGAGGGAGGATGTAGAGGGAGGAGGAGGGAGGAAAAGGGAGGAGGAGAGAGGAGGAGGAGGGAGGAGGTAGGAGGAGGAGGAAGAGGGAGGAGAAGGAAGGAGGAGGAAGAGGGAGGAGGAGGATGGAGGAGGGAGAGGGAGGAAGGAGGAAGAGGGAGGAGGAGGATGGAGGAGGGGAAGAGGAAGAGGGTAGGAGGAGGAGGGGAGAGGAGGAGAAGGAGGGAGGAGGAGAAGGAGGAGGAGGGGATAGGAGGAGGGAGGAGGAAGAGGGAGAAGAAGGAAGGGGGGAGAGGAAGGAGGGAGAATGAGGAGGGGAGGAAGGAAAGGGAGGTGGAAGAGGAGGAGGAGGGAGGAGGAAAGAGGTAGGGGGAGGAGGAGGTAGAGGGAGGAGGAGGAGGAAGGAAAGGGAGGAGGAAGAGGAGGAGGAGGGAGGATGAGGAGGTAGAGGGAGGAGGAGGGAGGAGGAGGAAGAGGGAGAAGGAGGAGTGAGGATGATGAGGGAGAAGGAGGCAGGAGGAGGAGGAGGGATAAGGAGGAGGAGGAGGGATAAGGAGGGAGAGGGAGGAGGACTGAAGATGAGGGAGGAGGCGGAGGGAGTAGGAGGGAGGAGGGGGGAGGAGGAGAAGGAGGAAGAGTGGAGAGGAGGAGGGAGGATGTAGAGGGAGGAGGAGGGAGGAAAAGGGAGGAGGTAGGAGGAGGAGGAAGAGGGAGGAGGAGGGAGGAGGAGGAAGAGGGAGGAGGAGGATGGAGGAGGGAGAGGGAGGAAGGAGGAAGAGGGAGGAGGAGGATGGAGGAGGGAGAGGGAGGAGGGGAAGAGGAAGAGGGTAGGAGGAGGAGAAGGAGGAGGAGGGGATAGGAGGAGGGAGGAGGCAGAGGGAGAAGAAGGAAGGAGGAGGAGGAAGGAGGGAGAATGAGGAGGGGAGGAAGGAAAGGGAGGTGGAAGAGGAGGAGGAGGGAGGAGGAAAGAGGTAGGGGGAGGAGGAGGTAGCGGGAGGAGGAGGAGGAAGGAAAGGGAGGAGGAAGAGGAGGAGAAGGGATAATGAGGGTGGAGGGAGGAGGAGGAGGTAGAGGGAGGAGGAGGGAGGAGGAGGAAGAGGGAAGAGGGAGAAGAAGGGAGAAGGAGGAGTGAGGATGATGAGGGAGAAGGAGGCAGGAGGAGGAGGAGGGAGGCAGGAGGAGGAGGAGGGATAAGGAGGGAGAGGGAGGAGGACTGAAGATGAGGGAGGAGGCGGAGGGAGTAGGAGGGTGGAGGAGGAGGGGAGAGGAAGAGGGAGAAGGAGGAGGGAGTCGGGAGAGGGATGAGAGGGAGGAAGAAGAGGAGGAGGGTGGAGGGAGGAGGTAGAGGGAGGAGGAGGGAGGAGAAGAGAGGAGGAGAGAGTTCGCCATTCCGAATTCATACTCGCCTAGTTCTTCCCTTCTACACGACTGTAGATAACTTCCTTACACATAAAAAGATGAATTGTTATTGATATTGCCGTGGCATGGAGGGATATCAGCAGCAGAGTTGTTCCAAAAAACCAAAGACTGAGATCTACGGAGAGCCATGAACGCCTACGCCAGCCGGCACGGCACTTGATGATGATGATTGCCGTGTGACGATTCTGTGTAGTCACGTCATTTTCTTCCCTTTCCCTAGCGTTTTGGTTCGGGGATTCTTTCATCATCATCATCATATATTTACGTACGTATTTTGGGAGGGGGAGGAGGGAGGAGGAGGAAGAAGAAAAAAAAACTATGACAGTTGACAGCTCTGGAATGAAAGGAAGGCGTGTAGAAAATTTCATCTCAAACGGATGGGCCGTTCGCGAACAAATAAAGGACATACATATTTACATACATACATATATACATATATACATACACTTTGTTTTATAGATATAGATTAAAATTTACCTTTATGCTTTATTTAACCCATTTTTGTAATAGGTATAATTATAACTGTCTTTCCCATTACAGCTTACTAGCGATATTTATTCCCACCACATCTAATAGCATGGCCGAATGGATAAGAGCGCTCGTTCTTAAACTTCCGGTGTGCTGATGCCGAGGTAGCGGGTTCAACCTCTATACCAGTCAGCTAACTAATATGTCGACTTCTCGTCTTTCAATTCAGCATCATCATCACCATCATCATAATTATCATTATCATCATCATCATCATGTGCCATGCCGGTAAGCGTGATCAGTCATATCTCGCCATCTCACTCGATCACCAGAGTCGTGGACCAGCTCAGTGTCCTTGTCTCGACCATACAATGTGGCCAAGCCATCCAGGTATTTACTTCTCTGCCTTCTTCTTGTTCGTTTCCCCGCAATCTTCCCAGTTGTCACCTAGTCCTCCAATTTATTCTTCTCATAACGTGACCAACAAATGTTCAATTTCTACGTCTAATTTCTCTAATCAGTTTACGATTTTCATTTGTTATTTTTTTTTTTAATTATAGGACTTGGTCATTGTTTTTTCTGTCTGTTCATGGCATTCTTTGCATTTTCCTCAGAAACCACATTTTCACAGCTATCATATGTTTTTCAGGCTGTTTGCTTATTGTCCACGCTTCACACCCATACAAAAGCACAGATTCTATGTAGCACCTCAACACACTTTTTCTCGTTGCAAATTGGAAATGACAACTTTTTATTGGTCAGTATGTTTTCCATCTTTCAAAATTTGGGACATGAATTACAAGTACACCAGACGTCGGAGTGGGTTTTGCTTGATAGCGAGGTACACTGGTGATAGGGAAAGCTAACCCATACGGAACAATTAGTCCAGTGCACTAGAAGCTGTAACATGTGTATGGGCTATGCTTGAATGCAAAGCGAGCGAACACAGAAACAAGCACATCCAACGTCTGCGTGGCAATTTTTGCTCCCAGATTCGTGCATTCGAAGACTTCGAGATTTACTCATTTATAAAGTGTTAGCCGGTCTCCCTGGCCTAGGCGTTAACGTCTTTCTCCGTAATCCCGTATATCCGCATGAGGAACGTATCTATGTTCGCTCAAGTGTCAATTGTGACATGTTTGTTCTGCAATATTGGTGACATCTGTCCAGTAATTTGATTTGATTGCTTGCATCTATGTTCGCTCATGTGTCAATTGTGACATATTTGCACTGCAATATTGGTGACACATGCCCAATAATTTGATTTGGGATGTTGCATTTATGTTGGTTTACTGCCAATCTTCCACCGGATTATTTGTTTCATTTCATGTGCGTTTTCTGTGACAATCTTAGTTTCCACGGACTTATCTTTAAAGAAGTAAAGACAATTTCACACAAACTATAATATTTGTTTTCGCTATTTCGCTTTGAACTCAAGCGTCGTCCATACACGTGCTACTACTGCTAGTGCCCTGGATTGATTTTGCGCGTGGATTAGCTTCCCCTGTTACCAGTGTACATCAGGTGAACCAACTCCAGCTTCTGGGGTACTTGTAATTTACGTCCCCAAGTTAAGGACGAGAAGTCAAAATGTAAGTCCAACTGGCCGGTGTAGGGGTTGAACCCGCTAGCTCGGTATTAATATGTCGGATGTTTAAGAACGAACGTTTTTAACATTCGGCCGTGATGACCTCCACAGCGCTTATTTGATTTTCTGAATCCCATTTATGATAACCTAGTCTGAGGTTTATAACACCAGTGTCCACTAAATTAAAGCTGTTGGTGAATTATTATGGAAGTGATAACATTTTTGTTGAATTATTTTTATAACACTGAATGTATACTTGATGGCCTCTTGAAATTTATTGCAAATTAGACTATGTGCCACAGAAACAAACTAATAGAAAATAGATGAAATACAAAGTAAGGCCTGATAATATATACAATGGAACAGTAGTAGGATTCGTAACCAAGAAAAAAAAAACAGTACCAAAGATATATGTTGCAATAAATTGTGGAGAACATTGCAAAATTAGTTTAATGAGTCATGTGACTAAACTAATGATGGGAATTATAATGAGAATAAGAAGTAAAATAAAATTAGAAATTTGGAATCGACAGGGTCGATTTATAGAAACACAAACAACGCTTTCACATACTGAGAAAACTTACATAAATAGCGAATGAAAGTAATAAGGTGTTCTTCTTCTTCTTCTTCAACATTCCGAGCCATTGAGGTTTTTGCTGCAGATACAAGCCGTCTCCATTCGTCTATCTGGTTGACCTTCTCTTGTCAGTCGTTGATTCCAAGTGCTTATAGGTCTGTATGTATGTTATCTCTCCGCCGTCTTCTTGGTCTACTTCAGGATGAAAATATTGCCGGTCCAAGTTTTGTATTTACCTATTTTGTTGCATGAACTTTACAGAGGGTTAATACACAACTTGGACCGGCAATATTTTCAAACACTGCACAGTCATTTAAAATACACCCTATACTTCCCAAAACACTTCCTGGTACTCTTGTAGGTTGGGTCACCTGGAAACTTAGGACGCGCGAACACCGGGCCGGTGGGAAAGCTTGATAGATGAGTAAATTGATAGATAGTAAATGGATAGACTTACAGAGTGTTTATAAAGCATCACTACACTTTGTATGTAGAATAAATTTGAAAAATTCTTTCTTCCGTTGATAACACCTTTCTGTTTGGAGTGCAAAGAATTACTCCAGCAGATGACAGCCATGTGCTGCATATTGCTTCACGTTGGATTGTGAAGCACATTTTTTGATTACATCACGTACTTTATTTTTCACATTTGTTCTACATACAAAGTGAAGTGAGACTTTACAAGCATCCTTTATATGATGTGTCGATGGTCCAATTGATCCATCTCCATCCTTCGATCTATCAGTCGAAATACGGACACATATACTGAGAGTGGATGGTTGAATGGATGGATGTACACTGAACTATACACAGTCGATCCATATGCATTCAGATTAACATTGTATGTTGGTAAATTCTGACGGATACAATTGACTCGCGAAGAGTAAATAAGCGGTACGCAAAGAGGTTCTTTTCTGCAGAAAAAACACGAAAATCGGTTGTTCTTATTGTTATTTGTGAATCCTTGGGAAGACTGAGTTTTAATTCTCAAGACCGGTGTATAGAAGTTCAGTGCATTTGAGCCCTGAAAATTGCTATGGCAGTGAGGTTAGTGTAAACACCTTCCTCGCTACCCAGTAAAGCTGTAATAAATCCACGGGGACTGTGTTGTAGCGCAGTCCTTTCCTCCAGCGGGGTGTGTAAGACCGACACTGAAACCACAATGAGAATGGCTGGGGTAAGCCTGGGATGGCAATGTTTTTACCACAGGTTGTAGGTATTTCATTGACAACAAACTCCACACTAGCGCGCATTCGGCTGAAAGGGTGCATAACATACTCAAGAGAATTAGTGATTTCGCGTATAAAGAATAGACGTAAAGATAAAAAGATAGATATCCGTTATCATATTTTTATTGCCTTGTTTTGTGAGACACGTTTTGTGTTGTTGTTTAATGAACAACAATTGCTGCTTTAGAGCGTTATAGTTTAAGTAGATTAATATAAACGGTCTCTGAAAAGTAAACATCAGTCGCCATATAAACAAGCTACTGAGGTGTAAACAGCTTGAAAATAACAGAATGAAAGAAAATATAGGAAGCAAAATAGGCAGGGATAGCATCAGATCTATCTGTGATAAAATAAAAATGTAAAGAATGTCCTAACGTAACGAAATGTACTCTTCCGCCTTGACGTTTGTTGCCATTGTAGTTGTTCATCAACCGGTTCTCGCTATAGAAGAGATACAGTAGATCAACCGTGCAGAAGGCTCATCTTGACGTATTAAAGTAGTGCACGGATTTATACCCTTCGTTATCCTTTATTATTTTTTCCCGTTCTTGTATTTGAGAACTGTATGTGTTCTGACATATATCTGTAAATCCTAGGCAATTAGTAAATAAGTGAAATTATCTATGGAGGCTTTGGAGGTGTGGTTTTGTAGAAGAATGCTGAAAATTCATTGGATAGTCAAGATGTACAATCAAAATGTTATTTTATGTGGTGATTTCAACGCTAAAGGCAGATCTTGGGGGAAAATTTCCTCCAACACACAGGGTGAGGAGCTCGAGACTGCACTTGAAACCATTGACCTGGTTTGTATCAACAGTGGCCGTGTCACCAGGACAGCAAGCCGTCCAGGGGATGAGGACAGTGCTATTGATCTGGCGCTGGTTTCTCCTTCACTCACTACAGTGTGTAGATGGAGTGTCCTAGGACACCACGGCAGCGACCACCACCCTTGCAGCATATTGGTGGAGAAAGGCAGAACCAGGCAGCACAAGTTAACGGTCAAGACTTTCCAGTATGACAGTACAGGGCAAGATGTGGTGAGTAAAATAAGACGTGACAAGCTCAGAAAGCTTCAGGGCAGGAAAAAAAGCTGGGTGCAGCCATCGTGGTGGAATCTTGAGGTGGAGAAGGCGTGGTTGGATAAATGGGGTGCTGTAAGGAGATTGCAAAATGCCAAAAAGAACAGAGCTGGCCATCCCAGTCCCGCATGCACTTAGAAAGAGAGATGCACACAAAAGTATGCTATTTCAAAAACATTGGTCACGGTGGTTAAAAGTGAAAAATGGGTAGAAGTATGTCAAAGAGTAAGCACACACAAGTCACTGAAATTGTTCTGGCGACTACATAAAAGCATAAGTCAAGAATAAGAGCATTTCTGACTTCCAAGGTGCTGACCTCATCTGGCAGAGGACTGACGAGGGCAAGGGCAAAGCCCTCTTTGAACGCTATCTAGAGCAGAGCAACCAGACAGACATGAGAGGCCGAAATCTTGCCAAGGAGGTCACCTCAGACAGGTGCAAGGCCCAGAACACTTCAGATGAAGACACAGTGACAGTGAAAGAAATCAAGGCTGTGCTTCGACGATCAAAAAACAGCGCTCCAGGGCCAGATGGCATAAGATACAACATCAATATATGTACCGACAACGAGCTAGAGGAACTAGCAGACATGTACAACAACAGTATAGGGTGTGCTAGCATCAAGGAGGATGCTATCTGATTCCCTTTCCGAAGCCTGGCAAAGACCACACATTCTGACATTCTGAATGCTCTACGAGAAGTAAGACTTTTGCGAGAACCAAGTGATGACTGTGAATCTACAACCATGGCCAGACTGCGAGAACAGCAAATTAAAAGAGGGGTGGCCAAACAAGAACACTACGCAGGAAGCCAAAGAAGACTGATAAACCAACACAGAACTGGTGTCGTTAGCCGCTACACGCCGCAGGATTTGCTGAGGAGGGGATCCGAGCACTTATGGACTGAATGGTTCGATGTGCAATGAGGATGATCTGTCGACTAACTAACTAACTAACTAACTAACTGATGTACAATCTGGACTTTTTTTTATGGAGGCTAAGTCGCAAAGACAACTATTCACAAACATCAGAAAGAGGCAGTGTTCATGTTTTGTTTTTTTTAAACCACATAATGAGAAGACAAAACCTGAAACACGTTGTGATGGATGGAAAGATTTGTGGAAAGAGAAAAAGACGGAGAGAGAAAATTCTTGACATTAATGGGGTGGAAAAGAATAAACACACGAACAACATGCTGTTGGAGATCGCAAGATGAGGTGAAGCATGATCGCCAACGCCAGTCGGTATAGCCCTTAATGATAATGATGTGTTCTGCAGTAACACAGTGGTTAGTGCACTTACCCGCCAAGACATTGGACCGGGTTCAATCCCCAGCAGTGGCAGGATTCTGTTCCCGTTAAGTACGGTCCTAGACTGGACAAACTTCTTAAAACTGGGTAGACGATAAATTTCAGAGTTGCCAGCGAAAGCAAGACTGCGGGAAACTGTACTGGCCACCTGTCACCAAATCGTGGCCTAGAATAGCTAAAGACCTGAAACTTTACTTTACAAAGTATTGTCTGAAATGTAACTGTCTTGATCTTTTATAAAGTTTTTGATCTAGGAGAATAGAGGCGTGGCTAGCGTTATACCATGTTTTTGTTCTAACAGAATAGTGGGCGTGATACTATATATATACTATAGCTAGCGTAATACCATGTTTTTATTCTAATAGAATAGTGGGCGTGATACTATATATATATAATGTGTTATATATATTATAGCTTGCGTAATACCAAGTTTTTATTCTAATAGAATAATGGGCGTGATACTATATAGGCATATATACTATAGCTAGCGTAATACCATATTTTTTATTCTAATAGAATAGTGAGCGTGATACTATATATATATACTATAGCTGCCATAATACCATGTTTAAAAAAAAAATTCTAATAGAATATTTGGCGTGACTAGCATTAGACCATTTCTTTATTTTAGTAGGTGTGTGGGCGTGGCTAGCGTTAGAAAATGTCTTTAGATTAGTAGAGTGGACGTGGCTAGCGTTATGACATGTTTTATTTCCAGTAGAGTGAATGTGAAACCCTAACACTTAGTAAACAAGCTGAACAGCGCATAAATGCTTTTGAATATAAATGTTATATATGGGTTCTAAGAATATCTTGGATAAAGAAAAGAACAAATGCATCAATACGACAAGATCTGAATACTAAAGAAGGTTGGCTGCTAAAGAAGATAGAAACAATAAAACTGAAATATTGTGGTCACTTGAAACGTCATGAAAGTTTGGAGAGAACAATACTGGAGGAGTATATGCCCGGAAAGAGAGGAAGAGGAAGGCCAAAGAGAAGATGGGTGCAGGATGTGGCAGCTGTTCTCCAGATGGGTATATAGGACACGGGACATCTTGCTTATGACCGAGAAGTTTTCCGGAAGGTTGTTATGGCAGCGAGGTTCTGCAAAGGACGTGATATTGAATGAATGAATGAATGAATGAATGAATGAATGAATGAATGTGGCTAACGTTAGACCATGTTTTTATTTTAGTAGAGCGGAGCATGCGATCGCCAATGTTTTATTTTAGTAGAGTGGAGCATGCGTTAGCCAATGCTTTATTGTAGTAGAGTGGATGTGGCTAACGTTAGACCATGTCTTTATTGTAGTAGAGTGGATGTGGCTAGCGTTAGAACATGTCTTTATTGTAGTAGAGTGGATGTGGCTAGCGTTAGACCATGTCTTTATTGTAGTAGAGTGGATGTGGCTAGCGTTAGACCATGTCTTTATTGTAGTAGAGTGGATGTGGCTAGCGTTAGACCATGTCTTTATTGTAGTAGAGTGGATGTGGCTAGCGTTAGACCATGTCTTTATTGTAGTAGAGTGGATGTGGCTAGCGTTAGAACATGTCTTTATTGTAGTAGAGTGGATGTGGCTACCGTTAGACCATGTCTTTATTGTAGTAGAGTGAATGTGGCTAGCGTTAGACCATGTCGTTATTGTAGTAGAGTGGCTGTGGCTACCATTAGACCATGTCTTTATTGTAGTAGAGTGGCTGTGGCTACCGTTAGACCATGTCTTTATTGTAGTAGAGTGGCTGTGGCTACCGTTAGACCATGTCTTTATTGTAGTAGAGTGGCTGTGGCTAGCGTTAGACCATGTCTTTATTGTAGTATAGTGGCTGTGGCTACTGTTAGACCATGTCTTTATTGTAGTAGAGTGAATGTGGCTAGCGTTAGACCATGTCTTTATTGTAGTAGAGTGGCTGTGGCTACCGTTAGACCATGTCTTTATTGTAGTAGAGTGGATGTGGCTAGCGTTAGATCATGTCTTTATTGTAGTAGAAGGGGGACGTGCCTCACGTTATGCAGTGCTTGTATTCTAGTAGAAGAGTGGGCATATTGATAACAACAACAATGCTGACCTTAAAAAAGTTGCTTAAAAGTTGACAAGGTCAACTTCATTGCACCGGGTTTTATCCCATATGGCTTACTCTCTTTCTGCAGCGCGGGCTGCCGAAAGTATCGCAGAAAGCACGAACTTCGTAGCTCTAGCGACGACCCCAGGAGTCTCCGAAAAAATGCACCCGTGAACCGAATGACGCTGCCCGAAAGAGTCAATTAAGTCAATTCCAGCGCCAGCGTTTTTGCTTCATCTCTCGCTAATACATCATCTCTTGCTAATGTTTTTACAGCTCATTCATATAATGCAAATTTGACTATGTCAGAATGCTCTAAGACTGCATCAGAAACAACCAAATAAAACATAAATGAAATACAAAATAGGGCCTGATAATATATACCATGGAATAGAAGTAGGATTCATTTTTACAAAAATAGTATTCTTGAAGAAACAAACATTGAGATTATATTCTAAATTGAGTAAAGAGAACAGAAAAGAATTAAAAGTATAGACATTAGAATAACAATTTCATCTTTAAAATTCAAAATTAAGCAGAATAGTTTATCCCCATCAACATCATTGTATTATAACCATTATTATTAATCCATTATTCCTTCTCTCTCTCTCTCTCTCTCTCTCTCTTAAGCTATTGCTTGGCACTCATTGAATAGGAGGGATACAGTAGCATGGTGGCTTGATGTTCACCTGCCGGCCTGGTGGTTTTAGGTTCAATCTGTGTAGGGGGCAGATTCACATTGTTTAACGTATACCCAGGCTCCCAGGTCGACCCAGTGTAAAACTGGTACCAGGAAATGTCTTGGGAAGTAAAGGCAGTCAGCCTGATGCTGACATCACCCACCAAGTGCCGATTAGTCTATCAGATTTTGCTCAATGTGCATGAAGACATGTAAAATGGTTCCTTATTTTTATTTATAAGGGGCGTCCATTTGAAATCCGTTCGTGCCGTAATTGGGTACGTTGAACATGATCATGTCATAGTCATGTGATAAGTACTGACCAATGAATAAAAGAGCATGTGCTTATCATCCCATGGTGCATAGGTTCTGTTTCTGACCATTGAGAAAATGGCCAGGTTGATCCAAAATCCGTCCAAAGAAGCTCAAATAGCGGTGATTCAGTTTCTTTCATTTGAAGGATGTCGACCAGTTGACATTCATTGAAGAATGCAGGCAGCGTAGAGTAACAAATGTGTGTCGAAGACAATGGTGACAGACTGGGCACAAATGTTTCAGTAAGGACGTCAGTTCATGACAGATCTTCGATGGCCGGGTCAAGAGCATATTGTTGCAATAGAAAAAACCATCGCCAAAATTGATGCAGCAGTACAGATGAACCGTTGTCGAATCATACATTCACTAGCGAAAGAATTTTATGTGTAAATTGGGATAATTCAAAAGGTCGTTCGTAAGAAACTACAATATCGGAGGGTGTGTTCACAGTCGGTACCACGGATGTTGACCGACCACCAAAAAGAGGAAAGCATGGGATGGTGTTTGAACCACTTGCTGCGTTACAGAGTGGAGGGTATGCTTTTCTCTTCGCATAGTGGCAGGTGATGAATCATGGTGTCACCACTTTGAGCCGAGCAGCAAACGAGAGAGCATGCAATGGAAGCATGCTGGATCACAAAAAGCCACAAAATTCAAGTTACAGGTTTCCACTGGTAAGGTTATGCTGAGCGCATTTTTTGACCATGAAGGGCTTTTGTTGGCCGACTTTAAAGAACCTGGTGTCAACATAAACTCTACCCACTACTTGCAAACACTACACAACCTGCAAAAAGTCATCAAGAATAAACGATCCGGCATGCTTTCTCGCGGTGTGATTTTGTTGCACGATAATGCTCTTCCTCATGTCACAAAGATTGTGCAGGAAGCATTAGCAAGGAAGAAGTGGAAAATTCTGCAACATCCAGCCTATAGTCCTGATTTGTCACCATGTGATTTTCATTTGTTCGGACTTCTAAAAAGAGCTCTCAAGGGGCAACGATTTCACACAGATGCAGACGTAATGAAAGTGGTAGACACTTGGTTCATTGAGCAACCACAATCCTTTTTTGCGGACGGCATTTGCCGTCTACCTAAGCAATGGGATGCTTGCCTGAATGCCTACGGCGACTTCTTCTGACCAACCCATGGTGCATAATTCATTCAAAATGAATGCTTTGTTTAATTCTACCACACCTGTTAATGTTTCTTTCATGCTTTTGTAATAAAAGCCATTGGAACAGGTTTCAAATGAACATCCCTTATGCATACACATGAGACAAGGTTTTAAAAATAGAAAACATTAGACATGCCAACGATTGGAACAAATCAGTTTATTTTTATAGGATGAATATGTCAATACACAAACTGCATGTCACCAGACTAATACAGGTAAGCAAAGTGAACAAGAATGTTTAGTCAAAAAATATGTCATGGTGACAAGATGTGGCAGTATACAGAATGCAGGTGTTGATTTGGTTCTCAGTGACATACAGTTGAAACTTGAAGTGAACATTTTAACACAATGACACCAATAGTAGTTAGATGTTGACATCAATAGTAAATAAATTATGACAACAACGGTATATAAATTATGACACAAATAGTAGATAAATTATGACACCAGATGTTGTCACCAATTGTAGTTAAATGTTGACACCAATAGTAGACAGACAACACCAATAGTAGATACATGATGATACCAAGAGTAGTTAGATGATGACACTAACAGTAGATAAATTATGATACCAATGCAATAGTAGTTTGATGATGACACCAATAGTAGTTTGATGTTGACACAAATAGTAGTTTGACATTGACACCAATAGTAGTAAGATGTTGACACCAATAGTAGTTAGATGTTGATACCAATAGTAGTTAGATGATGACACTAACAGTAGATAAATTATGATACCAATGCAATAGTAGTTTGATGTTGACACAAATAGTAGTTTGACGTTGACACCAATAGTAGTTTGACGTTGACACCAATAGTAGTTAGATGTTGACACCAATAGTAGTTAGATGTTGACACCAATAGTAGTTAGATGTTGATACCAATAGTAGTTAGATGATGACACCAATAGTAGTTAGATGATGACACCAATAGTAGTTAGATGTTGACACCAATAGTAGTTTGACGTTGACACCAATAGTAGTTAGATGATGACATCAATAGTAGTTAGATGATGACACCAATAGTACTTAGATGATGACAGCAATAGTAGTTAGATGATCACACCAATAGCGGTTAGACGATCACACCAATAGTGGTTAGACGATGACACCAATAGTAGTTTGACGATGACACCAATAGTAGTTAGATGATGACACCAATAGTAGTTAGATGATGACACCAATAGTAGTTAGATGATGACACCAATAGTAGTTAGATTATGACACCAATAGTAGTTAGATGATGACACCAATACTAGTTAGATGATGACACCAATAGTAGTTAGATGATGACACCAATAGTAGTTAGATGATGACACCAATACTAGTTAGATGATGACACCAATACTAGTTAGATGATGACACCAATACTAGTTAGATGACACCAATAGTAGTTAGATGATGACACCAATAGTAGTTAGATGATGACACCAATAGTAGTTAGATGATGACACCAATAGTAGTTAGATGATGACACCAATAGTAGTTAGATGATGACACCAATAGTAGTTAGATGATGACACCAATAGTAGTTAGATGATGACACCAATAGTAGTTAGACAATGACACCAATAGTAGTTAGATGATGACACCAATAGTAGTTTGACGTTGACACCAATAGTAGTTAGATGATGACACCAATAGTAGTTTGATGTTGACACCAATAGTAGTTAGATGATGACACCAATAGTAGTTAGATGATGACACCAATAGTAGTTAGATGATGACACCAATAGTAGTTAGATGATGACACCAATAGTAGTTAGATGATGACACCAATAGTAGTTAGATGATGACACCAATAGTAGTTAGATGACACCAATAGTAGTTTGACGTTGACACCAATAGTAGTTAGATGATGACACCAATAGTAGTTACATGATGACACCAATAGTAGTTAGATGATGACACCAATAGTAGTTAGATGATGACACCAATAGTAGTTAGATGATGACACCAATAGTAGTTAGATGATGACACCAATAGTAGTTAGATGACACCAATAGTAGTTAGATGATGACACGATAATACCAAAAGTAGATAAATAATTACACCAATAGTAGATAGATGATGACACTAACAGTAGATAAATTATGATACCAATAGTAGTTTGATGTTGACACCAATAGTAGTTAGATGATGACACCAATAGTAGTTAGATGATAACACGATAATACCAATAGTAGATAAATAATTACACCAATAGTAGATAGATGATGATACAAATAGTAGTTAAATGTAATATATCTTGGAAATCAAGTGACAAAAGCAGTATTGTCAAATAAGTACAATGATCTCTTGACTTGCATTAAGTAAAAGATCCATGAGAAGCTGTAAGATAAATAGTACCCTGGAACACTGGGAACTGTCAAATATCATAATAATATATGAAAGAAAACATTTAGATAAATCTTTGGGGAGAGAAAAGAGAGAAAGAGCATATGCATAGATAAACACATAGATTAACACATAAATAAAGTAATAAAACAATTAGCAATTTATATTTTAAAAAATAGCAGTAGCATCAGAGCTGCAGAAAGTGAAAGTTCATGAAACATACAGAGGCAAATAAAGACGCAAAATGGAAGAAAGAAATATATATAATGGTCTAACATAAGCAAAGAAAATAGCAGTCTATAAAATGTGAGAGATCTTCACAGCATCACAATGAGGCTAACAGAGAAATATAAATATAATCAACCAAAGTTAACCAAATACAAGAACAAAAGTGAGAATACTATTACAATAATTAAAAAGACAAACCTGGCAAGTGGATAAATATTAAAAGCATATGACCAAAACATATAAATCCCCTGATAAAACCCCTGAGACATCGAACCAGCAGAAGCAGTTTCAAGTCCACTGTAAGACACTTCAGAAAGATCATGGAGATGTTTCATCCAAAGCAAATAAAGAAGACAAACATCCCAGCACAAATATAGTACAAGCTACTCATAACAGTAAACTATGGAACGTAAAATTGCATAGATAATCACAAATAACCAAACAATGCTGGGGTTGATTGCGATGTCCTGTAAAGGACATGGCGACTGTTTAATTAACAACAGTTTGGCAGGAAGGATTAAGGAAGACAGATGTCCCAGTATAAACATAATAAGGCTACTAATAACAGTTTGGGAAACCCAAGTCCCAGCAACATTATGTTTCATCAGTGGTGATTAAAGAAGACCCCAACATAACCATAGTACAAGCTAGTTATAACAATTTGGGAGACCTCAGCACAGTTGGATTCAGATTCAATGCCTGGGCTCATTGCTTGCCAAAGTGAGGGAAAGACTGATCACCTATTCCTCCTGGCTCTCAGGCCTACAAAATGTCATGGCAGTGTCACATCACAGATTCATAGGAGGAAACTGCTTCGGTGCCCCACTAAACAGTCCCAGTAGCATAACTGACAGATTCATCAAGGGTCGTGCTGATAAGGTTGGTCAGTCATGGTTGGCCATCTCACATGACCATCACGGTCTTCAATCAGGTCTGTGTTCTTGTCCCGATTCCACTATGTAGTCAGTCCATCCAGGTATTGATCTATAAGTTTTCAAGTTATTTCTCCTTACGAGTCAAAAACATCTTGACTGCCCATCTAATTTCTCTAATCAATTTACAGTTTTCATCTGTTTCGTTTAGGACTTTCTCATTCACTTTAGTGTCAGTATCTATAGTATTTTCATCTAAAACCACATTTCCACTGCCATTCGATGTTTCTCAGCTTGCCTGCTTATTATCCATGTTTCATGTGCACAACAATAAAGGTTCTATATAGCACTTTAATATTATTATTCTCGCTACAATACCAAAAGAACGAGATGTTTCTGAAAACTAGTGACATGTGATTTTCAATGTTATGAAAATTATCAACATTTAAAGAGTGCTAGAGGATAAAGAGAAGCAACTGATCAGTGTGAACAAACACATTTCCACACACGCAAACCACGCACTGATCAAATAGTCACACCACACATGGCCTGGAGACTAAATGTCTACAAACTGCATTTGTTGACTTAAAAAACAAAAAAGCTTGGATTGAGGATTCCTCTAAAGACTTTATCTAAAGAATACCTCAGCAGTTTGTTTCTTGATAAAGAAAACAAATAAAAGCATGATATCCAGACTTTTGTGACTGTTAAGAACCAACTGAAATTCAATAGAAGGGTGCATGTTATTTTAAACATTTTACAATTAAAATGATCAATTATAAAAGTGGTCCATTTTAATTTGTTCATATTGGTTCACCGATGAGTTACAGGGGTTTCCCAATGCCATATATGTCCTTGGAAGTGGATGCTTGAAGGGCACCATCCCACAAGGAATGAGTTGACATTCCTCTGCTGGGAAAGATTGGGAAACCATCCTGCAAGAAACATTCTGGACAATCTAGTAAGATCTGACACCCATAACTACAGGAATTAAGAGAAAACATGAAAAACATACATGAACAGTTTAGCACTAGAAAAGTATAAATATATTACATGCACACCTCTGCTTTGACTCAGAGAAAGCATGGGAAAAAACATACAAAGCATATTCATTAGCATAAGAAAGGTATAAATACAATACACACACCTCTAGGTATAACTGAGAACATTTTACCCTCCTCTAAATCTACTGTAGCACGCTAATGCTAGCTCTTAAGCTAGTGGACTTGCAGGAGTGTACAAATTACAGGAATAATGTTATTGTCAGTTCCTGGGAAAATATTCAGAAAGATTGATCATTCCAGAGATATAAATAAATGCCATGAACAAGCAACTAATTGATGAAACGGCAGACCTCCAACCACACAGATTGTGAACGCATATAATAGAGCAAGAAACTGAAATGAATTTGCCACTTTGTTGACTACTGTTATGACCTCCTCTGATATTTTGTTTGGTTTATAGTAACAGGGAACAATATTATGTGAAACTGCCACTGGCTGTGACCATCTTTCTACACAGTCAATTAGAATCACACAAACTGTACGACTGTTAAATTTTGTTTGTACACACTATTCTACAAGTATGGATAGAGAATAATCATGTAGCAAGTATATCGTGATCTTTATATCCTGATTTAAGGTGGTTGCCAATTCTAATACCCTTTTCACATATAATGTTCATTTGTTCAACCAACCTGTTGATGAAAATACAATTTCTGTTTTATTGAACTCTCTCTCTCTCTCTCTCTCTCTTACCCCTTTCATTGTGGTGATAGTGGTGGAGGAAAGAGAACGCATGTGTGTGAGTGAGGTGTAACAGCTCTTCTCTAGAATCATTTGGATCTCATGAGTTTCATCGTGTAACTATTCTAGCTCCTCATTCTATGCAATATTACTAACTTGGGCCAATGGGACAGAAGAGTTAACGGGTTAAGATATAGTGGTCTAATGGGACAACAGGATGGGACAGAGGACAACAAACTTACAAATCACCATACTGACACACACATGACACCTCCTGGACCTGCATGCTGTGTAGAAAGGAAAGCACGCTTCTGAACATCTTGAGACATACTTGGTATATGGTGCTAGCTCTAATTGTTTATACACCAGTCAGCACTCCATGAGTGATGTAGTCAATATTATACCAGTCACCCTGATTTTCCAGTACATATACATCCATTGTAAGCTGAGCCAACCTGGGAGCTTGTGTCAGTTTTTTTTATAAGTCCCCTCGTGATGGAGGTGTGAAACATCTGACAGCTGGATTGGCAGGTAAGTATGCTACACTCTGGTACCACATGGTGTGCGTGGGTTGGTATAAAATGATGATGTTTACTTTTTGCTGTCAGATTTCAAGATGGATGGTACACAAACCTGTGCCAAGACCCAGCTTGATACATCTTGGATGACAGGAGGGTGAACAAGCTGTGTCAGTCCTGGGGAAGGCAGGGACGGAGAGAAGAAGTCCCCCACCAAGTCCCCTAGCTTATTACTCACGACCCTCTCACATGCGTGCACACACATGCACACACACACATGCACACACACACATGCACACACACACATGCACATGCACACACACACATACATGCACACACACTATATTTTGTAATTGTAAAAATTGTGACATAAGTATATTGTGAAAAAATAGGCACTTACAAAATTTTTTTTCTATCTCTCTCTACTGCAGAACCCTTACATCCTATTTTTCTTGTTCATTTGCAATGGCAAAATTTGTGACATTATTGTAAAATAAAATGCACTTCAAAGGTTTTTTTTTTTAAAAACCTGTCTTTCTCCACAAATTTGAAACAGTGCTCCATCTCTCTCTCTCTCTTTTTTGCTTGGTAGCTTAAAGTATTTTCAACATTCTTCTATAAAACATTTCTGTGGTATATCACAGTATAATAAAAGTTATAGAATAAACATAGTCAACGCGTAAGTGATTAATAAACGTTGTGCTATATGTGTCCACTATATGTGTGTGGATACAGTAATGGTATTAGTAATCATACTATAGAATTTATACAACTTTTCCCAATTTGTTCTGAAGGATAAACAAAATGTTTCAGTATTTTTTTTAGTGAGGGGGAAATACCCACAAGTTACCTAGCTGATTACTCAGAACACTCTCATATGCATGCATGCGCACGCATACTTTGTCACTCAATATTTTGTTATTGTAAAAATTGTGATGTTATGCATATTGTAAAAAATATGCACTTCAAAGAGGTTTTTCCCTCCCATTTCTCTCTTCTGAAAACACTTTCACACATAAACTCTCACCAAAAACACAATTTTTTTTTGGCAGTTGTAAACATTGTGACAGTATTGTAAAAAAAAATATTGATTTCTAAAGGTTTTTTTAATGTCTCTTTCTCCACAAACTGAAGACAATTCTTGCTTGTTCTTTGTCTCTCACTTTGTTCTTTTTCTCTCTCTCTCTCTCTCTCTCTCTTTTTGCCACTCTGTCATGTTGGCTGCCTCCTAATTAGATAGGTAGCTTAAGGTATTGTCAACATTCTTCTATCAAACATTTCTGTGGTATGTCACAGCATAATAAAAGGTATAAAACTAATAAATATGGTCAGCATGCAAGTGACTCCAAAACACTGTGCTATATGTTTCTACTATATATGTGTGGATACAGTAATGGATTAGTAATGATCCTATAGAAGTTATGCAGCTTTTCCCAATTTGGCTGCCTCATCATATGCTTTCTTCAACCGTTTTTTCAGCTCTGGGGGAAACTTATCGTAGCAATTCTTGCACACTGGTTTCTGGTCAAATTCAAAGAACTTGGTTCTAGAAAAGAAAAAAAAAAGATTAATCTGTAAACATAGGAAAGTACTAGTTCTAGAAATAAACATTAATCTGTAAACATAAGGAGGTACCAGTTCTAGAAATAAACATTAACCTGTAAACATAGGGAGGTACCAGTTCTAGAAATAAACATTAACCTGTAAACATAGGGAGGTACCAGTTCCAGAAATAAACATATTAATCTGTAAATGTAGGGAGGTACAAGTTCTGGTAATAAACCTTAACCAGTAAACACAGGGAGGTACTAGTTCTAGAAATAAACATTAACCTGTAAACATAGGGAGGTACCAGTTCTGGAAATAAACATTAACCTGTAAACATTGGGAGGTACCAACCAGTTCCAGAAATAAACATATTAATCTGTAAATGTAGGGAGGTACAAGTTCTGGTAATAAACCTTAACCAGTAAACATAGGGAGGTACCAATAATTATCAGTAGCAACTATTTAGTTATTTCTGAGCATACTCAATAAATCCGCTGCGTTTGCCACATGCTAGTGCTTTCCCATCCTCTACCAGTAGTTTATAATTATATAACTATCACAATCAGAGAAGCGAACTTATCAGATACTAACTTAAATCATGAGTAATACCCTAATTAAACAACTATCATGTTAACATGCATTAATTTACAGAAGTCAATTTTGTGTCAACAGAAAGACATGATAGTCAGTTTAAAATGACTGTGGTAGACAATTGAAATTACTTTATGGATATGTGTGCTGTATATTTCAGCTTGAAGGATTTATCTAATTACTTTAGTTTATGTTGTGTGATTTCTGCAGAATGTACCTGATAAGATACAGTGAAATATGCCAGGCAATAAATCTATTGTTTGTGTCTTCATTATTCAAGTTCAGTACGGGAAGACATTGTTTTAAACTATCATGTAGCCTGAAAGTAAACAGTTTTCTTATTCTTGGTTTCAAAGAATCAATATATTATTCCAGGGATATCTATAGATGATCTATCTCCTTCAGCAAATGTTGTGAGGTGTAGATGCTGATCGATCCAGTCACCCACTTGGTTTTAACCACATCGGATGATTCCCCTCATACATCTCTAGTTGGAACCACACTTAAATCCAAACTCAAGAATCCTTATCTACATTGTTTTGTCTATTATTGAATCTTCAACTAGCAGTCACTCATATTCTTCAGAATGTCTGCCTTGTCCATTGTAAGTGTTCCAACTACTGGTGTTCTGAAAAAGATCCGCTTGCTTGTTTCCTTATAAAATATATTAAGCCACGGCATTGCACATCTGAAACAAGTATGAAGGGTCAACTTACTTCTGGCTCATTTTCTTGTCACAGATAGAGCAGGCAAAGTGATTGACGCACCAGGACTTGTTAAAGGCACTGAAAACTGAAATGGTTAAAATACTAATTAACTTGATGTGGGTCTTCAGAAGACACTGGCTGGATGAAAGAATTACAAGAAAGAAACATCTACAACACAATATAAAATAAGTGCTGCTGAAGGAAATTAAATTGAGAAAAACAAGGTACTTTGGCCACATCAAATAACATAACAATTTACTGAAAACCATAAAGAGAGGAAAAGTTGAGGGCAAAACAAGCTACAGGACACCAAAGATACAAACGCACAGATACAGCCTTGCAGAATATACAATGAAGACTCATGATAGAAATTTGTATAGATCCACTGCTGCGATGCTTTACAACAGAGACAGAATCAGAGGATAAGATGATGGCCGGTGTGCAAAGTACATATAACAACAATTGAAAAACATGATGTGTAGGTCAGCTCCATTTACTATCATGCTCCATTTAATTTGATATTGTATTTGGGAAGACATTTTTTGTGTTATTCAAAGACCTTTCTTTTTTCTGTCACTTTTATATCTTGTAACAGAATTAAATTTCAGCAATCAAAACTGTCTTCAGCAGACCACAGGTTTCTTCTTCTTCTTCTTCGTTCATCCGGAGTTTTTTTTCCCGGATGTGATTGCGTTGTGCCTGTTTACAGCAGAGCTGCGTTCTTGCGCCGTTAGGCCGACACATCCGACTTCTGCGGGCATTTGTTGACCGGGTTAACCTTCCCGGAGACCACAGGTTTAACATTATGACCACCAACTAATATTCCCAGCATGTCTTGTATAGACCTCATTATTATTTTGCTGTACAAATGGAAAAGATTGGATGATAATACACAATCCTGTCTAACACCTTATTTAATGTGTAGAAAAGTGATCTTTTGGTTAATTTTGATGGATGTTTCTTTTTGGTTGAAAACAAATGTTTTGTTATTATATTTTACCATTAATGTTTATATTTTCCAACATTTGAATAATTTCTTCATGTTTCACCTTACCAAATGCTTTAGTGTAGTCAAAAAAGCTCTAACATGGAACTTTGTATTTCAAAAAATGCTCTCAACACATATGTGGTGTCTGTGCCCTTTACCTTCTATAAATCCACACTGCTCATTCTAAATTTTGTGTTATTAATTTACTTCTCAGTATAATTTTAAAATTTATTTTAAGTTACATGAATCACTAAAGTAATTGTGCGCTGTTCTCCAGAATCTATTGCACCAGATTTCTTTAGCAGAGAGAGCTATGACAATAGATTCCAAGAGATCATCAGGTATATATTCTCTGTTGTTGATGTCATTCAACAGTTTTGTCATCACATATATACCCAATTAACCAACAGCTTTTATTTATACAACAGTTATGTTTATAGGTTGGCTTCTGTGGCCAAGAGACACTTAACATATTTTCTCAACCTCCACACACCAGGTTTGAAATCAGCAGCGGGAGATTTTGGAGCAGACAGACTTGCATTGATTTTCACAATGCTATCAGTGTTGGTTGTAAAAAAATATGACAAACCACTGAATGTAAAATTGCCTAGAAAAATCACAAATAAATGTAAAATCCTGGGACTGATTGCAACACCCTGTAAAGGACATACAACTAACTTGTATGTTTATATAGTCCCAGGTTTATTTTCTCATGTGTTGGTGTAGCATCTTCTGCTTCTGTCTTTAGTATTGGTAGTCCTTCACATTGGTTGTGTTTACATCTGACATCATCATCATATAACTCTTATGTGTGAATATATATATATATATATATATATATATATATATATATATATATATATATATATATATATATATATATATATATATATATATATATATATATTCTATCTTTCAATTATCTTCTTTGTCAATAAATACCACTTTCTTTTGTTATCAAACAACTAAATCTTTTTGTACATAAATTTTGTCTTCTCTTGTGCGTGCGTCTCTCTCTCTCTCTCTCTCTCTCTCTCTCTCTCTCTCTCTCTCTCTCTCTCTCTCTCTCTCTCTCTCTGTATGCAAGCCTGCATTGTTTATGTTCACAGCATTCATTTGACAATGTTTTTTCTATGTGATCTTTTCTCCGGGGCATGCCGGTGTGCTGGGGAATGAACAGGCAGACAGATTGGCTGGCTCGGCAAAACTTGGTGGAGTATTGATGCATGACAAGGCAGACGTGGTTGCGGCCTTGTGGGAGCACGTGTTCACCTCGGAGGAGCAAATGGATCACCATCGTCTGGTAAGAATGAGGCAGCGAGGTGTGATGAGGGGATCTGGCCGATGCTCGACGCTCAGAGGAAAGGCGAGACGGACATATAATCAGATTGCTACTGGAACTATTAGTGTTGGAACTCTTCGCTGGCTGCTGAGGATGGGGACGGAGCGCTTATGGGAATGCCCCGAATGCTGTGATGTCGGTTCCTAAATCAATCAATAAATCAATCAGTCTATGTGAATGTAACATGGACATTAAATAATTTATGTACGAAAGATGAATGATTGGAAGGACCAATTGTAAGATGGGACTGCATGCACAACTTGTAACCCTTTGAAAATAAAGTTTGTTGGTTCGATCAATTGTTACCATATCTCTGTTAGTGATTGTGTCTCCTCACCCCAAATTGAACTTTCTGTCATCTTGGTTGGAAATTTGTTCTGAAGAATGTGTGTCATCAGTTAAATTCTACATCTGAGGTTTTCTATAGAACCTTAGTCGCCCATTATGACAAACTTGGTTAATAAACTACATTATGGAGACGGCACTTAAATGACTAATTAATAAACATAATGAGTGAACTTACCATCTCCATTGATGATGTTGTTGCACACAAAACAGATGTTTCCAAACAGCTAGAGAATATATACAAACATAAACATAATTAGAATTGAGGGGTGAAGGAGAGAGAGAGAGAGAGAGAAGAGAATGGAACAGAGAGAGAAGATGGGACAGACAGACAGACAAAAAATAAGATGGGACAGAGAGAGAGAGAGAGAGTCTGAATTGTTAATCCCAGGGCAGTCATGAGCATGATGTAGCTATCTGCAGGATCCAGATCTATAAGATTAATTACAAAAGCATAGGTCCTTCCCTCTACTTTTACGCTCCAAAAATTTTCTGTTTTATGTTCCCAATGCCTTCAGAAAGAACACATTCCTTACACGAATTTAACAGGAAAGTCAACTGAAGGTAAATTTGATCTTACAACAAGCTCATTTACATCTCTGCCACAAGCCTTGGGCAGTCACAAACATCGTGCACTTGGAAATATTATTTAAAATAAGCTGAAATTAATCAAATTGCTTCAAATACCACCAGCACAGTTTACAATTTGACAAACTGTATCTGAAATTAAAATCACACTGCTGGTTGATGAACTGTACATAAATTAAATGTACTGTAGCATATTTCACATTATTTTAATGTGGTAGTTATTAATTACATTATAAAACAATAGCAGATTCCTTTTCTGCAGCTTTAAAACACAAAGAGATTACTTTTCTATGTGTATTCCTCTATGAGTTTTATTTCAGAACACGGCTGAGCTTACAGGTATTTTCCTTATGTGTATGTCCTTTTCCCCCATAATTTCATGATTTTTCGCACTTGTAGCAGCATTGAGTTAACAAAATAAAAGCTTATTCTGTGTCAAATGCTGTAAGTGATGTGTAAACTGTTAGTCTTAACACATACAAGGTAAAAAAAAAACCACAATATTGAAGGGTAACTAATTAAAATTTAAAATAGAAGGACAATTAGACAAAGTATATGAAAGGCTATCTACGAGTAACGTCCATCAATATTGCCTCCACAGAAAATTAGAAAAATTATGTGCTAACTACTGTTAGAAGACACCAAAAGCCACACATATCCCCAAAAACTCGATTTGACTACCATCCATCCATCCATCATGTGCCATGCCAATAAGCGTGGGTGGTCATGTTTTGCCATCTCACTCGATCACCAGAGTCATGGATCAGCTCAGTGTTCCTGTCTTGATTTGACTACATTAGAGGACTAAACCTCTGACTGTTGTGTTGACAAGTAAGCACACAAACCGCAGCACTACCAAAGCTTACAAATGTAAACTAGTCTATGTGTTGTATTTACTATCAAATCTACAGATTTCACAATCAAGAGAAGGTTTCTTTTTTTTAAATTTTAATAACTTCAGACATCAACATGAATATTTTATAGAAAGCAGCAGTCAGTTGAGGCTTTCCTCAAATGGAGTGTAGGAGAAAGTACTTTTCTCTGTTCTATACATGTTGGGTTGTTTGCAGCAATGTTTAGCCAACATTTCCAGCTACAATCATCAGTATCTATTACCCTTTAATTTGTTGAAGCAGTGATATATCAGTCTGTTATGCTCTTTCAAACATGTGTGAATGAAGAGTAAGTAAAATAAGGAATCCCTTTCACGCAGTGAGACACAGTGAGTACAACGTACTAGACCTGTGGCCACTCAATGGCTGATGCGGTACATTTTTCCTCAGGAAATTTTCTGGTACCCATTTCGGGCTAAGTAGACCAGGGAGCCAAGGTCATTGAAACAAATCCTTGCCTCAAAGAGGATTCGACACATGACCAGGTGCATGGCAGGCAATTGAGCTTGCCACTGCACAGTTGCAGGTCCTGAATGAAGAGTACCAGTATGTAAAAATGCAGATTAACTTTGCTAGTTTCCAGGTTCTCTTTGTCTTTCCACCCTTCTCTTTTACCACACATTCACATGTGTATTATCTACCGTTTCAAACTGCTGATTTCTCTTCTTTCATAATCCAGCAACAATTATCACATTTGACCACCTAAGCGAAGAATTCAGCAAACAGAAATAACACATATTCCTGGTCACATACAAGGAAGAGAAGTCTTCTCATGTACTGTTTGGCTTGCAGATACGAATAGAGCTCTGGTCAGTGCACAATGTTGTTTATTACTTCAGCTAACCTGTTTTATCGCTTCGTTGTTTTTTCTTTTTCTTTTTCGTAGCAGGTTTTTATAATTTTTCCTGTTGTAAAATACTAATAACCCTCTTCCATGCCTAATATATGGTGCTAGCACCATATTTTTATAGACCCAGTCAACACCCAATGGGTGATTGTGGTCAATATCACACTTGCTGCTATTACTTCCTGGACATTTTCCTTTGAGCTATTTGAGGCTGGGTTGACCTGGAAGTACAGGTCCATTTGATTTTAATCTAGGAGTTGAGGGGGTTTCAGGACACTTGACCAGTGGGTCAGATGGGAGCAACTATCCCTGCGCTGCTGTGGATACCTCGCCTGTTGTATGTTAATGATACAGCACTTGTTAAGCATTGTCAGATGCTATTCATAATATGTAGCCAACAGGAACAAACTGCATGTAGAAATGTATATGAACTTTGCTGTCTGTTCAGGGTGTATGAGTGCAATCCACCAAGAAACTGGACTTCTAACACAGCATCACAAGTAAGTGTATACCAGCGACATTTTTAGTCTAATAATAGCTGGATCACGACCTGACAGTTAGTTGTTGATATACTTCCAGTAAAGTGAAAACACATGTAGTGCATTTGGTGATTTTTGAATGATTCAGCAAAATGATCTTGAAGAACAACCAATCTGTATGAAGTTGTGTTTAATATAAGATGAAACCTTAACTGAAACTTTTAAAATGCAGCAACTGGTTTACGAAGACAACTGTTTGAGCAGTATGCAATGTGAGTGGTACCAAGATTTCAAATTGGGCAGGACTTCTACAGCGGATGATCACAAATCCAGATGACTTTTCATGTCTATGGATAATGATCACATTGAGAATGCGAGTTCTCTGATTTATGCAAATCAGCACATGACTGCTCATTATATGGCAGAGGAAAAAGGAATCTGTAAACATGCATGCCGTATGATTTTAAAAGAACAATGTTTAATGCATTGTGTCGATGCAAAATGTGTGCCATATCTGCTGGCAGACAAACAAAAAGAGATAAGACTCACAGTTAGAGAAACTGTTAGATTGATCAAATGATAATGAAAACTTCCTGACAAATATCTAACAGCTGACAAAACAAGTTTGAGGCTATAATGTCGAAACAAAAAGGCAATCATCAGCAGGTTGGAAAGTAATCACTGCGACCCAAAAAAGCACATCAGTGTCGCCAAATGTGAATGTTTTGTTGATTGTTCATTTTTTTTAATTGGAAAGGCACCAATTATTATGAGTTTGTTTCAGATGATCAATAAAGAGTTCTACTTTAATGAAGCGTTTGAGACTCATTATGAAAAAACATGCCTGAAGCATGGATAAGGAAAACCTGGATGCTACACCATGACAATACACCTGCACACCAACTTATTCGTAACTTTTTTGACATGAGATGACTGTTGCCTCATAGCCACCCTACTCTCTGGATTTGGTCACTGCAGATTTTTCCTGGCTCCCAAAGTTGAAATCCACTCAGATAGGTGGCTGATTTTAAACTTAAAAGACGTTGAAAATTTGCAAAAATCAACACTAGAGGGAAATATTTTGAAAGGGACACATCTAACTAAATAGTAAGTAAAGCAGAAACAATTTTTTTTTTTTTGGGGGGGGGGGGGGGGGGGAGGAGTTAAGTTTCTTTTTGGATTGCTCTCATAGACTTGTGTGGCTGTTAAGTTTGAACCTAGACATCAAGTTTTGAAAACATGTCCCTAAATTTGCTTTGCACTGAGGTATAGGACTAGTCCCCTCACCACATAAAGTTATATTGTGTGTAAATATCCATAGTATTTCCAATCTTGTACATCTACATGTACTATGGGATGACCTTTCTCTAGATTCAATGTCTGCAGTACAGCTGTACTCACCTGGTGATAATGAATCTCACAGTAGGCCATGCCTTTCTTCTCATAGTGACGAGTTCCCAAGAAAGGCTTCTCACATTTGGCACACACAAAATGCTGCAAACATACACAATGCATTGAACAGACTCAATTTACTACTAGTCAAATTATCTTTGTTAGCTAAACATAAAAATATACCTGTGTTCCAACTGTCCTAACCACAATGCCTTCAAACTGTCCTAACTATAAAATCTTTAAACTGTCCTAACCACAATATTTTCAAACTGTCCTAACCACAATATCTTCAAACTGTTTTTACTACAATATCTTCAAACTGTCCTAACCACAATATCTTCAAACTGTCAACACTACAATATCTTCAAACTGTCCTAACCACAATATCTTCAAACTGTCAACACTACAATACCTTCAAAATGTCCTAACCATGGTGCCTTCAAACTGTCCTAACCACAATATCTTCAAACTATCCTAACTACAATATCTTCAAACTATCCTAACCACAATATCTTCAAACTGTCAACACTACAATATCTTCAAACTGTCCTAACCACAATATCTTAAAACTATCAACACTACAATATCTTCAAACTGTCCTAACTACAATATCTTCAAACTATCCTAACTACAATATCTTCAAACTATCCTAACCACAATATCTTAAAACTGTCAACACTACAATATCTTCAAACTGTCCTAACCACAATATCTTAAAACTGTCAACACTACAATATCTTCAAACTGTCCTAACCATGGTGCCTTCAAACTGTCCTAACTACAATATCTTCAAACTATCCTAACTACAATATCTTCAAACTATCCTAACCACAATATCTTAAAACTGTCAACACTACAATATCTTCAAACTGTCCTAACCACAATATCTTAAAACTATCAACACTACAATATCTTCAAACTGTCCTAACTACAATATCTTCAAACTATCCTAACTACAATATCTTCAAACTATCCTAACCACAATATCTTAAAACTGTCAACACTACAATATCTTCAAACTGTCCTAACCACAATATCTTCAAACTGTCAACACTACAATATCTTCAAACTGTCCTAACCATGGTGCCTTCAAACTGTCCTAACTACAATATCTTCAAACTATCCTAACTACAATATCTTCAAACTGTCCTAACCACAATATCTTAAACTGTCATTACTACAATATCTTCAAACTGTCCTAAACACAATATCTTAAAACTGTCATTACTACAATATCTTCAAACTGTCTTAACCACAATATCTTCAAACTGTCATTATTACAATATCTTTAAACTGTCCTAACCACATCTTTAAAATATCCTAACAATAGTGTCCTCAAGTTGTCCTAATCACACTCTTCAAACTTCCTTAATGAATGTATCCACAAACTGCCCTAACCCAAGGTATCCTCAAACTACACTCACTACAGTGTCTCCATATCTCCCCTCATCAGTGTCTTCAAACTACTTTGACAAGTCTCACAAAACTAATGTTATAAGTTCCTGAAAACTTCCTCCTAATGAATCACAAATTATTGTTATAAGTTCCTGAAAACTTCCTCCTAATAAATCACAAACTAATGTTATAAGTTCTTGAAAACTCCCTACTAATAAATCATAAACTATTGGTATAAGTTCCTGAAAATGTCCTCCTAATAAACCACAAACTACTGTTATAAGTTCCTGAAAATTTCCTCCTAATAAACCACAAACTACTGTTATAAGTTCCTGAAAACTTCCTTCTAATAAACCACAAACTACTGTTATAAGTTACTGAAAACTTCCTCCTAATAAATCACAAACCTCAACATGCCAAGTTTTCCCTAGAGCATGGACAACTCTCTCCTCTATTGGTCTCCTACAGGCTCCACATATTGGAATACCCATTTTGTCATGGCAACGCAGGCAGTACAGTTCCAGATCTTTCTCACGGGCATCTTCCTTCAGCTCAACCCTGTAGATAAACATGTAAAATTAATGCTGCATAAAACACTGCCAAAGGTGTATGATGCACTGAAAGATTCACATTTATTTGCTCAATTACTCTGAAATAGAATGATCATTTCCTTTCCTTGCCAATTTATCCATGATTGTGTATTAAAGAAATTGTGATTCTGGTTTTGAAGCAGCTAAAAGTATTCCTAAGTTAAAACTATCCTGGTAGTAAACTCTTTATTCTTCTTATTTTGTTCACTTGAAATTAATGGTCTATATCTGCAGTCTCTTGTATAAATTTCAATGTCTTTTTTAGTTCACTCAGTGGTTAAAAAAGTTTATTTTCCACTGTTGTTTCTCTAGGCCAGAAGGTGTGCCTAGATATGTCATTTTGGGGCAGTCTTTGAGTTTGTGACCTGCTGTCCATGGCGCCAAACCACATGTGCACATGGCTGAATAGCCAATTGTGAAATTTTGTATACACGTGGTTGTATAATCAATCATGTCCTGTTGTGAGGCATAGAATAATGATTTATTCTGGTCTGCCCATAAAATGGTAATCACCTTGTCCTGGTGTTGGTAAACTCTTTCTAACCTAGATGGTTGTTACTGTAATTCATGTACCAAGGAAAGCACCAATCCTTTTTGTCGATTGCTTGCCTCTAAAACCAAAATTCTGTTATGATATTATTCTTCAGAAATTCAAAACAATGTATTTAGTTCCTGAATGTAAACACAGAAGCCACAAATAATAGGCCACACAGTTTATTGCCTGGCAACATGTATTTTTCAATTCCAGTGTGAGGGCCCAGCAATTTACATAGGTTGAATGGAATGACAATTAGCAAACTGAGTAACTGAACATATACCAAAGTCCAACCTCAGCCAAATCTTAACACCTACTAAATTGCAACCATAAAGTGAACAAAGCAAAGGCATTTCAAACACTGTAGTAAATTAACAACAAACTATTGTTCAAATAAGCCGCGGCAAGAGCAATTAGATGTCTGAAACCTGGGTTATGCAGACAGAAATACTTCTTTGTGATTAGCGATTACCATAGGGACAACAAATGCTCTATATTTGAACAGTATCAGAGAATATGTGTGTCATGTATTTCAGCCAGAACACAATTCATTTATTCACTTCATATTTTATTAAACGCTGCAGTATGCACCTGGCGAGGTGCAGCGAAATATGTCAGGCAATAAATCATGCAGCATATTGTTTGTGGCTTCTGTGCTTAAATTCTTCAGAAAATAATGTGAAATGTGAAGTAATCACAAGCTATACTCATTTACTTGGTAGAACATGAGTGAAGAACAGGAACTGCTTGACTGCATTCAGTGTTCATCATGTGAGAATTAGTTTTCTGGCATGGTGTATTACAGTGAACACTTCAATGTAATAATTAGGAAATCAATTGAGGAACCTTTTGAGGCTACTAAGACAGTTCATAAATAAACAGACATATCATTGTTTGGCACTCATGGAAGTGAGAAGAAGAAAGTAGAGACTAAAAACGCCCTAGACAACATAAACATTGAAAGCTATAGTTAGCAGACCGGGATTCAAACCTGTCACCTCAAAATGATGATGGTGCCTCGCTGCAGGAGCATGTGTACTTCGATGCATGACCAACTAGACACCCTAGGGTCTTCTAGTCTCTACTTCCTTCCTCTTACTTCTATGAGCTCCAAACAATACTATGTATGTTTATTTATTAAGTGTAATCATTAGGAGCCGGTCTCCATGGCAAAGGGCTTACAGATGCGATTCGTAAGCCAGCTTACCCCCATTCGAAACACTGCGATGACTGATTTGGCAGCAGACCGCATTGCGCTGGGTTTTAACGAGTTGGTATGGGAGCCGGTTGTTCAAAAAGCAATGGCAAACTACTGAACGTAAAACTTGCCAAGACATCAACAACAGCAGTAAAATGCTGGTGTTGACAGCAATGTCCTGTAATAAGGATATGCAAAGAAACAAAAAAAAATCATTAGGAGGTTAGGCTGATAATGTCAATGATAAGGGTATAATGATATGATAATGGTAATGATAAGGGACCGACACCTTTGCTCGCTGTTTGCTAAAAGAGGTCACTTATCACTCTGAGTATTCAGGCCTACAAAATGTGATGATCCTAATACTTCACAAACCTACAGCACGTTTCTGTTTCAGGAACTGTTTTGTCCTATTTGCTCTTTTTTAAATAGTGTATTATTATGACTTTATTTTTGGTAGGAGTATACTAAATGAATTAGATAAGATATTTTAACATACAATAAAGTATATGTTGTGTCTTGTCGTTGTCTTTTTTCATTGTAGTTATGTTCTGCTTTTGGCATCTATTGCAAAATATTCCTATAGTATGTCCACATTTGTTTGCCTTCATTCACGATCAATTATTTTGAAAACTGTCTGTTGCATCGTTATGAAATTTTTCCTGCCGTCTTATATTTACCCCCACCCAAGGAATATGTCTTTGATAGGTCCCAAAACAACTTAAATCATCGAAAGCGGCGACATTCCTTTGATGTTTTGCTGAACAACTAGTGATTTCTCGCTAAAAAAGTTGTTTACGGTAATGTGGACCTGCAAATTCAGATGACAAACAAAGGCGTATCTGGATTCGTATGGGAGTGGGTGCAATGAAAGAAGTAGCTTACAATCGACAGGGTCGGCTGCATTGCACCAGGTTTTTATCCCATATGGCTCAGTTTCTTTCCGCAGCGCGGAAAGCGTCGCACAAAGCACGAACTCCGTAGCTCCAGCGACGACCCTCGGGAGTCTCCGAAAAAAATGCACTCTTGAAATGAATGACGCGGCCCGGAATCGAACATACAACCTTCGGAGCCCGAGTCAGACGGCTTGACCACTTCACCACGGAGAATCCCGAGAGGGGTGCAATGTGTAATATTAGTAAAGACAGAGAATTTACAGAGGCACGGGGTAAATAATTTGTAAATTAACAGGAAAGTAGAAGGACTATATTTCTTACCTTATTTTTCATTTCCTTCTTGTTTCTTCAGCTGATGCTGATGCTGTAATGTTAAGGGCCTGCAATTCGTCTGAATAGTTGGAGCAAAATATCCCAGTAAGTGTGTACGTAGATTAAGGTCTGCGATCTGCTCAGACCTTAATCTGTGTCGGACGATTCCAGTAGATTGATGATTGCTCTCTGTTGCATAAAATTCAATCCATCCTTTCTCCAATAGTCCTCTTCCTCTTTCAACACATGGTCCAGACGTTTTTTTCCACTAACTTTTATCAATATTTAATAGCGCGGACAGACAGACAGACAGACAGACAGATAGACAGACAGACAGACAGAAAGGTAGGTGGGTAGGTAGGTAGGCAGAAAGGTAGGTGGGTGGGTGGATGGCTGGGTGGGTGGGTGGGTCGGTTGGTCGGTGGGTGGGTGGGTGGGTTGGCCGGCAGGCAGACAGATAGATAGATAGATAGATAGATAGATAGATAGATAGATATCTGTCGGTCGGTCGGTGGGTGGGTGGGTGGGTGGGTGGGTGGGCCGGCAGGCAGGCAGACAGACAGATTAGATAGATTGATAGATAGATAGATAGATAGATAGATAGATAGATAGATAGATAGATAGATAGATATCTGTCGGTCGGTCGATCGGTGGGTGGGTGGGTGGGTGGGCCGGCAGGCAGGCAGGCAGACAGACAGACAGACAGACAGACAGAAATACAGACAGACAGACAGATAGATCCGTTTACTCAAGCCCAATGCATGCATTGTTTTTTTTTCGGAATTTGTAATAGTATAAAACAGTTTCTTGCGATCAGCTTCTTGACAAAAATATGTGTACAACTTCATAGCGATTCTTTGAAGTGTACAATTTTGCATTAAAGCCCATTGAAAAATATTCACACATTTCAATGTTAGCGATAAGTGGTAAGATTTAAAAAAAAAAAAAAACATATTAATCAGGTTTCATGAAATAACCCACATTTTGAGACACCTCTGAACAGTCTTAGTTTGAACAACGCGGGGGGTCGGCAAAAGGCCAATCCCGTGAAAACACGTACAATATTCAAAATTGAGCCCTGATTGTCTGGCTACACTGTAATACATTTAAGATTATGAATTTCATGTCAGAGCCGTAAATTATATATGGCATATAAACAAACTTTGAAATCTGCTGTAAAATCTCCAGAACAAAATTTTTTTGTTGGGTGGACATAATGATAAGCTTATATACTAAATTTCATAATTTTCCCTCAGTTGGTTACTGAGATATTGATGTTTATATTGCGGCAAACAAATGTGGACATACTATAGACAGAATGGATTATCTAAACATGTGGACTGAACCAAGGACTACAGCAAATATACTTCAGGTTGAGACTACAAACAAGAACACAGAGAACCACAATAAAGTGGATGTCTTCAATACCAGACCCTTCACTGCCATCACCATAAAGTTAATTGTCATTGGGCAGTTACATTATAAACCAGTGTCAAGAACATAAAGAGCACCAGGGTAAATGCTGAAACTTATACTTCCATTCACCAACTTGTGAATGAGGCTGGGAACTTCATAATTGAAAATATATAACATGAACAACTGAATATTTCATCATAGGGTAAGACTCAGCACCTAGAGTAAAGTAATGTAGTTCTGATTGCCAGGTCACATATCCCTAACACATACACAACTTTTGATGCAAACTACACAGAAACAATAACACAGAAGTACATCATGGACACCGAGCAAACAAAGGTAAAAGGAAGTTACAGCGACGGTTCACTTTTGAGACACACACAAAACTTACCCACAGCTGTGGCAGTTAAAGTGATACGGATGATACGGTTCACCTTTCCACTTGAGATGTCCCCCATCAATAATAGAACTGTACAGCAGGTAAAGAATATGATGAAATAATGCTGTAACAGTGATTTATAGCAAAAATCTCAAACACACAACTTGTATGGTATCCTTTTCCACATAAGATGTCCCCCTTTTATGAAGTAAATTTAAAATGTTTCCGGAGTGTGACTTCTGTATACCTTCAGTAACAATACAATCATTTATACAACAGTTTTTACTTCATACTTTCAGCAACTTCATACTTTTATTAACGTTCATCTGGCTGTTGGAAACTCCTTAAGCCTACTCTTTGAAACATCTCTCAGCTGCACTGCCACCTGTTAATAACATTATCAGCTACCTAGAATTGGTGTCATTTCAGTATCGTGACGTGGTGAGTAACAAGAAAATATTAGGTGATGCCAAGTCAAGAGAAAAATGGTGAATGTTCCAGGCAATTTTCTCTTCACTAAATTTTCTGTCGACAAGAATGTTCCATCATACTCAATGTTTTCATTATTTATTGAGATATGTGGCAGGCCGCAGCGTAGATCAATACTAACACTAACACAGAAAGTACTTGTTGCAGTTGAAAACTTGTAATTTTATGTGGATCAATACTAACACTAACACAGAAAATACTTGTTGCAGTTCAAAACTTGCAATTTTGCGTGGATCAACACTAACACTAACACAGAAAATACTTGTTGCAGTTGAAAACTTGTAATTTTATGTGGATCAACACTAACACAGAAAATACTTGTTGCAGTTGAAAACTTGCAATTTTATGTGGATCAACACTAACACTAACATAGAAAGTACTTGTTGCAGTTCAAAACTTGCAATTTCTTCACTGCAGTATCATGATTGGATGATTGGAAGGAGAGGCAGGGATTCAGCAGCACGAACATGGACACAGGACACTGCAAACACCTTGGACATGAGGGTGCATTAGGTGGAAAAACCGGTACAGGATCATGAAACTTTTCAGCATTTCTTAAGCTATTGTGATAAGATACATAGCATTATCAGATAAGGGTAAAAACCTGTCTGCTGTGCAAGTTGGGCACATAAAAAATAAAATGACAGTTGACAGTTGCAAAGAGTAGGCCATAGAACCCTGATGCGGATTGACTCCTGACACCCGGGATGGCAGACATGTGTCTAGTCACGAACGCTGCCATGGCTCTCTTTTCAGTATTTACTAGAAGAAAATGAATTTCCAGTAGGGCAGTTTTGTTCACCACTGTCAACAGAATAAGCAATAAGTGAATTTTGATTATTTCTTATCTCTGATAGATCAAAACATTTTGCTTACCATCTATTACATGCACATGGAGGCAAATTGACACAATTATAATAATTACTGTAATAGCAACAATGAATGAATCTCATATGCAGAAAAACAGTGACAAAGTAAGAATGTGAAAATAGTCAAAGGCAGAGAATATGGAGGAGAGAGATAAAATGAATGAGACAAAGAAAAATAAGAAAAAGTAACAAAGTTGGGAAAGAGGGGAGAGAGGGAGGGAGGGAGGGAGGGGGAGAGAGAGAGAGAGAGAGAGAGAGAGAGAGAGAGAGAGAGAGAGAGAGAGAGAGAGAGAGAGAGAGACAGACAGACAGACAGACAGACAGACAGACAGACAGAGGCAGAGAGACAGAGAGACAGAGTATCTTCTGAATATAACCACAGAAAACTTACTGGCACTTGAAACAAACATATTTCCCCAGTCCTTTGGCTTTTTCCATAGCATTGCAGTCCTTGCACAGTGCCCTGTGGTGATACACACCAACATACAATAGTACATTATTATTTAAAATATTGTTTGCTCTTTACTTTGATGTTCCTATTCTATCGTATCTAAGATTTTTACTAGGGCTATACCATCTTGGATAGCCATCTTGGATAATTCATCTATAATTTGTCCGTTTCCACAGCAGCAGCACATCCCAGGCAGCAGACTCAACATGACTGGATAAATCAGGTGAGGGTAGCTAGCAGGTCTAATAAACACCCAGTTATCTTAGAGCAGTGGTTCTCAACCAGTGGGGAATTCACCCCGGGGGGGGGGGGGGGGGGGGGGGGGGGGGGGAATTAAGATTATTTCAAGATCACGTTAATACATGAACCAATTACTTGATATTGTTTTTTCCTCCGTGCTTTACAGTTCTGTACTTCTCGCCCTTCTGAAATTCGCTTTATAATGTAAGTAGACCTGCAAATCACGTTTAATGTATACTGTGTAGGGATGGGGTAGGGTGGGGGGGGGGGGGTTTAAAGGGAGGAAATATGAAAAGATGGGGAGGGGGGAAATGACATTCTGAACATATGGTGAAGGGATGCATGGGCCAAAAAAGGTTGAGAACCACTGATCTAGAGCATGTCTACCAAAGCATGTAAAGTCTAGACCTGGCAAACTGCATGTAGTATCAATAGTTCATGAGAATATGTTCCCCACTTTCTCTCTACTTTTTGAGAAAGGAATATATACTCCACTTTCCATAGATCTTGAGAAGAAAATGTATACACACCTTCCTTGGTTCTTGACAAAACCTTCATCAGCCAGAATCCTGGCACAGACAAAACAGCGGAAACACTCAGGATGCCAGGATGCATTCATGGCCTTGATGACACGACCACTGATAAACTCACCTAGTAGAAACCCAAGTAAATAATGTCATAATCAATCATAATCTATATCATCATCATCTTTATTAGCACATTTCACACATTTTTTAGGCTTCTTTGGTAGCAACGATCATTACTGCATTTGAATTTCTTGCAGGAAGCCAGAAAATATGTACTTCAATACAGGCATTATATATATTTAGATTCAATATTGGGGGTCTCAACAGTAAAGTTGTTAAGCCACCTGCCTCATGCTCTGAAGGTCATGTGATCATTTCCAGATTGTCATTTGGTTTACGAGTGTAATTTACTTGGAGATGTCTGGGGATCATCACTGGAGCTACAGAGTTAGTGCGTCAGCAGGTCACTCTGCGAGCCATAAGGAATAAAACCTGGTGCAATGAAGTTGATCCTCACGCCCTTAACTCCATTTTAAACAGACACATTATAAAGTTTCTTTTTCTTCTCAACTAGTTAGTTAGTCAGTTAGTCGCAGTTCCAACTTCACAGCAAAGAGTCGCCTCACAATGATCTGTTCCTGTGCCAGTGAATATCACACAAAATGCTCCTCACTGCCTCAGTGAAACAGACAGGAATCTCGACAAACAATAGCCTGCACAGAGTATACACGCATAAGGCCTCTGCCAGAATGCCAACACAAAAGTCTGCCACAAAAAAATACAGCTCATCGTCGAGTCACTAAAAAACTAGCAGTCACACATTACTGCATAATGCAATAACCCAGTTATTTTCTTCTTACCTAGCTTCCAAATAAGCAAATCTATGTCTCCCATAAAGATGACTCTTTCAGGCTTCTGTCATCTCTGTACAGTTATTCCTTCAGCAGACTACAAGTCATGCTTCCACTCTGTTCCTCTCCCAGAGCCCACAGCCTCAGAATGTATTGCTTCCCACTCTTGTAGTGCTTTCTCTATCACTTTAGATAGAATTGGGCCACTAATTCGCTGCTAGGTAAATTTCCCTATGTATAGCCCGAGAACACAGTTTGACTTGTGTTTATAAACATTTTGCTTGCTCCATCCTATCTCGTTTCACAAAATGCTAATCTTACAATATTTCATTTCCTTTACTACTTATGCTCTTTTCCTCAATTCATACATAGTTCTAACATTCAATGTGCCAATTCTGGAGTTTGTCCTAGGTGACTGGAGGTCAGTCACCAATCCATACCTCTTACAGACATCTCTGCATTGTGAGTATTTCATATGGACTGGGTTGAATTTGTGGTATGCCCCTTATAGAATTTACCTTTCAGTTTTTTTTATTCTTCCAATTTTACAGCAAGTTTACTTAACTGTGGACACCTCATTTGGTTCCCTCTACATGTCCAGTGCAGGAAGTCATACCTACGATATTCTAATCATTAACAGCTCTAATAAACACAAACTTGCCAAAAGTGAATCTTAACTTATCAAATGTATTAACTTACCACATTTTCCACAGCTGGGGGCAAACAGTACACAGAAGTCATGCTCACAGTACTTTCTGTCTTCAAACTAGGGAAAGCACATGAAGAAATCACATATCAGATACTGATGGGAATCTAAGCAAATAATCCACAAAGCAATGGGATGTAACAGCATAAGTTGAATGTGTCACACAGTGGAACATATAGACCCTGTTATAATGCTTTACAGTGAGAGTTTAACAGAAAAATAACAATGAACAAGTTACAAGTACAACATCTGTAATTAAAACAGATACAATTAAAAAGTGATTCAATGAAGTATTTACCTTGCAGATCTAAAGAACTGTGCCAGGACATTTACTCTATTCTACTGTCATATTGTAATAAATCATCGCAGATTGATTGAGTTATGTTGCACTGTTTTGTCAAGCCTGTGGCTCAGTACATCCAACTTCGACAAGCATACTTCTCCATAGCCTTTGACTGTTCCCAGTCTACCTAGAAGGCAGCCGGTGTATGTCTCTCTTCTTGTCTGGTTCCTTTCCCTTGACCTGCCTGACATGGAAGACCCTACAAGTAGCTGCTCTACCGTCGGCATAGCTCTTGAGGTCATTGTAATACTCAAACCCGTCTACGTTGGTGGAGACACGGCAGAGGGGCATTGTAACAAAGTATATATAGATGGAACTAGCTGCAAATATGCTAAGCAAAAGATTTAACACAAGGCTGCTTTAACGCTTTACCGGGCAAATCGTCCATTTACACCTGGACACCAGTACGGGCAGATCGTCTGAAACCGCCCGTTACTATTACGCATTGTAAAAACGCGATTTCTCGGCTTTCTGATACTTCCGACGGCTACTTTAGCTTTCGCCGATAGCTTGACAATGTGGCCACCATTTGTAAGCGCCTACTATGAATTTAAACAGATTTTTAAAATAGTTTTCGGGGTTTTTACGCTAAGTTTTTCAAAACAGATTTCGGCGATTCTTCAAGTGATAGCTGAGATTTCGCTAGGTTCAATTTAAGTGACATTAAAGGGCACGAAGTTGACTATTAATCGGAGCTAGATATCAGTGAAAAGCGTTACTTTGCATTAGCAGTCGTGAGAAAGTGATTGATTCTGAAAATGTGTTTGTAAATTGCCGTATAGATGACTGAAAATCACAAACAACATGCTGTATTTCGTAAATATTTGTGTTCATATATGGATTACCGGCAACAATCACGTGAGTAACATATTCTGCAAGCTTTTCCCTTCATTGTGTTGTTTATTTAACCCTTTACAAGGCAAAACGTCCATTTGCGGCCGGTCGCTTAACCCTTTACAAGGCGTAGCGTCCGTTACCGGCCGATCTCTAATTACGAGCGTAGCGTCCGATTCCGGCCGATACTATTATGCATTGTAAAAACGCGATCTCTCGGCTTTCCGACACTTCCGACGGCTACTTTCACTTTCGCCGACAGCTTGACAATGTGGCCGCCATTTGTAAACACGCTACAATGACTTTGAACAGACTTTTACGGACTTATTTTGATAGTTTTCGGGAGTTTTACGCTGTTTTTCAAAATGGATTTCGGCGATTCTTCAAGTGATAGCCGAGATTTCGCTCTGTTCAATTTAAATGACATTAAAGGGCACGAAGTTGATTATTAATCGGAGCTAGATATCAGTGCAAAGCGTTACTTTGCATTAGCAGTCGTGAGTCGGACTTTAAAGAAAGTGATTATGATTCTGAAAATGTGTTTGTAAATTGCCGTATAGATGACGGAAAATCACAAACAACATGCCGTATTTCGTAAATATTTGTGTTCATATATGGATTACCGGCAACAATCACGTGAGTAACATATTCTGCATGCTTTTCCCTTCATTGTGTTGTTTATTTAACTAAAATCGGTTGACTAACACCTTATTTGTGATGTTTTTACTAACGCGACCCGAAATTTTTACAGAACCTGAAAAAAATCTTGCCCATTCAGGGCTACAAAACGGACAAGCGTCTGCCCTGTAAAGGGTTAAACGAGCAGATCGGCCAATTACGTCCGATACTATTATGCATTGTAAAAACGCGATCTCTCGGCTTTCCGACACTTCTGACGGCAACTTTCGCCGATAGCTTGACAACGTGGCCGCCATTTGTAAGCACCTACTATGAATTTGAATGGACTTTTACTGACTTTTTTTGATAGTTTTCGGGGTTTTTACGCTGTTTTTCAAAACGGATTTCGGCGATTCTTCAAGTGATAGCCGAGATTTTGCTAGGTTCAATTTAAGTGACATTAAAGGGCACAAAGTTGACTATTAATTGGAGCTAGATATCAGTGCAAAGCGTTACTTTGCATTAGCAGTCTGAGTCGGACTTTAAAGAAAGTGATTATGATACTGAAAAAGTGTTTGTAAATTGCCATATAGATGACGGAAAATCACAAACAAAATGCTGTATTTCGTAAATATTTGTGTTCACATATGGATTACTGACAACAATATGTGAGTAACATATTCTGCATGCTTTTCCCTTCATTGTGTTGTTTATTTAACTACAATCGGTTGACTAACACCTTATTTGTGATGTTTTTACTAACACAACCCGAAATTTTACCGAACCTGAAAAAATCTTGCCCGTTCAGGGCTAAAAAACGGACAGGCGTCTGCCCTGTAAAGGGTTAACTAAAATCGGCTGACTAACACCTTATTTGTGATGTTTTTACTAACGCAACCCGAAATTTTACCGAACTTGAAAAAATCTTGCCCGTTCAGGGCTAAAAAACAGACAAGCATCTGCCCGGTAAAGCGTTAAGAAATCATGAGACAGAAAGGACTAGTGTAGCTAATCACTGCCTCTTGTGTTCCGAGTCATACAAATCAAACTTTGAAAGCACAAAGAAGTCAAGAAGACATATAAAAGGAAGATTGGAGAATTTTTAAATACTGAACCCTTGGAGGGTACCGTCCAAACAGAGAAACCTGGACTAACACAGCAGTTTTTGCCCATGATGTCTATGAAGGTTTCCACTCAATATTAAAACGTGTGGCGGCGATTGATCTCGAGGATGCGTACAACAGAGTACCGTTGGATTTTTTAATGCTTCAGCTTCTTGAACTCAAGATAAGTCCATTTCTCCATAGTTGGACTGCAGCAGCCCTCTTCCAACGGAAAGTAATTTTTAGATGTGGCAGTTGGACTTCTGAACCAACAACAATATATCCAGGCCTGACACAGGGATCACCATTATCTCCGGTGCTTTTTAATGCCTACACTGTGAGAATTACCAGCGAGCAGATCACTGTACCGGTGAGGACATTGTGATATGCCGACGATGTGTTAGTGTATCATCAGGGTAAGGATAGAGATCGGGTTGCTGTGAAACTACAAACAGAACTAAATCGCATAAGCACTTGGTGTGTGGAATCTGGGGCAATGGTTAACCCAACCAAGGCAGCAGTAACATGGTTCTCTTTGAATAACCATAATGTCAACACACCAACACCAACTGTAACAACACCAACTGTAAATCTGTGTTCAGAGACTGTGGAAAGAACGCAGGCAATGAATTACCTGGGGATACGTTTTGATCGAAGCCTTGCTTATAATGAGCACATAGACCAGGTGATAACAAAGGCCAAGCAGGGTTTGGCTGCGATGCGGGTGATGGCGGCAGCAAACTGTGAGCAGCGCCATCTATGTCTTCTTTATGAGGGTCTGGTCCTGTCTGTTTTTGAGTATGCGATGGCAATCCTGACTCTCAGCCGTAAGCAGATGGAAAGGATGGAAAGAATACAGAACGAAGCTATGCGTATTATTCTTGATGTACAAGAGATACAGCATGCAGGGCGATGCGCTACTTTCTAGATTTTCCAACCATTGGAGACAGAATACAAATTTGCAGAGCACACGCCTACCTCAGAGTCAATGCAAACACACAATGCATCCACTATATAGTGAAATTAAGAAGGTAAAGGGCAGCAGGTTAAAAAGAGGAAAGTCGTGGATGGGTCAAGCCGAAGACATTCTTCAACAGGTGTGTTCACTGGCGAGGGGTGGGTACAAGTGCCAACAGATTTCTGTATGTCCTTTACAGTTTGCACCCAACTAGACAGAAAATGCAGACAAGAAAATCCGGCTGTTGTGAAGGGGAAAGTACAAGTGTTGATCTTCAAGAATTCATTAGATGGTGATGCTGTCATTTACAAAAATGGGTTGGTCGTTCGACGAGTGAGAAGTTCATGGGCCTTTACGGCTCAGGCCGGAGGGAGAACTGTGAAGGAAGATTTCTGGGCTTTTGCTTTGACCACAAGTAGCCTGACTATGGAGGTCGTGGCAGTAAATAAAGCAATAACATGGCTCGAGACACAGACATTCACTAGGGCATGTTTCCTTAGTGACTCAATGAACATGCTCAAGAAGATAGAGATGGGGGAGATCCGATGAGAGTGGTTGCTGTCTCTGGAGCAGTCTCAGCTGGCAAAGATTAGTTTCATTTTTGTGCCAAGGCCTGCGAGTGTACAAGGAAATAATTGGGCTGACAAGCTTGCAGTAAGGCTACGGTGGAAGGCAGACGAGCCAAAGACCAGGCTGACATTCTGAATGCTTTACGAGAAGAAGTAGTTCGCAAGAACCAAGCGATGACTGTGAATCTACAACTATGGTCAGGAAGCGAGAACAGCAAATTAAAATATGGCCAAATAAGAACACTATGCAGGAAGCCAAAGAAGATTAATAAACTAATACAGAACTGGTGTTGTTTGCCGCTCCACGCTGTGGGATTTACTGAGGGGATCTGAGCACTTATGGACTGAATGGTTTGATGTGCAATGAGGATGATCTGTCAACTAATTAACTAACTAGACGCCTACAATGAAAAATATTACCTCCTAATTAATGTGTGCTCGTGTGTGAGTCTAAGGCCAGGAAAAGAGGCTTTCCCTGAGATGTAGTTAAATTAGTTTCTTTCATTGTATCTAAATAGGCCAGCATTGTAAGTAAATGTAAAGCACCCTCAATGGGTGTTGTGTCAATATCACACCGGCCACTTTTACTTCCCACGACACTGTCTGTTTCTGGCAAGCTAGCCAAATGTGCTACATCAGGCCAGCATTGTGTTTTACACATCTGAAGGACTAGTTTTTATGCCTTTGGCTGTCGTTCTTTTTGGGCTTTGTTAATCTTCACTCTCAGCTCCTGCATTCTGGACACAGATCGACTCATATTAATTGAAATCTTCAAATCTTGGCGGTTCTCTCAAGGCTGAAAGATGTCCAGCTTTCTTAATATTTTTTTTTTTAAATTTTGCATGCCCTGTGCATGATGTTGTGATCAACCCCAATCACAGGTTGATTTACGAGGAAATTTTACATTCTGTAGTCTGCCATTGCTTTCTGAACGAGAAGTATACACACCTCAAAAAACCTGCCATCAGGAAAAGGCTGGAAGCACTGGGCACATCTGAAAGTAAAAAAGAAAATAAATAAACAATAAGATATATTTTTAAAGGAATGCAAATGAATAAATGAGCACATCCTGAAGTAAATAAATAAACAATATTACATTTTAAAGATCATGTAAATAAATGAGTAATGTATGTAAAAGAAAATAAATAATAAATAAAATTTGAAAATAAGTAAATAATGAACATATCACATTTAAATTAAAAGTAACTAAATAAACAATAAAAGAAAAAAGATTTTCCTCTGTATGGACAGAGAACGGTACTGTTTCACCTGTGTATAGAAGCTTTTAGGCTGCTCCTTTATGGGCACACCAAAAATCTCTGTGGCAAGTGGGTTATGGACGCAGTTCGTAATCCCGCATATCTCGTTTGAATCACAGGATTTGGGTGATTTGGCAGCAGACCGCCTTACATTGGTTTTTTATGAATGGTATGGGTGCCGGCTGTTCAGAAAGCAAAGGCAAACTACTGAACGTAAACTTGCCCAGGAATCACAAACAGCTAAAAAATGCTGGGGTTGACTGCTATGTTCTGTAAGTGATATGCAACTAACCTTAAAAACATTTTCCTAGTGGACAGGTGGACCAATTGTGTTGGCAGACAGGGGGAATATGTTGAGACAAAACACACAAAATTTCGGGTGCGCACTATTGTAAAAATGTTATTTGTAAAATTCCTGTTACTTAATGACTTCCCTTAGTGTGTTCGTGCGCGGGCGGGCGGGTGTGTGTGTGTGTGTGTATATATATATTCAGACAACAATGTACTTACACGAAACAATAGGTGTGCCAGACCTGGCCACTAGAGTTGACAATCTGCTCATCCATGGTGAAGCCATCATTACACCGCTGGCACATTGCAACACCTAGCGACATGGTGCTACTGCAAGAAAACAGACAAGATCACATAAATTAACTAACTGTTATTAGCTTTCTATTCATTAATTTTTTTAAGTTTATCTTAACATAGTAAAACAAAAGTAAAGGTCCTTATTACATGCCTTTCAGGCACATGTGGCGTACTGTGCTAGACTCATATTTTTATAGACCAATCGTCACTCGATGGTTGATGAGTCAATATTGAGCCGGCCATCTTTACCTCCTGAGGCATTACCTGGTACCCATTTTAGGTAGGCTGTACCTGGGAGCCCAGATCAATTTAAAAATCTGCCCTGATGCAGATTCAAACCCATAACCACAGTCACAGGGCTGGCAAGCAAGTGTCCAGCCACAATGCTACCACTGCCCTTAAAGTCAACAATGCCAAGTGTGAAATGAAATGCTGAATCAACAAATATTATGCGTACCTGTCTCCAATCACAGCAATGCTGGAATTATTTGAAACAGCATCTTCTTCAATGGTAGCCCCACCATCTAATTCTTGTCCATCTATTAGAATTTTTACACCCGTTCTTTCCATTTGTTTTACAACAGAAAGCTCTATCCCAAACTAGTGTAAGCAATGGCAACACAAATTAAAAGTATCCCCAGCCGTGTAAATTAATGGTTTCAATCCTATGTTACTGTAGCTACAATGCAAAGACATAAAATATCCCTGGCTTCTGGAGTATGTCAACTGAGAAAGACAACTCCCACATGTATGTGTGTATTTCCAGCCTGAACACTATATTAGGCAAACACTTAAATGGTGAAGATCCCTTTTATTAAGTGGATTTCAAGTCAAGGGGGTTACTGTAAGACTGAACTTTGTTAAAGCTTGTATGAGTACTGTTCTTTCATTGTTTTTCCACCCACATATTAAAATGTTTACAGAAACAAAATGAGATGCTCCTGTAAAATTCTTTACAACTAAATTAAAGACAATCAACTTTAGATACTCTCCATCGGTGGGGGAATTGCCAAAGGATTCACACATATGTTTAAAGGCAAATTTTCATTTATTCGGCCACAATAAAGCAATTAAAATCTTAGGGACACCTTTGGGAACGTTCCAGCTCTCTCTCTCTTTCTCACTCTCTCTCTCTCTCTCTCTCTCTCTCTCTCTCTCTCTCTCTCTCTCTCTCTCTCTCTCTCTCTCTCTCTCTCTTTCTCACTCACTTTCTCTTTCTCTCTCTCTCTCTCACTTTCTCTCTCTCACATACATACACACCACACCCAAAATATAGTAACATTTTATATCTGGTGTGCATGGAGACCAACTGAAGAGCTAGAAATGTTAGTAATTGGTCTGTTTCATTGTGACTGAACAGGTCAGAATTCTCTTATAGACATGTAATAGAATAATTGACGAACTTTCATAATCAATTTACCTCGCTTATACCGTGTCACAATTTATCAGGTGATGTAACCAACACCCTTTCTTGCCATCCTTTCCACCTCCAAATTAGAGAAATAAAACGTCAGTGACCTTTTGTTAACTAGTTTGTGTGTTGAAGAAAAAAATACTGCACCGTTTTCAAAACATGCATACAATCGCCACAAAAGAAACTTTTTTTCCTACTAGTATGGCTCTGTGGTTGACCCAACATTGTCAAATAAGGGAGGGACAAGGGACTCTTTTCCACACCTTGAGGTGTATTGGGTACATGCGACCCCTCCTCCCCCCCCCCTGTTTATAAACCAATCAGCATTCGATGGATGATGTGGCCAATATCATGTCTGCTGTCTTTATCTTCCCATAAATGTCCTGGTACACATTTTAGGCTTGGTCGACCTGGAAGACTGTCAAAATTTACCTCAATGGAGATTCAAACACATTAGCCAACAGCAAGTGTGCTAGCCACTGCTCTGCCACGGCTCCTGTAGCAAGAAGTGGCTTACTGTATATTTAGTTATAAATGCTTGTCAATTCCAGTGGTTTGCACTAAGGTATGTGAAGACAATCTTATCTGGCATAACAACAAAAGTGCCGACAATAGCAATATCAGTAGGCCTGCTTCTTATCAATAAAAGATAGATCCATAACAGATAATGCTGCTGGAGTGTGAAGCATCAGACCTTCACATATTCTTAGCCATGACATAATCGGGTGAGTCAACAGCAAAGCTGTACTGGTCAGACAAAGAACCCCCGGGAAGGTTAACCCGGTCAACAAATGCCCGCAGAAGTCGGATGTGTCGGCCTAACGACGCAAGAACGCAGCTCTGCTGTAAACAGGCACAACGCAATCACATCCACAAAAAAAAACTCCGGATGAACGAAGAAGAAGAAGAAGAAGACAAAGAACCCTGCCACTGTTGAGGACTGAACATAGGCCACTATCTTAGTCAGCAAACACATTAACCACATTGCTACTAGACCTTACCACAAAAAGAAAGTTGCAAATAACATTTATTTTAATAAAAGGTATAGGTAGTCTCATAGCAGATACTGCCATTGTAGTGTGACGTTATGCTGTCACATATTCTAGGCTATGACATATGAGGCTGGGTGGCCAGTTCCATTCCTCACCACTATTCCTTCACACACAATTCCCAGAAAGTTCTGAAAATTGTTTGGGACTTATTGTTATCAGAATGGGTCAACCCCAAAGTTACATGTGTGAGATAGTGCTTGGAAAAATAATCCTGGGGATTGAACCAGCACCTCTGTCTTGACAGGCAAACATACTAACCAATATGCCAGCACTGCTCCTTTAATATATTTCTTCTATAAAAGCCTGATGAATGAAGTAGAAACCAAAATTTGTTATTTTTAAAGAAGAGACAAAAAATATCAAGTGGTAAGTACAAAAGCATGCACTAACCACCGCAACATCTGCATCCACTTATAAGGTGACACTAAAATATCACTATGCCAGCGGTTCTTAGCATGGAGGTCAATAGACCCACCACCAAAGGATATGTAGATAAAATAGGAGGTCTTTTTACTTCAATGGCTGTGAAAGTTTTTTACTAGTTTTGGTTAACGATCATTTTTACTGCATATAGGTATCTCTACAAGTGCTCCAGTCTCTTACCATAGATTATACAAGGAGACTCACTATACAGTGCACAAACTCTGCAGCAGTGGCAATGATCTAAATGTGTGTATGCCAGAATTATTTATGATTTAAATATTCTTATCCTGGGTAGGATTCTTACTTTGAAATTTAGCCTGCACAGTGGCATATTCAGTCTACTCTATTTTATACTGTACACAAAAAAAAAAGGAACGCAACATTTCTGGTGTTGCTTGCTTGCTTGTGTTCGTTGGCTTGAGCTCCAACGTGAAGTCCTGTATGTCAGATGAAGGCATCCTGTTGTCCAACATCAGTGTGATGTCATACAGGACCTGAGGTTTGCGTGAGTATCCGTTGTCCCGTGTCTGGCTTATTGGTGTACAGATTGGTGGTTCCTCGCCGTACAGGCAGACACTCTCTGACTTCGGAGGAATCAGTGATCCTACTAACTTTAGCCAGGACCCCGAAGGGACCTGTTGCCCAGGACGCTCGACGAGGACGCATCAATAGGTCTTGGCCAGTGTATAACCCGGCCCTGGTGCCTTGGAAACACCTCTACGTCCCATTTCTGGTGTTAATTTATAAAAGATATTCGCTGATTGGACATCTTCTTCTTCTTCTTCTTTTCGTTCATCCGGAGTGTTTTTTCAGATGTGATTGCGGTGTGTCTGTTATGCGCCCTTGGGCCGAAACCCGTAGGCCAACACATCGACTTTAGCGTGCTTTTTTGACCAGGTAGCATTCCTGGGAGACTCACTTTTGTGGTGCCATCTGCAACCATGCTGGCCAAGGTTGAACGGTCGAAGACAACGGTCATCCCTTAAAGGAAGGCAGGGACAGTCCATAGCATTTTCCGCCATCCAAGGTTGCATCCATAGTTGCAGGGCCGACACAAAATGCCCTGGACCTGGGCTCACCGAGGGAGATCGTCACGTCCTGCTCATGGCTGCTTTAAATCCTCACTTCAATATATTGGTCATTTCGTTTCCCCCGGGTCATTCCCGCACAAACCAGAAAGGTTTGCAGACGGCATCCACTCAGCGAGTTTTCGGACATGTGCTTGTCATTGCGCCCATCAGAGCTTTTCCAGGCACAACAGACATTCGGAAAACTACCCAGTCAGAGCTGTTCCGAACAAGAGCGGCATTCGGAAACTAGATAGTCAGAGCTGTTCCTAGCACGAGAGACATTCGGACGAGACATTTCACTCGGACGTAATTGCGTAGTGTCAATTTTTAGTTTGCCACTCGTAGGACGACACTTCCGACTTCAGCGGGCATTTTTTAATGAGGTTAGCCTTCCTCTGGTTTCGAGGCACGTTAGACTGTTGTGATGTCGCTAACATCTCAGCTGGTCAAGATAGAACGATGAACGACATCGTGGTCGGCCCTCAAGGGAAGGCAGGGGCAGACCATGAGCATTCCCTCGCTATCCAAGGAGGCTTCCATAATTGCAGAGCCGGCACATATTGCTCTGAGACTGGGCTCACCCGAGGAGTTGCCACGTCCTGCTCATGGCTGCTTTAGTTCCTCACTTCCATGTGTTGGGCAACTCGTTTGCCACTGATCGCTCAATCACACACCAGGGACGGTCAGACTGCAAGCGACACCCACTCGGTAAGCTTTTGCTTTTGACTTCGGACCACGCAATAGGTTCGCTCGCCGTGCGTTCCATTTTGCGTCATTGGGACGTTCTTCCACTTTTGTCTACACTCTCTATGAGTTAGATACAGTTTTCGCAGCCATTTTCTTCGACTGGGGCACTTTTTTGACTTTTTGTACTCGCTCACGAGGTAGGCTACATGTGCTGCCGGCTCAGCACCTTACCTCCGTGCAGCGGTGAACGAGAAACGGCCTGGCCCTCTTATCCGGGAATCTCTCATATCCCCCAGCTGAGAGCCTTCAAACTTCTATCAGACCTGAGCATGTAGCTTGATCAGTATCACGCCTTTATTTTTCGAAAGGTGGCTATCGGCCCGGCTCTCAGGTCCGAGGGTTTGTGGCTTAGAGGCGTTCAGCCACAGCCCTCGACAGGGAGCCTTTAGTGTTTTGTCCGGACCAAGAACTTCTGCCTTTGTGCGCCTGATTTAAATTTTAGACTGCTATCCTCAGTCTCACCTGCAGAGCAGCAGGTTGTGTCTCTCTTAGTCTGGTCCCTATCCCAAAAGCTGTCCGATATGTAGTTTTTCATCCATCAGCAAGCAAATGGGGTCGATGGGACACGCAAGCTCCCCCACCACGTCAAGGTGGAGACACATCGGGGGAGCTGATTGGACATCAGTCAACCTATCGACTGCGTCCATCTGGTCATTAACTTCTCATGGTTACCTGAATTGTACTCACCTCATGATTCGTTAGGTCATGAAAGTGTCAAGGTCAAAACATTTTTGACAATAACTCGTGACCGGTTCATGATAAACTTACTGAACACAAAACTCTCTGACCATATTATTTAATGCCTATAAAAAATTGACGCTCCTCAAATAAATTCAGTTGAAAATTCAATGCGCAAGTATGGCTCATCTCACTACAGAACAATGACTCATCATCATTGGACGTTTACAGGCTGGACAGTCACAAAGTGTAGTAGCCAGAGAATTTAATTTGGTTAGAAGCACCATTAATCGCCTTTGGAGGCGATTTCAAGAAACTGGCTCAGTGGCAGACCGGCCGCGTAGTGGAAGACCCAGAATCACAACTGCTGCCGAAGACCGCTTCATATGGCTGCGTCACCTTAGGAATCAATTTGCATCTGTGTCCTCCACAGTCAAGTCAATGCCAGGATCTCATCGAATTTCTGTTCAAATGGTCAGGAACTGGCTGCACGACGCTGGTCTTTGAGCTAGAAGACCCTACAGAGGTCCTGTTCTTATGGACCGGCATCACCAGAACCGACTGTAGTGGGTGAATCAACATCATCAATAAAATGTTGGTACAAGTTTGCAACTGAAACTGCAATAATGTTGCATTTCTTCTTTTGAACAGTATATTTCAAACTGCCGGGAGTTTTAACATGTGCACTGGTACATTAGAGTTTGACTTATGTGATTGTTTGGGAGGAAGCTATGCACATTGAAAATTTGAGAATCCTTGTTTTAACTCGACATCTCCTGTCCTGGGCAACTTGTATCATGCATGAACTCCACTTGAAGAATGCAAAATGTGTGGTGACATTAGTTTAGAAATTGCCTAATGCAAAGAGGCTAGCCAAAAGCAATTATTCTGATACCGGACTTCATTATCTCCATGGTTTTCTGTGGCTATGGGTGGTCAGAATGTGGAATGCAGAGACTGAAACCATCATATGAGCACAGTGTGTGTTAGATTGCTAGTTACATGTGTGAGATAGTAGATTGTTTGTTTACAAGTGCTAAGATGATATTCTCTAGTATAAAGTATTCAGAATATCCATCAGCTGTGTTGTTCCATTATGACATGAAGAAGTTTATGCCATATTCACAAGAAGAAGAGACTTTAAAAGACTAATCATTTAGTCTAACATAGGTATTTACACCTGGTTTTATAGTTGTTTTCACAATAGTGCTCAAACATACTGCTACTTTCAAATAAATCCACCACTAGACAAAATGTGATTCAGCTTTCTTGTTTAATACAATCATGTGGCATCTGACCAATTGTGAAAAGGTTCAAGGACTTTGCCTGACCACCAAAGTAGCCCATGACACAAAAAGAGTTAAGCGTTGGTGTATGATAAGGCAGATGTGACCAAGGCCCTTTGGAATCATGTGTATAGTGCAGAAGAACAGATATATTATCACAGCCTGGTGAGAATGGTGCTGCAGGAAGTGACCAGAAGATCTTGATGACACACAAAACTCAGAGGAAAGGCCAGAAAAATTGACAAATTATTTTAATAATGATAATATAAGTGGAGTATAAACTACAGCACTAAGGTGTCAGAGGTGATGTATAATCAACACACGCATTTAACTTTAGTATTAAGAGACAGGTAGTATTATCATCATCATTAAGGGCCCTGCCAGCTAGCATAGGCGTTCATGTCCCTCTACAGATCCCGGTCTTTGGTGTTCTGGATCAATTCTGTTGATATTCCTCCATGCCACCATTTCAATCCATCCAGCATCATTTCTCTTGGTCTGCCTATGCCTCTCTTCCCACTGATCTTTCCAGCTGCCACAATTTTCTCCAATGCCTCTCTTCTCATCACATGATCAAAGAAACAGTTTGTCTCTTTCTTATTGTTGTATATAATGTTCTAGCTTCATTAGCCTCTTTCAGGAAATCATTTTTAGTTACTCTGGCAGTCCAAGGAATTCACAACAATCGTCTCAGGAACCACATCTCTGTTGCTTCTAAGTTCTTCCTAACTTGTTCATTTATATTCTAAGATTCACTGCCACACAGCAAAACAGGTTCTATAAAGATTTCAATACTCTCTTTCTTACATTCAATTATAGTAACTTACTACATAAGATACTTTCCATTTTCTTAAATGCAGCTTTTGCTTGCGCTATTCTGTTCTTAATCTCTGTTGTGCATCTTCCATCTGATGGAATAAATGCCCCTAGGTATTTAAAATTATCCAATTTGTTAAGAATTTTCCCTTCTATTTCTATTTCACATTTTGGTGTCACCTTTTTCTTTGATATCATCGATGTTATTGTTTTCTTGATATTCAAGGAGACTCCTTTTTTTGCACACTCTGTTACTACAACGTCCAACAATTGTTGTAAATCTTCTGCATCAGTTGCGCCCAATTCTGTGTCTGCACAGCGTAGATTATTTATATTATAAACTCTGATTAGTATTCCTAGCTTCTCTTTGATCTCTCTCATTATTACTTCACTATAGAGGAAGAAGAGATCCAGTGACAAAACACATCCCTGTCGTACTCCTAGCTTTATTTGTTTATAACTGCCCTCTTTATTTCCCATTTTAATTGCTGATACTTGGTTCCAGAAAATATTCTTTATTATTCTGAGATCTTTAAAATCAGTGTTGATATCTTCCAACATTTTAATAAGTTCATCATGTTTTACTTTATCAAATGCCCTGGCATAATCTATGAAGCACAAATATGTCTTTCTGTGCCTCAATTGATATTTCTATTAGTGTTCATAATGTAAATATTGCATTGTTTGTATCCTTTCCTTCTTCAAATCAATACTGTTCTTCACCAATTTCCATTATTATTTTCTTTTTTGTTCTTCTACTTATAATTCTGAGTAGAAGCTTAGTGATATGGTTTATGAGGTTAATTGCATGAAAATTACTAGCTATAAATACAGATTTCAGCATACCACTCGGTAAATTTCCACTGCTGTAAATATCATTCTACATTGTTGTTAATATATATACTCCAAATACTTCTAACATTTCTAATTCTTCTACTGTGATTCCATCTGGCCCAGCTGTTTATCCTTTCTTGAAATGTTTGACAGCGTCAAAGACTTCTTCTTTTAGAATAGGTGGACCTTCTAAATTACTTTCTTTGTTAATTCGTCCCTTTCTCCATCATATAATTTCTTTTATATACTCATTCCACAGTCTTCATTATAGCACCTTCCTCCAATAATATCTTTCCTGTTTTTGATTTCAAACACTTTGTGATTACTCTTATGTGTATTCCCCTGAGCTCACAGATTTGTCTGCATATTTATTGTATCTTCAATAGAATTTAATTCAATTTTCTTGCACTGCTCGTTTAACCAACTTTCTTTTGTCTTCACAAATCTATTTCTTATTCCTTTATTTAACTTATCATAATCTAGTTTGTCATTTTTACTCTGTTTTCTTTTGTCTATCAACTTTCTTCAGTCATCCATTTTTTCTTAGCTTTTTGGCTTCTCTTCGGTAATATTTCTTTGCTTGTTTGATGAAAGGAGTTCCTTAATATTTCCCATTGTTCATTTATACTGTTTATTTTAGCTATTGCACTGTACCTATTTTTCACTGTCACACTGTATTGTTCTTGAATTTCTTTATCTGCTTTCAGAACATCTTTATTAAGTCTAATATTCTTAACTACTTTTTTCCCTCTCTTCAATCTGTTGTCCACATAGTAGTACATGATCACTATTACTCTATCAACATTAGTTAACACATTTCTATATCTTTTATTAATAATTATGTGGTCAATTTGGTTCAGTATTTTTCTTACCAGGGCTTTCCATGAGTAAAGTTGTCTTTTATGGTGTTTAAACCAGTTGTTTCCAATTATCATATTATTGATATTTGCCCATTCTATTAGTTTCTCTCCTCTTTCATTTCATGTACCTAAACTATAATTCCCCTCTACATCCTCCATTTTTCCCTTTCCAACTTTTGCATTAAAATATCCTAGGTAGTTGTATTTCTTATGATCTAATTTGAGACTTTGCCATTTCTATTTCATCGTAAAAGTGTTGTATTTCTTCATCACTACTGCATGTTGTTGGTGCATATACTTGTATAATATTTATATCTATTGGTTTGCCTTTGATTTTGACCATTATAACTGTATCTGAAATACACCAGTAACCTTTAATTGACTTGGCTTTTTTTTCCCCATCAAATAATTGTCTTTCTCTTTTTTTTTCGTGTGAATCCCCTCCATAATAAATTACTGTGTGTTTGTCAGTTTATAATTACACCAATCCCTTCCACCTCATCTCACTTATGCCTAGGACATTAATTTTCATGCTTTCCATTTCTCTTACAACATTGTTCAACTTTCCCAACCAATTTAGTGTACTAACATTCCATGTTCCTATTTTAAACTAATTAATTTTAGTTTTGGTTTTGCCAAAAAGTAGCATAATATATGTAGCAGGATAAAATATACAATTACTTATGCCTCTTGTGGTATATTATCAATGCAGAACATTTATCTCAAATGCTGAGGATATAATTGTATAGTAAAACAACAACGCTAGTTGTGTCTGCTACAGTGTTCCTTCAATGCAAAACATAGTACAGGAAGGTGTTTAATAAGGTAATACATGTAGTATGAATCCATTTTTTCATACATAAATCTAAAGTAACTAATATTGTCACATATGGCTTCTCCGCATAATCTTATACATGCCTTGATATTTGGTCCATTGTTATACCAAAGCATTTATTCCAGCCCACAATAAATCATTGCAGCACATTGCAGCTTGCTGGATTTGATTGTTTCCTGAGACATGATTGTATATGAGCCAGTTTTCTTCTATGTTCAGAACTTCTAGAATGTCAGTATTTTATTCCTCTTGATCAAAGATATTCTATGACATTTTCTGCAGCATTTAAGTTCAACTTAACAATCCGAGACCGAGTAAGAAATGCTGTTATTAGACAGACAGTGAGATCAACAGCTTGTGCCACATTTATTGAAAGACAAAAGATCAAGTGGTTTGGCCATGTTGTTAGCATGCAACACCATCAACTACCATCACTGGCCCTACATCAAAGATCATCTGTGACGAGACCAAGAGGACGTCCAAGAAGAAAATGAATTGAGGACATCAAAGACACTGTACAATCATACGGAATGACAATATCTAGTGCCGCCCATCGGGCGCTAGAGCGCAAATTATTCCTCCCTACGAGGCTTGACGGCAGAAGTGGAAGATGATGATGATGATGATTTAAGTTCAAAACACCAATATTCTTCTTTGGTGATTGTGAAATGGTCTTTTTAATCATCATTGTTTTGCCATCATCAACTTTTTTTTTATCATCGTTGATTATACCAGTCCCCCTACCCCATTCAACCTCTAAAGAGAAGTTATATTAGGGTCCATCTCTAGCTCAGATGAATAATCATGTGACTGAGTCAGCCACAAATAGGATATTAATTTGAAGGTGATTTGTCCAAAGAGATCTCTTTTATCATCACGATAATCCTGATGACCATAGTTATTTTTACAATCATCAGCCTTATCACCATAATTCTCATTTTTTAATCATATCATCACCTTCTTCGTTTCATCTGTTAGTTCCCATTAGCAGCTTTTAGAGTTAAAGTGGGCTAGAGATTTAATGAGTATAATTTGATTACATTTTTCAATCCAACTATGAAGGTCTCATTAAAAAATTAAAACACTGAAAGATTTTCAATATTTGATATATACTAAGTACTAATAGTAGTAGTAGTAGCAGCATCAGCAGCAGCAGCAGTAGTAATTATCAAAGTCTTGCTTAGGGCAAGAATTATGGCTCGTATCTTGACAAGTGTGATACTAACTATGCTTACCAAATAACACGAGGCTAACAGCCGATAATATAATTTGCGCTATTTATTCGCGCACTGCACACATCAGAAACAATACAAGCTTCGCGCAATCACAATTCACAATATCCAATAGATTATAAATGCAAGCAATCAATACATCAATATAATAATACATCAATGCACTCCACTTACAAGTCACACAGACAGGCGGTTCCATCTCCAACGATCATACAGGCTAGCTCGCAAGACATGCATAAAAACTCGCAAGCCGCTTTCACACGTCAGTCTCTTACGGCCACCAAGCCTAGTCTGGCTGGACTTTCAGCACACACCACAGTTGTGCTCGAGTCAGCCCGCGTGACCCCTCAATGTTCACGCTGTGTTTCAGCTGACCGCCGACTGCTTAGTATCGCTCAGCGTTGATTGCCTGGCGTTGTTGAAGACGCCGCGTTATAGCTGTAGTGCTTATAATACATCAGCGTTGCATTGTCGGGCGTTGGTGCAGACAACGCGTTATACCTCTGGGTGAGACTCTGACAATCAGCAGCAGCAGCAGTAGTAATAGTAGTCATAGTAGTAGTAGTACTTAATAATTAATACTAATACTAGAGGGTTCATTATCTATATAATATAAAATATATAAAATATCAATATTTGATATATACTAAGTACTAATAGTAGTAGTAGTAGTAGCAGCATCAGCAACAGCAGTAGTTATAGTAGTCGTAGTAGTAGTAGTAGTAGTAGTAGTAGTAGTAGTAGTAGTAGTAGTAGTAGTAGTAGTAGTAGTACTTAATAATTAATACTAATACTAGAGGGTTCATTATCTAACGCAACCCAATAAGAAACCAGAAATAATATTCTGCGCCTGCACAGTAGGATCCATTGGGTCTCCAAAATGGCTACGAAACGACCGTGCATGCTTCCGACATCATTCATTCATTCAAATATCATGTGACAATAACAAACACCATCTTAGTTTCTGCAGAATAGGTCAGTCTAACATTCTGTGATAACGATTGGTTGAAATTGTGACTGAAATCAATTTAATTATTTGACATATGGAAATTAATTTATTTTCTAGAGCTGTATTTGTAAATCTTTGAATATTTTGAGATTGATTTTCAAAATCTGCATCCATCTTTACACACTATTTGGGGAGTTTCATCGCCAACCGTCTTCCATGTGTGGTAGAAAAAAAATATTTCTGCAGAGATGTGTTTCATCTTTGTGAATGGAAACCACAATGAAGGCGCCACGCATATTGATCGGACTAGGCCATGTATACTTTTTATGCTCAAAACCTGCAATTTGAACTAATAAAGTTAAAGAGAATACAAGTTTAAAGATTATTAATAATTTATTTTTATACTCTTACTATTTTTTTTATCATTTGATATGACGGAACACACTTTTGAAGTCAGTTTTCACATCCGTCTATGACCCGTTTGATATCTTAATCATATCTAAAAATAGATGACTTAAGCAGTTAGGCTTCGCTACCCCGATCACAATTATGTATGATTGCTAAGATGTTCGTTTAAAAAACAAAAAAGTTATAGTAGTATGAAGCCAAAATGTGATCACTTCAGCTAACACTCCAACTGGAAAACAAAGGTGAAAGGAGACCGAGCTGCCCAGAGAGCGGAATCCTGAATAATTTTTTGCTGGTCTCGCTCAAGATCAGACACTCAAATCAACTCAAATGTGAATATCCCGCTTAGAATTGACATACAGACATCATTGAGGCACCATTGGATTTGGTTTTTCAAGGCGACCCCAGGCCTATCTTAGTATCTATCTGTGGTGGTCTCATTAGTAAATACCCATTTTTGATAAACATTATCAATATACGGTCAACGACTAAATCACTAATTCTAATTATAACAAATTCGTTTTGAGACACTCAAATCAACTCAAATGTGAATATCCCGCTTAGAATTGACATACAGACATCATTGAGGCACCATTGGATTTGGTTTTTCAAGGCGACCCCAGGCCTATCTTAGTATCTATCTGTGGTGGTCTCATTAGTAAATACCCATTTTTGATAAACATTATCAATATACGGTCAACGACTAAATCACTAATTCTAATTATAACAAATTCGATTCACTGAGGAGTTTTCAGCTGTAAACAAATGAAATCAGAAATGTAAACTACTTTACTTTTTACGTTTGTTTCTTATTATATTATTTCTATATCTATGTTAATGAGCTGCTACTCAGAATAAATTCTCAAGACAATAATATATCTTATTATAAATGCTGTGCGTTGGGATCTCAATGAATGAGTGAGATACCGGTGGACTTCTCAGTAATCTCAGATCATTATTTCATTTTTTTTGTTCCGGCTTTTATGACTTTATCTTTATTTCAGCAACATTTTTTGTGGAAAATTATGAAAATCCTACTAAAATATATTTGAAGGAACCAGTCTAAATTCAGCAGTGTTTACCTTCAAATTAAACAGTAATAATCCCCGTATTCCTTGAGAGATATCTGAGTTAGCCGGCACTGCAAACTTTCAACTTTCAACCAAATCCATTTGTGTAACTAGCAGACATATAACACCGGAAGCGGTCCGATCCCCTTTTTTTTTCGGCATCTGGCAGACGATCTGAAAGGTCATAGGTCACTGTGTTGAAAGCTAATGAGCCGCTGAATGCTCACCCGCTGGAGGAACTGGCTGTCAGGAGTGGTTCCTCCCCGGGAACCGGTGAGTCAGATTCCTTCTTCAAATACCTTCCGCCTGGCGTGGACGATCATATCGGTCTAATCCCTCGTTTGCAAAACTTCATCAGGAAACATTCATCGTATGTTCTAATAAATACCTCATTATGACAAATCACAATACTTATGCCTATGGATACACCTCGGAGGAGCAAATGGATTACCATGGTCTGGCAAGAATGAGACAGCGAGGAGTGACGAGGGGATCTGGCTCAGAGGAAAGACGAGACGGACATATAATCAGATTGCTACTGGTACTTACCGCACTATTAGTGTTGGAACTCTTCGCTGGCTGCTGAGGATGGGGACGGAGCGCTTATGGGAATGCCCCGAATGCTGTGATGTCGATTCCTGGATCAATCAATCAATCACAATACTTTTTATCATTTTTTCGCGTGTTGATTCGTTCTCAGGTCATAATTCAAAAGTTCAGTATCTCTTCTTTCGGCTGTCTCGTTATTAATATAATTACTTATAATATATCAGCTGTTATAAGCCACGGTAGTATAGTAGTACTAGATCAGCCTATTAAGAGAGGTGTGAGACAGGGAAATGTAAAGTCTCCAGATCTTTCTTCCCTATACGGTAAAATTAAAATATTTTCAGAAATGTAGAAGATATATATAATAAATGGAATCATCATTGGAGGGCGAAACATCAATAACATTAGATATGCATCATATGCAGATGATACAGTATTGATTGCAGACAATGAGCAGGATCTGCAACAATAATTAGTGGATCCGGTTGTTGCACACAGTGAACAACTGGGGTTAGAATTAAATTGGTTAAAGACACTTGTGGTCGTCACTAGGAAGAAAGAAATACCACAATCTGACAATGTTAATTTAATATACAAGTAAATGGGAATATTCTTCAACAAGTGAATGGGTACAATTATCTTGGAACAGTCATAACATCTGATGGGAGATGCCTTGAAGAGACTAGAACAAGAATCGCCATGGCAAAAGTAGCATTTAGCAAGATGAAAAACATGCTGACCAATAAAAAGATGTCAATTGAAACGAGAAAAAGAGTGTTGAGGTGCTACATAGAGCCTGTACTTTTGTGAAACTTGGACAATGAGCAGTTAAGCTGAAAATCATCTGATGGCTGTAGAAATGTGGTTTTTGAGGAGAATTCAAAGAATGCCATGGACAGACAGAAAAACCAATGACCAAGTACTACAGGAAACAAATGAAAATCGTAAACTGATTAGAGAAATTAAACGTAGACAGTCAAAATGTTTTGGACATGTTATGAGAAGAAATGAACTGGAGAACTTGGTGACAACTAGCAAGATCAAAGGGAATAGACCAAGGGGAAGACCGAGAAGTAAATACCTGGATGGCTTGGTCACATAACATGGTCGAGACAGAAACACAGAGCTGATCCACGACTCTGGTGATCGAGTAAAATGGCGAGTCATGACTGCCCACGCAGCTCGTTCGCTTGCCAACCCAACAGTGTTCTGGATTCAATTCTAAGCAGACAGGATAATTTTTTCCCCCGACCAGTACAGCTCTGGGGGAGACCCTGTCTCATAGAAGTGGTTACCAGACAAATGTCTGGGAAGGAGAACCGGCCACACAAACCACACAACCTCATATGTCATGACCTAGAATATGTTACGGTCTAACACTTCACTCTTCTTCTTCTTCTTCTTCTTCTTCCTCCTCTTCTTCTTCTTCTTCTGCGTTCATCCGGAGTTGTTTTTTTCGGATGTGACTGTGTTGTGCCTGTTTACAGCAGAGCTGCGTTCTTGCGCTGTTAGGCCGACACATCTGACTTCTGCGGGCATTTGGTGACCAGGTTAACCTTCCCGGGTAACACTTCACTCTAACGGCAGTATCTGTCATTGGACTACCCATACACCCCCCAGCTTTTATAAGTGTCTTATATGAAGACATGGACACAGAGAAGAGAAGGATAAGGATTAAATGTAACCATTCTTTTTAATAGTACCAATCTTTCCTATAATATTGCTTCCCCTCTCTATCCCCAGTAATATTCCCCCACCCCTCTCTCTCTTTAATGGTGTTGCCCATTCTAATGGTGTACCTCTCTAATTATCATCCCCTTTCATGGTGCACCCCTCAAATTATCATCCACTTTAATGGTGCACCAATCAAATTATCATCCACTTTAATGGTGCACACTTCTAATTGTCGTCCTCTTTATTGTGCATCAATTAAATTATCATCTACTTTAATGACGTACCCCTCTAATTGTCGTCCCCTTTAATGGTGCAACAATCAAATTATCCACTTTAGGATGCAGCCTTCAGATTTTCATCCACTGTAATGGTTCACCCCTCAAATTATTATCCACTTTAATGGTGCACCCCTCAAATTATCATCCACTTTAATTATGCTCCACTCAAATTATCCAATTTAATGGTGCACCCCTCAAATTATCATCCACTTTAATGGTGCACCCCTCAAATTTAAACTACATTTAATAGTGTACACTCTAATTTTCTAATTGTCATCTACTTTAAAGGTGTATCCCTCTAATATTATCATTATAATTATTATAATATTATCATTATAATTATTATAATATTATCATTATAATATTATAATAATTATCACCCTTTTTAAATGTGTTATTCATTTTTATAGTATCTAATAGAAATATTACCGGAGAGAAGCCAAAAAGCTAAAATAAAATTGATGAATGAAGAAATCTTAATGCTGATGGACAAAAAGAAACAGAGTAAAAATGACAAACAATAATATGCTAAGATGAATACAGAAATAAGAGATAAATGTGTGAAGGCAAAAGAAAGTTGGTTAAACGAGCAATGCAAACAAATTGAATTAAATTCCATTAAAGATACAAAAAATATGCACAGACAAATCAGTGAGCTCACAGGAAGAAAAATAAGAATAAATACAAGGTGTTTGAAATCAAAAACAAGAAAGATATTATTGGAGGAAGGTGCTGTAATGAAGAGCCGGAATTAGTATATAAGAGAATTTTATGATGGAGAAAGGGAAGACTTAACGGAAGAAAGTAACTTAGAAGGCCTACCTATTCTAAAAGAAGAAGTCGCTGACGCTATGAAACATACAGCTGGGCCAGATGAAATCACAATAGAAGAATTGGGAGAATTTGGAATAGATATATTAACCAAATTTTTGAATGATATTTACAGCAGTGGATATTTACTGAGCGATGTGCTGACATCTGTATTTATTCATTCATTCATTCAGTAGCATGTCCTTTGCAGAACCTCGCTCCCGTAACAACCTTCCGGAAAACTTCTCGATCACAAGCAAGATGTCCCACGTCTGATACACCCATCTGGAGATCATCCGCCACATCCTGCACCCATCTTCTCTTTGGCCTTCCTCTTCCTCTCTTCCTAGGCATATACCCTTCCATTATTGTTCTCTCCAAACTGTCGTGATGTTTCAAGTGACCAAAATACTTCAATTTTCTTTGTTTTATCGTCTTTAATAGCCATCCCTCCTCAATATTCAACTCTTGAAGTATGGATGCATTTGTTCTTTTCTTTACCCAAGATATTCTTAGAACTCGTCTATAACATTTATATTCAAAGGCATGTATGCGCTGTTCAGCTTGTTTAGTAAGTGTCCATGTCTCATATTTATAGCTATACCAAAAAGACCAGGAACAATTGAATGCGAAGATTTTCATACAATTAATGTCATAAACCATGTCACTAAGTTTCTACTCAGAATTTTAATGAGAAGAACAAGAAAGAAAATAAAAATGGAAATTAGTGAAGAACAGAAGGAGAATAAAGAAGTAGAGACTAGAGGACACCCTAGACAACATAAAATTTGAAAGCTATAATTACCGACCATGATTCGAACCTGTCATCTCCAAATGGCCTAAACTGGTTCCCAAATTGATTTCCTATGTGTAATAGTGAAGAACAGTATGGATTTTATGGAAGAAAATGGTACAAATAGTGCAATATATATTTATTGCGAACACTAATAGAAAGGTCAATAGAGACACAGAAAGACATATATTTGTGCTTCATAGATTATACTAAGGCATTTGATAAAGTAAAACATGATGAACTGATTGGAAGATATCAACATTGATGGGAAAGATTTAAAAATAATAAAGAATATTTACTGGAACCAATTAGCAGCAATTAAAATGGGAAATAAAGAGGGTAGTTATGAACAGATAAAGCTAGGAGTACGACAGGGGTGTGTCTTGTCACCAGATCTCTTCTTTCTCTATAGCAAAGTAATCATGTGAGATCATAGAGATAATAGGAGGTTATAATATAAACAATATATGCTATGCAGATGACACAGTATTGGTGGCGGATAACTCAACAGACCTACAACAATTGTTGGACACTGAAGTAACAGAGTGCAAAGAAAGGACTCTCCTGGAATATCAAGAAAACCGGAACAATGGTGATATCAAAGAAAATTGTGACACCAAAATGTGACATAGAAATAGGAGGGAAAATTCTTAACCAAGTGGATAATTTTAAATACCTAGGGGCATTTATAACATCAGATGGAAGATGTATAACAGAAATAAGAGCAGAATAGGGCAGGCAAAAGCCGCATTTCAGAAAATGAAGAGTATCTTATGCAATAAGTCACTATCAATGAATGTAAGAAAGAGAGTGCTGAAATGCTATATAGAACCAGTTTTGCTGTATGGCAGTGAATCTTGGAATGTAAATGAACAAATTAGGAATAACTTAGAAGCAACAGAGATGTGGTTTTTGAGACGAATGTTGCGAATTCCTTGGGCTGCCAGAGTAACTAACAACGATTGCCTAAAGAGGCTAATGAAACTAGAATACTATATACAATAATAAGAAAGAGACAAACAGCTTTCTTTGGAAGAGAGGCATTGGAGAACATTGTGACAACTGGAAAGATCGAGGGTAAGAGAGGCAGAGGCAGACCAAGATAAATGTTGCTGGATGGATTGAGACGGTGGCATGGAGAAATATCATCAGCAGTGTTGATCCAGAACACCAAAGACTGAGATCTGTGGAGAGCCATGAATGCCTACGCCAGCTGGCAAGGCACTTGATGATAAGTGTCATCCTGTCTCTAATATAAACACTACCTTTAATGATGTCGCCCTGTCTAATGGCGTCACCCTATTTAATGGTGTCGCTCCACCTTGTCGTGGTGGGGGAGCTTGAGTTTCTCAATGACCCTGAGAGCTATGCCGGCGGCAGCATAGTTACCAGCAGGGCCTCCCAAGCCGGACAGGTCAAAGGGTAGAGAACAGACAAACAGAAACACCCTGGTCCTCCAGGTTGGGGGTTGAAGCGTGGGGTTAACATCCGCACCTTTGTAAAAACCCTTTTTTGTTACGAAACAGATACATGAGCCTCGATTTCGGACTGACTTATCTGGTTGAGAACAAAATTTTAAGACGCATCTTTGGACCCATTAGGGATACACAAAGTGGAGAGTGGAAAAGAAGAAGTAACAAAGACATTTATGATCTGTTTAAGTCCCCGCTAATCACTGGTATCATGAAGGCTAATAAACTACAATGGCTGGGGCATATAGAAAGAATGGAAGATAATAGGGAAACAAAACTCGCTTACACTCAGGAAATAAATGACCGTAGACCCCGAGGTAGACCAAGAAGACGGTGGAGAGATAATACATATACAGACCTACAAGCACTTGGAATCAACGACTGGCAAGAGAAGGTCAACCAGAGAGATGAATGGAGACGGATTGTATCTGCAGCAAAGAACCTCAATGGCTCGGAATGCTGAAGAAGAAGAAGAAGCTCCCATCTTTGCTCCCCCCCCCTCTCCCAATATCCACATTCTTAGGTCAGCATGGCTGAATGGATAAGAACATGTGTTCCTAAACATCCGGTGTGCTGATGCCAAGGTAAGTAAGGGGTTTAACCCTTACACCGGACAGTTGAACTAAAATGTTGACCAATCGTCCTTGACTTGGGGACGTGAATTACATCTGAAGTTGGAGTGGGTTCGCCTGATGGTGAGGGACACTGTTAATAGGTAAAGCTAATTCACTCGCAAAATTCAGTCCAGCACTACTAGAAGTAGTGCGTATGGACTACGCTTGAGTTCAAAGCAAGCAAGCGCAAAAAAAAAAAAATCCCCATTCTAATGGCATAATCTTTAATATGTTCACCTTTTTAATGTCACTCTGTCTAATGTTATCACTCACTCTAATGTTGTCACTCACTCTAATGTTGTCACTCACTCTAATGTTGTCACTCACTCTAATGGTGTCACTGCCTCCTATGTTATCAGTAAATTAACAAAAACAGAAGGTGGAGCTGGTCAGCTTTACAAGATTACAATCACAAGTGGCAGATGAACATTCTGGCTAGAAAGACTTCGCCAGCATACAAAAACAAAAAGGCATTGATACAACTATAATGCACACATAAAAATGACACAAGTCACTTAGGTTAAATCTTGGAGATGTTCAAACTCCCATGGTGAGAAGTATTTATTCCTAATTTGTCTGTGTGAGAGAGAGAGACAGAGAGAGAGAGAGAGAGACTGAATTACATACTTTTCTAACACTTCTCACTATTTACATGTTTCAATGCGACAGCACAAGCCACTACGGTATTATACTTTACATACAAGTGGCTGGCCATGAATCTTTACCCTGACTGAAATTAATGTGATGGAGGACTGAAATTTTCTTTAGTGTTTCCTTTTCAATATAGCCACCACTTGAATTGATATACATGCCATCTCTGCTTGACCTTGAACAGATCTTGGGAAAAGAACGCCCTAATTTTTTAACTAAACCAGTTATCACACCTATTTACTTATTCATCATTGTGAACATGATTTCCTTTGAGCTGTTTTACTTTAGATTTGATAAAAGTAAACAAAAATGACTGATGAAACCAGATCCGTGGAATAGAGTAGATGTGGAAGGATCTCAATATTCAAATCATTGGCTGATAGCTGCACAAGCCATGCTTTGTGAGAGTGTGCATTGTCAAGAAGAAAAGGTGATTTTGAGTGCATCCTATCTCACGTTTTCTGGTCATAGCTTTTGCTAATTTGGCAAGGAAAGTGGCATAGTAATGTCTATTAATGGTGTCGCCACGAGGCAGATAGGTTTTCAATATGACACATTTAGCATCTCAAAAAATAGTCAGCATCACATTTCCTGCAGATTTCTGTGCTCCCATCTTGACAGATATTGGGAAGCCAGGGTTTTCCATTGCATGCTGAAAATTTATCCTCATTTGTCCATGTGAAAATTGGCATAGAACCAAGCAGGCACACACTTGTCTCAGGTTTAGTCTGTTGCGTAAAATTCTGGCAAATCATTGCAGAAGCATTTTTGGTCAACAGCCTATCTTGTGCCATGCACCATAGAGGGAGAACCTATTGAACAACTTGATTATCATCATCATTCGCACAGATTAGATTCTTAGCATGTTCCTTGCTGAGATACACTGTTTGATTTTCACTCAGAGCAGTAACCAATGTTGCTCTTAACTGAAGGTGAATTCTCAATAACAATCGTACAATGAAGCACAAAAACTGAACATTGTTCACCATGTGGAGGTACACAGCAATTATTCAGCCAGTCACAAATGTTTTACTTACTTAATATTAGGAGCGTTCATTTGAAATCCGTTCGTGCCGCATCGCGTGTAATTGCGTACGTTGAACATGATCATGTCATAGTCATGTGATAAGTACTGACCGATGAATAAAAGATCACGCGCTTATCATCCCATGATGCATAGGTTCTGTTTCTGACCTTTGAGAAAATGGCCAGGTTGATCCAAAATCCATCCAAAGAAGCTCAAAGAGTGGTGATTCAGTTTCTTTCATTTGAAGGATGTCGACCAGTGGACATTCATCGAAGAATGCAGGCAGCGTATGGTAACAAATGTGTATCGAAGACAACAGTGACAGACTGGGCACGAATGTTTTGGAAAGGACGTTGGTTCACGACAGATCTTCGACGGCCGGGTCAAGCGCATATGGTTGCAACAGAAAAAAACCATCGCCAAAATTGATGCAGCAGTACAGATGAACCATTGTCGAAGCATACGTTCGCTAGCGAAAGAATTTGATGTGTCAATTGGGACAATTCAAAAGGTCATTCGTAAGAAACTGCAATATCGGAAGGTGTGTTCACAGTGGGTACCACGGATGTCGACCGACCACCAAAAAGAGGAACGCATGGTATGGTGTTTGAACCACTTGCTGCATTATAGAGTGGAGGGTGATGCATTTCTCTTCCGCATAGTGGCAGGCGATGAATCATGGTATCACCACTTTGAGCCGAGCAGCAAAAGATAGAGCATGCAATGGAAGCATGCTGGATCACCAAAAGCCAAAAAATTCACGTTACGGGTTTCGGCTGGTAAGGTTATGCTGAGAGCATTTTTTGACCACGAAGGGCTATTGGCCGACTTTAAAGAACCTGGTGTCAACATCAACTCTACCCACTACTTGGAAACACTAGACAAGCTGCAAAAAGACATCAAGAATAAATGACCCGGCATGCTTTCTCATAGTGTGATTTTGTTGCACGATAATGCTCGTCCGCATGTTGCAAAGATTGTGCAGGAAGCATTAGCTTGGAAGACGTGGGAAATTCTGCAACATCCAGCCTATAGTCCTGATTTGTCACCATGTGATTTTCATTTATTCAGATCTCTAAAAAACATCTCTCAAGGGGCAACGATTTCACACAGATGCAGACGTAATGAAAGCGGTAAACACTTGGTTCAGTGAGCAACCACAACCCTTTTTTGCCGACGGCTTTCGCCGCCTACCTAGGCAATGGGATGCTTGCCTGAATGCCTATGGCGACTTCTTTTGACCAACCCACGGTGCATAATTCATTCAAAATCAATGCTTTTTTAAAATTCTACCACACCTGTTAATGTTTCTTTCATGCTTGTGTTATAAAGCCATTGGAAGGGACGCAGAGGTGTTTCCAAGGCACCACGGCCGGGATCTATACTGGCCAAGACCTGCTGACACGTCCACGCCATGCGTCCTGGGCAACTGGTCCCTTCGGGGACCTGGCTAACATCAGTAGGATCGATAATTCCTCCAAAGCCGGAGAGTATCTGCCTGCATGGCGAGAAACCACCAGTCTACACACCAATAAGCCAGACATGGGACAACGGATACTCACGCAAACCTCAGGTCCGGTATGACATCACATTGATGTTGGACAACAGGATGTCTTCATCCGACATACAGGACTTCATGCTGGAGTTCACAGCCAGCGAACACAAGCAAGCAAGCCATTGGAACGGGTTTAAACACAGCCAGCGAACACAAGCAAGCAAGCCATTGGAACGGGTTTAAAATGAACGACCCTTATAAAATGCTATTATTGTTCATGTGGGAAAGAAAGTCAGAGTACAAAAAAGTGTGCACTGTACTCGAGATTTTATAATACTTAATTTTAAAAGTAGCTAACATTTAGTTTTACTTCATTGTGGCTAAATAACCATTTATGAGTTTATCTGGAATGCTATGATGTTGATTCTTCATTAACCATTAAATAGACCAGAATATTCTTATACATTTATAGCTCATAGCTACAAATGGAACATGGATCACTACTACAAACACAAGTCACAACTATAAACACAGGCCATATCTGCAAACAAGACATTTATTATAACCATAAACAAAACAAAGACATGTAACCCATGGAACATGGAACAAAGACAGGGGCATGTAACCCATGACATCTATTACCAGACAACACAGCACAAGACATTGGTTTTTCAAAAATAAATAAAACTGTACAACTATAGTATGTCCACATTTGTTTGCCTTCATTCACGATCAATTATTTTGAAAACTGTCTGTTGCATCGTTATGAAATTTTTCCAGCCGTCTTATATTTACCCCCACCCAAGGAATATGTCTTTGATAGGTCCAAAAACAACTTAAATCATTGAAAGCGGCGACATTCCTTTGATGTTTTGCTGAACAACTAGTGATTTCTCATTAACAAAGTTATTTTTACGGTAATGGGAGACCTGTCAATTCTGATGACACACAAAGGCGTATCCGGATTCGTATGGGAGTGGGTGCAATGAAAGAACTAGCTTAAAATCGACAGGGTCGGCTGCATTGCACCGGGTTTTTATCCCATATGGCTCAGTTTCTTTCCGCAGCACGGAAAGCGTCGCACAAAGCCTGAACTCCGTAGTTCCAGCGACGACCCTCGGGAGTCTCCGAAAAAATGCACTCGTGAAATGAAGGACGCGGCCCGGAATCGAACATACAACCTTCGGAGCCCGAGTCAGACGGCTTGACCACTTCACCACGGAGATTCCCGAGAGGGGTGCAATGTGTAATATTAGTAAAGACAGAGAATTTAGAGGCACGGGGTAAATAATTTGTAAATTAACAGGAAAGTAGAAGGAATATATTTCTTACCTTATTTTTCATTTCCTTCTTGTTTCTTCAGCTGATGCTGATGCTGTAATGTTTAGGGCCTGCAATTCGTCTGAATAGTTGGAGCAAAATATCCCAGTAAGTGTGTACGTAGATTAAGGTCTGCGATCTGCTCAGACCTTAATCTGTGTCGGACGATTCCAGTAGGTTGATGATTGCTCTCGGTTGCATAAAATTCAATCCATCCTTTCTCCAATAGTCCTCTTCCTCTTTCAACACATGGTCCTGACGTTTTTTCCAGTAACTTTTATCAATATTTAATAGCGCGGACAGACAGAAAGGTAGGTAGGTAGGTAGGTAGGCAGAAAGGTAGGTGGGTGGGTGGCTGGCTGGCTGACTGGGTGGGTGGGTCGGTCAGTCGGTGGGTGGGTGGGCCGGCAGGCAGACAGATAGATTAGATAGATAGATAGATATCGGTTGGTGAGCCGGCCGGCAGGCAGGCAGGCAGAGATAGATAGATAGATCCCCGCCAGAAGCCGGGCCTTGTAAGCTAGTTTATTTATATAATCACGTTTTGTGAAAGAACCCCCATTTGGAGACACCTCTGAATCTTCGCGCTGTTTGTTTCAAAACGGAAATCACGTGAAAATTTTAAAAAATGCGGCGACGTGTCTTGATGAAGCTGTAATACTGTTAAAATCATGGACGTAATCTCTAAGTCTTAATTAATATACCGCATATAAACTAACTTTGAAATCTGCTGTAAAATCTCCAGAACAAAAAATTGTTTATAGGGTAGACATAATGATAAGGTTATATACTAAATCTCATCATTTTCCCTCAGTTGGTTACTGAGATATTGAATTTTATATTGAGGCAACAAACAAAAAAAAACACACTATAGCAAATACTGAAGGTTAATCCCACAAAAACTATACATGGTATGAAATCTTGTCCCATAAGTTTCATGTTCCTTTTCAGTTGTTTTGCAACATATTTACAATGTCAGTAAAATGTTTAATAGTTTATAAAGTAACATGAGCAAAATAGTCTGTTAAATTGGGTATTCAACTGTTTGGTACAAATCAGTCAGATGTTCAGTAGTATCTGTAAAGCAAGAGCAATTTTTGCCAGAGTATTAGAAGAGCGAAGTAGAGAATAGTTAGTTAGTTAGTTAGTCGACAGATCATCCTCGTTGCACATCGAACCATTCAGTCCATAAGTGCTCGGATCCCCTCCTCAGCAAATCCCGCAGCGTGTAGCGGCTAACGATGCCAGTTCTGTGTTGGTTTATCAATCTTCTTTGGCTTCCTGCGTAGTGTTCTTGTTTGGCCACCCCTCTTTTAATTTGCTGCTCTCGCAGTCTGGCCATTGTTGTAGATTCAGTCATCACTTGGTTCTCGCAAAAGTCTCACTTCTCGTAGAGCATTCAGAATGTCAGCCTGGTCCATGGCGCGTCCGCCCTCCACAGTAGCCTCACCTGCGAGCTTGTCAGCCCGCTCATTCCCTTGTACTCCCGCATGCCCTGGCACGAAGATGAAACTAATCTTTGCCAGCCGAGACCGCTTCAGAGGCAGCAACCACTCTCTTCAGATCGACCCCTCCTCTATCCTCTTGATCATGTTCATTGAGTCGCTAAGGAAACAAGCCCTAGTGAATGTCTGTGTTCGAGACACAGAGAATAGTAACACGGTAAACTGACTACTTTACACCATAGAAATAAATTCAGCCGAAATCCAACCAACCATGAACTGGCCTACAAAGGGCTTAGTATGTGTGGTTGTGGGCCTATACTCTATTTGGAGTCTTAAAATAGAAGAAGAAAGAAATGGAAACAGTAATTTTAGTAAAGTGTTCAGCAAAATGTATGCAGTACGACCCTCTTATTAAATGTCAGACAGAGAGTGGTGGAATGTTATACAGAACCTGTTCTGCTGTAGGATTACAAATTTTGGAATGTGAACAAACAAATTAGGCAGACTTGAATGTAACGGATGTGTGGTTTCTGAGACGAATGTTGAAAATACCTTACACTGCCAGAATAGATAACAAAGATTGCCTTTAAAGGGCAAATGAAAGTAGAACTTTATATGAAACTATAAGAAAGCTAAAGACAGGGCATATCATCAGGAATATCGTCAATAGAATTGATCCAAAACACCAAAGACCGAGATCTATGGAGATACATAAAGTCACTTAAAAGTCGACAGGGTCGACTTCATTGCACCGGGTTTTATCCCATATGGCTCAGTCTCTTTACGCAGCACGAAAAGCGTCGCACAAAGCACGAACTCCGTAGCTTTTAGCGATGACCCACAGGAGTCTCAGAAACATTTAACTCATAAACCGAAGGACACGGCCCGGAATCGAACCCACAACCTTCGGAGCACGAGTCAATCGGCTTGACCACTTCGCCACAGAGACTCCCTATGGAGATACATGAATGCTTGTACCATCACATGACAGTGATGTTTAGTAAAATACAAACATTACATTATTTCCTAGCTAAATAATATAAAGCAAATAGTTAGTTGACAGATTATCCTCATTGCACATCGAAACATTCGTCCATAAATGCTCGGATCCCCTCCTCAGTAAATCCTGCAGCGTGTAGCGACTGACGACACCAGTTCTGTATTGGTTTATTAATCTTCTTTGGCTTCCCATGTAGTGTTCTTGCTTTGCCACCCCTCTTTTAACTTGCTGTTCTCGTAGCCTGACCATGGTTGTAGATTCACGTCATCACTTGGTTCTCGCGAATGACTTACTTCTCATCGAGCATTCAGAATGTCAACCTGGTCCATGGCTCTTCCACCTTCCACAGCAGCCTTACCTGCAAGCTTGTCAGCCCGCTCATTTCCTTGTACACCCGCATGCCCTGGCACGAAAATGAAACTAATCTTTGCCAGCCGAGACCGCCCCAGAGACAGCAACCACTCTCTTCAGATCCACCCCATCTCTATCTTCTTGAGCATGCTCATTGAGTCACTAAGGAAATATGTCCTAGTGAATGTCTGTGTCTCGAGCCATGTTATTGCTTTATGTACTGACATGACTTCCATAGTCAGGCTACTTGTGGTCAAAGCAAAAGCACCAGAATCTTCCTTCATCCGGCCTGAGCCGTAAAAGCCCATGAACTTCTCACTCGTCAAATGACGGTCCCATCTGTGTAAATGACAGCATCACCATCCAAAGAATTCTCAAAAATCAAAGCTTCCACAGCAGCCGGATTTTGTCTGCATTTTCTTTCTAGTTGGATGCAAACTGAAAAGGACGTACAGAAATCTGTTGGCATTTGTATCTACTCCTCGCCAGGTTCTAAGTAAACACACACGTTGAAGAATGTCTTCGGCTTGACCCATCCACGACTTTTCTTTTTTTAGCCTGCTGCCCTTTACCTTCTTAATTTCACTGTGCAGTGGATGTGTGTTTGCGTTGACTCTGAGGTAGGCTCGTGCTCTGCAAGTTTGTATTCTGTCCCCAATGGTTGGAAAATCTAGAAGGTAGCGCATTGCCCTGGATGCTGTATCTCTTGTACATCCAAGAATAATACGCATAACTTCATTCTGTATCCTTTCCATTTGCTTACGGCTGATAGTCAGGATCGCCATTGCATACTCCAAAACAGAAAGGACCAGACCCTCGTGAAGGAGACATAGATGTCGCTGCTCACAGTTTGCCGCCGCCATCACCCGCATCGCAGCGAATGTTTGAACATAACACTGACAATGGCATGAGAATGATCGCATAAGAATGGTTGGATGAGATTTCGATGCTAACTCTCAACATTCACTATAGGAGAAAAAGTCTGGCCACCTATTCCTCCATGCTCTCAGGCCTACAAAATGTGATGGTCCACACTTCACACACTCACGGCAGGTTCCTGCTATGAGACTTGTTGTCATTTTTGGTATTTTCAGTAATGTAAACAAGACAGTCCTGAGGCAAATACTGTCAATGGGGGTGTGAAGTATCAGGCAATGATATACTCTAGGCTACAGCAGAATGAGGTGGGATGATCAGTTCCCTTCCTTGCTGCTTTTCCTCCCAGAAAATTCTAAAATGTATCCAGTACCCATTTTATGAGCTTGGTCAACCCCAAAGCCCGTTGCTGGGGATTGAACCTGGATCACTATGCTTGGAAAGCCTGTATACGACCCTCTATGTTTTAGCAGCTTTAGGATAAACTCTTAATTCTTTTCACATTTTATACAGGCAGAAGCTTGAATTGGTGTGGGCATGTAGCCTAGGAGCCATGGTGGTACAGTTGTTAGTGCACCTACATGCCAAGAAAGTGATACAGGTTCGGTCGCCTGCAGAGGCAGGATTATTTCTCTGATCAGTATGGCACCTGTACCAAAACAACCATGTGCCCCTACAACTAAGATTTCTGCACAAATTGGTCTTATACTGTAAAGTGGTAGACCCATTATGATGTGAAAAAAAATAACAGCTCAAAAGTAAGTAAAGTAAAGACCAATCTGTGCACATCTTAAGGTGCAATGGACACATGGTGTTGGACACATATTTGTATAGACCAGATAGCACTTGGTCAGTGATGTGGTCAGTATAATGTCAGTGGTCTTTACTTTCCAAGACATTTCCTGGTCAAAGATAACCATAAGCAAAGAAATAGAATTCATAAAATTAAAATGTTACGTAAGGATGTAAAAAAAGACAATATATTTTTTTTTTTAAACAATATCAAATGTGGAAAAAAGGCAAGGATAAATATATGGCAATTTTGTATGCATAAAAATAAGATAACAAAGCACATAGTAAATTATTCAAAAAAATAACATTATAACTTACATAAATAAGGAAGCAATTTATAACTTTTTCTGTTATGCCTGAACTGAGCAATCATCGCAATCACGACCCTGCAAACTTTTTTAATGAAGTTGTCCATATGTCTATTATGCCTGAAAGTGTTTAAAAAGGATACTTTACTAATAAATTCACTTGTACCTCACCTCTTCCATTTTTAATTTGTATATAAGCCTGAATCTGCTGATACATGTTGTTGGAGACTGCGAGATGCAGAGAAGCATGACTGCTCATGTCACTTGGCAAGGCACTTGATGATGAAACAAATCTGAACCATCTAAACAAACTGTAAAAACTGAGTATAATAAATGTCGGTGACCATCATTGTACAGCAGATCCTTTGCAGAACCCCATTCTCATCACGGGCTAATAGAAAGACTCTCAACCATTTGCCAGTTCCCCTGTCTCATGTATTTTCATGTCCAGGTTCCCCTGTCTCATGTATTTTCATGTCCAGGTTCCCCTGTCTCATGTATTTTCATGTCCAGGTTCCCCTGTCTCATGTATTTTCATGTCCAGGTTCCCCTGTCTCATGTATTTTCATGTCCAGGTTCCCCTGTCTCATGTATTTTCATGTCCAGGTTCCCCTGTCTCATGTATTTTCATGTCCAGGTTCCCCTGTCTCGTGTATTTTCATGTCCAGGTTCCCCTGTCTCATGTATTTTCATGTCCAGGTTCCCCTGTCTCATGTATTTTCATGTCCAGGTTCCCCTGTCTCATGTATTTTCATGTCCAGGTTCCCCTGTCTCATGTATTTTCATGTCCAGGTTCCCCTGTCTCATGTATTTTCATGTCCAGGTTCCCCTGTCTCATGTATTTTCATGTCTAGGTTCCCCTGTCTCATGTATTTTCATGTCCAGGTTCCCCTGTCTCATGTATTTTCATGTCTAGGTTCCCCTGTCTCATGTATTTTCATGTCCAGGGTGGTCTTTAATGTCCTGCTTCGTGCCGGCTCTGTGGCGAAGGGGTTACAAATGCATTTCGTAATCCCTCATACAGCATTTGAAACACAGCTGCAGGTGATTTGGAAGCAGACCACCTTGCTTTGGTTTCCATACAATGGTATGAATGCCGGCTGTTCAGAAAGAAATGGCAAACTGCTGAATGTAAACTTGCCCAGGAATAACAGCCAAACATGCTGGAGTTGACTGCAACGTCCTGTAAAGTTTATGCAAACTAACTTTCGAGCTGATCTACATCTGCCTCTTCTTCCAGCAGACATGCCTTCCATATCTGATCTTTCCAATGCACAGTGACATTTAGTATGGCCAATAATATGTATATCATTTATTGAAAGACAACAAATATATTAAAAATACAGGAGCCATAACATTTGAAGCTTATTACAAATAATGATTGAAATATTTGAGCAAATAAACACCCCCATCGATTGAAAATAAATGAATAAAAATTATCAAAATAAAATAACACTGCTACCTCTGAAGTCAGAGTGGGTTCACCTGATGGTGAGGGACACTGGTAATAGGGAAAACTAATCCATATGCAAAAATCAGTCCAGTGCATTAAAAGTAGTAGCACATGTAATGACCATGTGAGCAACGCAAAAACAAAACCCCCCAAAAACTGTATATTCTGATTACAGTTAAGTCCTTTATATGGCATCAAACTATGGGTTGTAAAACTTAAAAATAATATAACCAACTGCGGAACATATTTTGTTAATCTGTTTTTAGCAGTATGAAGACTACAAGTATAATGTATCAGTTCTGAGGATTGGTAATCTTAAACACCCAGAGCCAATCACAAGGCATTTTGTTGTAAGGAATTGCTGGAATATTAATGATGATCCCTCCTTCTGACCTCTGGCTGAACGTAAACAGGCCTTCATAACCTAGAAGGGTGACCTGAGTAGTTGAACTTGGTACAGGGGCTCCTAGTACTAGAGTGTCGATAGGCCAGTTGAACACAAAAGCATAGACATTCTTGACTGAAGGGGTTGTTTCATCTGATTTTTGTGTATACCTGTGGGCAAAAAAAAAGTAAGATTCTAAACAAGTGTTTGGAAATGAATCACTGACTCAGAAATTACAACATGAAAAACAGTGCCCATTATCAACTTACACTCCAAGCCATCCCTTCAAGATGTGTTCATATAATTTAAATTCTCTGTGCCCATTCACGTATGTCTCTGGCAGTCTGACTTCTAATTACAAGGATTCATGAAGCTTCTAGAAGAGATATAACGTCCATGCAGGTTCTTTCTGAGTCAATCTGTTAGTCTTGAAATATGCTTGCAGTCTATGTTATTTTCAGAAGTTAAATGTTATTGATTTCAACTTCTTACACTCTTGATCTGGCATTCCTTCTGTAGATGACTACAATTTCATGAATATGTGTCTAATACATATTTTAATTGCAAATGTTAACTAAATAAACCAAAAAGTCTTCATATCTTATCATCATCATCATCAAGTGCCGTGCCGGCTGGCGTAGGCGTTCATGGCTCTCCATAGATCTCGGTCTTTGGTTTTCTGGATCAACTCTGCTGCTGATATTCCTCCATGCCACCGTCTCAATCCATCCAGCATCACTTCTCTTGGTCTACCTCTGCCTCTCTTCCCCTCGATCTTTCCAGTTGTTACGATGTTCTCCAATGCCTCTCTTCTCATCACATGACCGAGGAAAGCTGTTTGTCTCTGTCTTATTGTTGTATATAATGTTCTAGTTTCATTAGCCTGTTTCAGGCAGTCGTCGTTAGTTACTCTGGCAGTCCAAGGAATTCGCAACATTCGTCTCAGGAACCACATCTCTGTTGCTTCTAATTTCTTCTTAATTTGTTCATTTACATTCCAAGATTCACTGCCATACAGCAAAACTGGTTCTACATAGCATTTCAGCACTCTCTTTCTTACATTCAGTGACAGTGACTTATTGCATAAGATACTCTTCATTTTCTGAAATGCAGCTTTTGCCTGCCCTATTCTGCTCCTAATCTCTGTTGTACATCTTCCATCTGATGTTATAAATGCCCCTAGGTATCTAAAATTATCAACTTGGTTAAGGATTTTCCCTTCTATTTCTATGTCACATTTTGGTGTCACCATTTTCTTTGATATTACCATTGTTACTGTTTTCTTGATATTCAAGTTGAGTCCTTTCCTTGCACTCTCTGTTACTACAACGTCTAATAATTGTTGTAGGTCTGTTGAATTATCCGCCACCAATACTGTGTCATCTGCATAGCGTATATTATTTATATTATAACCTCCAACTAGTATTCCTGGCATCTCTTTGATCTCTCTCATTATTACTTCGCTATACAGGGAGAAAAGATCTGGTGACAAGACACACCCTTGTCGTACTCCTAGCTTTATCTGTTCGTAACTACCCTCTTTATTTCCCATTTTAATTGCTGCTACTTGGTTCCAGTAAATATTCTTTATTATTCTTAAATCTTTTCCATCAGTGTTGATATCTTCCAACATTTTAATCAGTTCATCATGTTTTACTTTATCAAATGCCTTAGTATAATCTATGAAGCACAAATATATGTCCCTCTGTTTCTCTATTGACCTTTCTATTAGTGTCCGCAATGTATAAATTGCATTGTTTGTGCCCTTTCCTTCCACAAATCCATACTGTTCTTCACTAATTTCCATTTTTATTTTCTTTTTGGTTCTTCTCATTATGATTCTGAGTAGAAGCTTAGTGATATGGTTTATAAGGTTAATTGTACGAAAATCTTCACAATCAATTGCTCCTGGTCTTTTTGGTATAGCTATAAATACAGATTTCAGCATATCACTGGGTAAATATCCACTGCTGTAAATATCATTCAACATTTTGGTTAATATATCTACTCCAAATTCTCCCAATACTTCTAATTCTTCTATTGTGATTTCATCTGGCCCAGCTGTTTTTCCTTTCTTCATACGTTTCATAGCGTCAGCGACTTCTTCTTTCAGAATAGGTGGACCTTCTAAGTTACTATCTTCTGTTAATTCTGCCCTTTCTCCTTCATATAATTCTCTTATATACTCATTCCACCTCTTCATTATAGCATCTTCCTCTAATATTATCTTTCCTGTTTTTGATTTCAAACACCCTGTATTTATTCTTATTTTTTTTCCTGTAAGCTCACTGATTTGTCTGTGCATATTTTTTGTATCTTTAATGGAATTTAATTCAATTTTTTTGCATTGCTCGTTTAACCAACTTTCTTTAGCCTTCCCACATTTATCTTTTATTTCTTTATTTATCTTAGCGTATTCTTGTTTGTCATTTTTATACTGTTTTCTTTTGTCCATCAGGTTTAAGATATCTTCATTCATCCATTTTTTCTTAGCTATTTTGCCTCTCTCTGGTAATACTTCTTTGCTAGTTTGATGAATGGAGTCCCTTAACATTTCCCATTGTTCATCTATACTCTGTATTTTAGTTATTGCATTGTACCTATTTTTCACAGTCACTCTGTATTGTTCTTGCATTTCTTTATCTATTTTTAGAACCTCTTTATTAAGTCTCATGTTCTTAACCATTTTTTCCCTCTCTTTAATCTTACTTTTATTTGTCCACATAGTGGTACATGATCACTATTACAGTCAGCACCAGGCATTGTCTTTACATTAATTAAAGAATTTCTAAATCTTTTATTAATTAGTATGTAGTCAATTTGGTTGCGTATTTTCTTATCAGGGCTTATCCATGTGTAGTCGTCTTTTATGGTGTTTAAACCATGTGTTTCCAATTATCATATCATTGATATTTGCCCATTCTATTAGCTTTTCCCCTCTTTCATTTCTTGTACCTAAACCATAATTCCCCACTACATCCTCCATTTTTCCCTTTCCTACTTTTGCATTAAAATCACCAAGTATTATCTTTATTTCTTGTGATCCAATTTGAGCCATCGCCATTTCTATTTCGTCGTAAAAGTGTTGTATTTCTTCATCACTACTGCTTGCTGTTGGTGCATATACTTGTAAAATGTTTATGTCTATTGGTTTGCCTTTGATTTTTACCATAATAACTCTATCTGAAATACACCAGTATCCATTAATTGACTTGGCTGTTTTTTCGTCTAATATTATTCCTACACCTTTTTCATGTGTATCCCCTCCAGAATAAATTATTGTGTGATTGTCAGCTATAATTTTGCCCGATCCCTTCCATCTCATCTCACTAACGCCTAGTATATTCATTTTCATGCTATCCATCTCTCTTAGAACATTGGTCAACTTTCCTAGCTCATTTAATGTCCTAACATTCCATGTTCCTACTCTAAATTTATTTATTTTAGTTAAGATTTTGCCATCAGTAGCTGGATGACGGTCTGGTGTCACCTGTGGCTCATGACTGTCCCTACCGGACGAGGATGCCCTAAGACAGCCATTAACGTCCTTCACTAACTTTGATTTATGTTTTGCCATGAAGTCTTGGGAAGATAATGTGGTGGTTTCCCCTTGCCTTCCACATTCACATGGTGATCTTTTTACCTCTGCTTTTGACAGCCATTTCCGACTGCAAGGACAAGTGAGTGCCCTGCTCTGCTCAGCTGCAGAGTTGTCCACTTATTCCGGTGGATACTCGGTCCCCAGAGCTGTGTTAGCCACACCGTAGTGTGTTTCCATCCTCTACCGCGGGGAGGTGCAGTTGGGATTTTCCCTTCATAAAGTTATGGTCTCTGACCAAAACTCTCCAGTACTTTGGAGAGTACTCCAGTACTCTCCAGTACTTTGGCCATATCTTATCAAGACAACAAAATAAACATTCATGTATTTCTCAACTTTTTTAGTGGCTGAGCAGTTAGGATACCAGTCTCTCAATCAGGAGACCCGAGTTCTATGCCCCAGTTAGGCTTAGAATTTTTATTCCATATTGAAGGATGAAAATACAAATCCTGGCTGAATGTACACTGCATGGCGATTGCTCTAGGGGCAAATTACCTTTAATGCTCACCCTTTCTAGAAAATCCTTCACCAACACTAGCAATGGTATAAATGAATTAACTCTTTCAGCTCAAGAATATTTTCGAGTGAAGCAGCGAAATAAGCACAATGAAAAAGAGCACGAATGTGTGACTTCCAAAGATGCAAAATTTACTGTGCTGTATATTAACATACCTAGCCAGATTTCTTTGTATGCTCAGACCAAACATGAAAGAAATAACACACCATGCATTGCTGATACACATGGACAACAGCCATAACACCTGGTGCATTGCTTGAAATAAAAAAGAGCTGATGAACTACAGAAAAACATTGTTTTCTTTTCTAATTTAAAAAAAAAAGCACTGACAATTATTATTAGATTACTATATCACATTTTTTCAGCTCAAATATTACAGACAAATTCTTAGAATCTCGTGGACCAAGAAAATAAAAATACCGAAATTCCACAAGATCTGAATATTGACAAAAACTGGTTCATGAACAGTATCATGTCTTAACAAACTAAAATACTTTGGTCATATTAAAAGTCACATGGAAAAAATTGTGACGGGAGGCATGGGTCCTGGAAGAAGACTCAGGTGTCGACCAGCATGGAGATGGACACGGGACACTGCAGACACCTTGGGCATGTGGGTACATCAGGTGGGAGAAATGGCCAGAGATCAAGACACCTTGGGCATGTGAGTACATGAGGTGGGAGAAATGGCCAGAGATCAAGACACCTTGGGCATTTGGGTACATGAGGTGGGAGAAATGGCAAGAGATCAAGACACCTTGGGCATTTGGGTACATAAGGTGGGAGAAATTGCCAGAGATCAAGACACCTTGGGCATGTGGGTACATGAGGTGGGAGAAATGGCCAGAGATCAAGACACCTTGGGAATGTGGGTACATGAGGTGGGAGAAATGGCCAGAGATCAAGACACCTTGGGCATGTGAGTACATGAGGTGGGAGAAATGGCCAGAGATCAAGACACCTTGGGCATTTGGGTACATGAGGTGGGAGAAATGGCCAGAGATCAAGACACCTTGGCATGTGGGTACATGAGGGGGGAGAAATGGCCAGAGATCAAGACACCTTGGGCATTTGGGTACATGAGGTGGGAGAAATGGCCAGAGATCAAGACACCTTGGGCATGTGGGTACATGAGGTGGGAGAAATGGCCAGAGATCAAGACACCTTGGGCAGGTGGGAGAAATGGCAAGAGATCAAGACATCTTGGGCATCTGCGTACATGAGGTGGGAGAAATGGCCAGAGATCAAGACACCTTGGGCAGGTGGGAGAAATGGCCAGAGATCAAGACATCTTGGGCATTTGGGTACATGAGGTGGGAGAAATGGCCAGAGATCAAGACACCTTGGGCAATTGGGAGAAATGGCAAGAGATCAAGACACTTTGGGCATGTGGGTACATGAGGTGGGAGAAATGGCCAGAGATCAAGACATCTTGGGCATTTGGGTACATGAGGTGGGAGAAATGGCCAGAGATCAAGACACCTTGGGCAGGTGGGAGAAATGGCAAGAGATCAAGACACTTTGGGCATGTGGGTACATGAGGTGGGAGAAATGGCCAGAGATCAAGACACCTTGGGCAGGTGGGAGAAATGGCAAGAGATCAAGACATCTTGGGCATCTGGGTACATGAGGTGGGAGAAATGGCCAGAGATCAAGACACCTTGGGCAGGTGGGAGAAATGGCCAGAGATCAAGACATCTTGGGCATTTGGGTACATGAGGTGGGAGAAATGGCCAGAGATCAAGACACCTTGGGCAATTGGGAGAAATGGCAAGAGATCAAGACACTTTGGGCATGTGGGTACATGAGATGGGAGAAATGGCCAGAGATCAAGACATCTTGGGCATTTGGGTACATGAGGTGGGAGAAATGGCCAGAGATCAAGACACCTTGGGCAGGTGGGAGAAATGGCAAGAGATCAAGACACTTTGGGCATGTGGGTACATGAGGTGGGAGAAATGGCCAGAGATCAAGACACCTTGGGCAGGTGGGAGAAATGGCCAGAGATCAAGACATCTTGGGCATCTGGGTACATGAGGTGGGAGAAATGGCCAGAGATCAAGACACCTTGGGCAGGTGAGAGAAATGGCCAGAGATCAAGACATCTTGGGCATTTGGGTACATGAGGTGGGAGAAATGGCCAGAGATCAAGACACTTTGGGCAGGTGGGAGAAATGGCAAGAGATCAAGACACTTTGGGCATGTGGGTACATGAGGTGGGAGAAATGGCCAGAGATCAAGACACCTTGGGCATGTGGGTACATGAGGTGGGAGAAATGGCCAGAGATCAAGATGCCTTGGGAATGTGGGTACATGAGGTGGAAGAAATGGCCAGAGATCAAGACACCTTGGGCATGTGGGTACATGAGGTGGGAGAAATGGCCAGAGATCAAGACACCTTGGGCAGGTGGGAGAAATGGCAAGAGATCAAGACACTTTGGGCATGTGGGTACAAGAGGTGGGAGAAATGGCCAGAGATCAAGACACCTTGGGCTTGTGGGTACATGAGGTGGTAGAAATGGCAAGAGATCAAGACACCTTCGGCATGTGGGTATATGAGGTGGGAGAAATGGCCAGAGATCAAGACACCTTTTGAAATAAGATGATGATGATATTCGATTTTACATAATCCATAATTCTCATCATTAACAACAGAAGTAAGTGCAAGAACGCTATAGCCCATCCATTCTTTAATGTTTTCAGCCCAGAATTTTCTTTGTTTTCCTCTTCTCCATTTGCCATGGGTGCTAGATCCACATTAATATAGACCAGTCACCAATATATATTGCCAAAGAAATTATGCACGATCTTAGTATTCTGACTTTTGTTGTTCTTTTTGTTCCAATCCAACAGGTTTTAAGTGCTTTAGCTTTTGCAGAACAATGTTTGTTCTTCTTTTAATTTCTGTCATCACTTTTCCATTGTCAATCAAAAGGTGATAGAGGGAGTTCAAGTAAAATTTGTGTCGAGTTGATTAAGGTAACAATTATCTGAGTCTGGAGGAAATCTGAAAAGTCTAACATGTAGGAAGTGACAGATAAATGTATGGTGAGTTGTTCATCTTCTGCCTGTCATATGAAGCATAGACCCTCACCCAAGTCCTTTGTAGACTTGTTCATGATTGGTTGGATTTTGCAGCTAAGTTTTCAATGGGATGAGGTAACCAGTCTCTTGCCACCCCTCCTTAGTCACCTTTTATGACATGCATGGTAGGTTACAGTTTACTATTCTTTGCTTCCCTTATAGGCCCCACATGAGGGTATGGTGAGTTTTCTGGTACTCATCATCATCATCATCATCTTCCACTTCTGCCGTCAAGCATCGTGGGGAGGAATAATTTGTGTTCCAGGCCCGGTGGGCGGCACTGGACAGTGTCATTCCGTGTGATTGTACAATGTCTTTGATGTCGTCAATCCATTTTCTTCTTGGACGTCCTCTTGGTCTTGTCGCAGATGAGCTTAGATGTAAGGCCAGTGATGGTAGTTGTTGGTGTTGCATTCTAATGACATGGTCAAATCACTTGATTGTTAGTTCTCTCTAGTCCTAGTTCTCTCTAGTCTTCCTATACTTGTTTTTCTGCCTTTAAATAAATGTGGCACAGGGTACTAAATGAAATAATAATGAACTTACCAGACACCTGGTGTTAAAGTGTCATTCTGATGTGTCCACGGTCTGGACTTGTAAACAGCTTCACCATTCACTTGCAACCAAGATCCCATCTGCCTCAGTCTCTCTTCAAATATTGGAGCAATTGTTCCATCTTTTGTTGGTCCAACATTGATTAGTATATTGCCATTACAACTGTGAAGGACAATTTACATAACTGTTAGATGTCATAAAATACTGTGGATATACCATAAAGTAAAAATGTGCAAAACATTTTCACATATAGGGAAACCTTTTTTTAAACCCTGTTGTTGTCACTAAAAGCAGCAGATGATAACATCAGAAATACCATGGGTGCCACACTGTGATTGCGGAGTGGCGTGCCTGCTTGTCTGTTGGCCAGGTGGTTATGTGTTTGAATCTCCATCGAGGTTGGGATCTTTTGTCAAAAGACCTGGCTCCCAGATCGACCCATTTGAATCTCCATCAAGGCAGGTCAATCAAACCTAAAATGGGTATCAGGAAATGTTCTGGGAAGTAAAGGCAGGCAGCATGATAATAACCACATGTCCCATCGAGTGTCAATTGGTCTTTAAAAATATTAGGCTAGCACCATGTACTCAATATGCGTCAAGGTGGGGAAAAGACTGCTTTACCTTTTTTTAACACAGCCTTCACTGAATTTACAGAAAGCAAGTAAAGTGACTTGGATAGCTTATAATATGGAAGCCTAGCTCTAGTTCTCTCTAGTCTTCCTTACTTGTTTCTGTTTCTGTACTGATATCTGTATGACCCTCCAAGTTGTCCCTGAGATTTGTTACTATTGTCCATTGATCTTCTCATCTGCGGCCAGAATTTCTATTTTCTTTATCTTCCCGCATGCTACATAAGTAAGTTAAGTTTTTTCCTATGTATAAATATAAGTAATTGTATTAGTGTCTGTGTCTTTGTTTGCTGATGAAGGCATCCACTTTGAAATATGTAAGTATGTTCTTGTGATGATAACCTTCCCACTTTCCAATTTGTCATTGAATTATTTTGCATTTCAATCCTCTTGTGTGTGTGTTATGGGAGTTAAGCCACCAACACAGAGAGAGATAGAGAGACAGACAAACAGAGCGAGATGTAGACAGACTTTACCTCATTATTTTTAATGTTGTCAAACATCACTTTATTGGTCTTAATGTTCCCGAACCTTATTGTTGTTAATATTGCCAGCAGAAATGATGTAATCACTGCATTCATTTATCTGGTATGTATGTAATTATTCACACATCTAGACACATTATTGCTGGTTCTGAGGATTAGCAGCAGTGAACATATTTCACAACTCCCCAACACATCGAGTTAAGGGTTTAAAATCAGCTGCAGACAATTTTGAAGCAGACGCCTTGTGTTTATGTCAATGGTATGAGCGTCAGTAGTTCAGAAATTAATGACAAACTGCTGAATGTAAAAACTGCCCAGCAAATCACAAATCGCCAAAACATGCTGGGGATTATTGTGACATCCTGTAAAAGACATACAACTAATTTTAAAGGCAGAATATTATTCCATGGCCTCCCAATTAATTGTGCTTCAGTATTGTGTAGTTTCACTTAGCCACTATGGATGACTGCAACTAAAACATCTGGACTACAGCCGCTATTTGGCTATTTATTATTTACTAGGCAATATTAGCTCAGTAGTTTGCCATTGGGTCAGATGACTGAGCCCTCATACTAACGAAATTCATGCAAAGAGGTCTGTTTCCAAAATGCCCGTGGCTGATCTCAAGCTCTCAACTCAGTATGACAGGAAATTGTGAAACTTGTTCACTGTCCCCTAAGCCACAGTGCCAGTTTGTTAAATAGACTAAGTATAAATATAATGAACTAAGAATGTTGAAAGAACAGGTTGCATTGGATAAAACACAAACATGATTACATTTGTAGACTAACAATTTTCTAAGATCTGCTTAATTACAGTAACCATAATCTGAAAGTTACCTGATTGTTGAGGCTATTGTTTGAAGTAGGTCCTCTATTGTAATCACATCTGACAGCTTCATGACTCTACGAAACCCCCAGGATGAAATATCCAGTTTCATGGCATTCTCAAACTTGCGTTTCTGCAGCGTGCCTAAAACAGACATATAAGATGTGCCTAAAACAGACATACAAGATGTGCCTAAAACAGACATACAAGATGTGCCTAAAACAGACATACAAGATGTGCCTAAATCAGACATACAAGATGTGCCTATAACAGACATACAAGATGTGCCTAAAACAGGCACACAAGATGTGCCTAAAACAGACATACAAGATGTGCTTAAAACAGACATAACAGACATACAGGATGTGCCTAAAACAGGCATACAAGATGTGCCTATAACAGACATACAAGATGTGCCTAAAACAGACATACAAGATGTGCCTAAAACAGACATACAGGATGTGCCTAAAACAGGCATACAAGATGTGCCTAAAACAGACATACAAGATGTGCCTAAAACAGACATACAAGATGTGCCTAAAACAGACATACAAGATGTGCCTAAAACAGACATACAAGATGTGCTTAAAACAGACATACAAGATGTGCCTAAAATAGACATACAAGATGTTCCTAAAACAGACATACAAGATGTGCCTAAAACAGGCAAACAAGATGTGCCTATAACAGATACAGTGCAGATCGCTTATGGCAATCTCAGATGTGGCGAATTTTTGTTGTGAAGAACCATTTGTTTATCCTCAGTCATTTTTCTTCTTTGTCTTTATAAAAACTGCCGGTTAAGCAGAATCCATTTATTAGGATTTTTCTTATATGCCGAAAGATTAAACATGTCCCGATTATATAATTTGATCTGCTTAAGGCGAACATTTTTCAAATACCTGAACATTTGTACAACTTTTCGGCTATTTTCAGAAATTATGCATTTCGTCGGTGTTAGAATTTGTGTTATCTCCCCTCTAAAAATGGCTGGAAAGTTAAAATCCATATCTTTGAAAGAAAAAAAAGATTGAGCTATTACCAGAAGTGGAAAATAGTGGCAAAATTAAAATGGAAATAGCAAACGAATTCAACATTCCAAAATAAAAACTTTCAGGGATCATAAAAAAATAAGAATCTATACAGAAATATGTTTTATGGTGAACAAGTTGATTGTCACAGAACAAAAAAACCATAAAGCGGCATGTGCTGCGGTTGACACAGACCTCTTAAAATGGTTCACCATTGTGAGATCAGCAAATTTTCCTGTGAATGGACCTATAATAATTGCAAAGGCAGAAGAGTTAGTACTTCTGGAAAGTCATACTGGCTGGAAATGTAGTTCTGGCTGGTTGGGTCATTTTAAAAAATGGCACACCATTACTTACAAGGCTTTGTGTGGGGAAAGGCATTCTGTTAATGAAACGACTACTGAGTCATGGACAGAGGGGGTGCAAAAACAGCCATGAGTAGGTATAATTCCGCTGATGTGTTTAATGCTGATGAAACTGGAATGTTTTGGAGATTGCTGCCTGATAAAACTTTTTCCTCCAGAAATGAAATATGCAAAGGGGAAGGAACATGGGGGGGGGGGGGGGGGGGGGGAGTCAAAAAGAAAAAAAGAAAGAATCACAACTGCCATTACTTGTAATCGGTAAATTAAAAAATGCATGCTGTTTTAAAGGTTTGAAGAAATTGTGTTGATTATGCAGCTATATTCAAAAGCCTGGATGTCATACATTTTCACCAAGTGGCTGCATGCAATTCATCATTCTATGGAACGTCAACATCGCAAAGTTCTTTTGGTGCTTGACAACAGTTCAGCCCACCTAAATGTTAAGAATCTAAAAGCAACAGAACTTTTATTTTCACCACCAAATGCAACATCTAAACTGCAGCTCTGTGACCAAGGTATTATTCAAAATCTGAAGGTTCATTATAGGTCAGCAAATATTGTCCAAACTTATAGGTCACATTGATGCGGAGACTTGCTTGCTGAAGACTTCAAGATAATCCTTCTGGGCACTATTGTTATGTTGAAATCTGCATGGGGAAAAGTGTTGCCCGTGACTGTTGCAAACTGTGTTTGAAAAGCAGGCTTTAAAGTTGAAGATGATACAGATGATGAAAACAGTTGTATCAAGTACTTGTAATAGCAGTATTATAATTGAAACTTATGTGAAACCTTTGCTTCATCGACTATATCAGTAACTGAACATTTCAGCAGAAGATTTTGTCAACATTGACAATGATAATGTTACCACATGTAGTGCTAACCTTTCCAGTGCTTATATTCTAGGGATGTGTATGCCAACAGTTTCATCTTCTGTCCTTTCTAGTCCTGACCTAGATGGAGATGATGATGATGACTGCTGGTTGCCAGTGTAAACTGTTTCACAAATGGAAGTTTCAAATTGCATGGACAGAATTAGCATGTATATAGCAGGCTGGATGCGAAGATTGTTCTCATTTCTCTGGATTTAAAGAGTCTGTGAAAAGACATTTTATTAACTCAAGTACGGCTACTAGGATATAGAGGAAAATTGCAGTTTTTTTTTTTTCCATTTCAAAGTGTAAAAAGTGCTGTTATTATCTAGATATTTGTGCCAAATTTATACATTAACACTTTTGGTGATGAATATATTTGCTATGTCATATATCTGTTGTATTCAATGCAAATTGATTATTGTATTGTATGTTGTAAATGCATTACCATAGAATTGAACTTATATAAGAGGAATTTCTGATAAGAAGAACTATTTCTTGGGTCCCAGTTGAGTTCACCTTATCATGTCTGTACTGTATATAAGATAGATTCTGCAAGATAAAAGTAATGGCCTAATCACAGCTTATATCTTCTTCTTCTTCTTCAGCGTTATATGGTCAATGTTAATGATTTAGACATATTATATGCAGATTAAATGGGTGTCAGGTCTTAGTCAGATATGACTGAGATACCGTATGACAGTAGACGGAATTACCTGCTTTCTGTTAGCACCGAATGATGGGTGGCTCTCACCAAACCCGACACCCCACATTGTGCAACGGCTTCGAGCAAAAGAGCACAATTGGGAGGGTACAAGCCTTACCCTAGTGCGAGGAAATGCAATCTAAAGACTAAATGTCATGGCAGGGCAGACCAGGCTCTAAGCCTTGGCCGGCAACTGGTCTAGGACAGAAGCTCCGATTGGTGGACAGTTAAAACACTGATTTGCTGATCCAACAGCTTCTGCAGCTTGTCTTGTTCCAGATGTATTGGTGTTACCTTTCCTCTGGAGTAAACTAGACAGGCCGAGAGAGAGATCATACTTCATGGGCAACACAAGGCCTCTAAATTCAGCCCAGATTTTGTGTTATGGAGAGGTATAATTCCATTTTACAAACTATCGTCTGTCAAGACGGCAAGGTGCCAATCATGCAGAGTAAACCATGTTCCTTTAGTTGGTTTATCGGCTTGTAAAAAATAAATCAGCAAACCAGAATATTTTACAACTAAACACCAGATAACAGTTCTAAAGAACTTGGCTTTTATTTGTATGTTCTAAATGTTTTTTCAAGATGGTTTCATTTACATTTTTGTAAGTAATGGCCTCTCAAGCAAGCATGTCAAACATGCGACTAGTGGACCACATGCTGAGCTTTATGAACTTCAGTGTGACCTGCAACAAGTCAAGTTTTCTAATGCTTTCATGCTCGTCTTGTGTTGCTATGGTTATGAAAAGTAATATCCTACCATATTACAAAATGAAAATTGGTTTGATTGCAATGTGTGTGGTGTGTGTGTGTGTGTGGGGGGGGGGGGAAGAATTAACAAATAAAACCATAACTATAACTAAGCACGCCTAAAACATATCAATCGAAAAGCAATTATTTTTTTCTACCTTTCCCCCATCGTTAAATGATGTTTTTCTTTAATTTATTTAGATAATTGCTTCTATATAGGACATTTGTTAAGTGTATTGTATTTATAAATTATTTGTAAATTAAATACCAAACTGCACAAACAAACAAGTGAACATCCAAATTTACAGTTTATAGTTTCAGAGATTCTTTTTTTCTGTTCTCTCATAACTTAGCACACTGTATATCACAAACCTTTCACTTCCATATGTGGTGACATATTTTTAACACAAGTAATCAGTTTTTTAACACAAGTAATCAGAAACCGTGAAAATAAAATGACAACTGCTGTTTCAAAGAAAAAGACAAGAACACGTAACAAAGAAGGCCTTGTGTTTCAAGAGAAGTAGGGGTTGTCATATTTTTGTACTATGCCAAAGACTTTACAAAAAGAATCATGCATCATATGCAATAAATGAAGGAGTGTCAAAACTCAAGGAATTTAGAAATAACCTCAGCCAACAATAGAATTGCTATGTGAAACAACAATACATAAACATTGCTTCTCTAACAACCAGTTGTGAACTAAGTTGAATTATTGCAATATGTGCAAACTCATGCAGGGACAGTGAGTTCATTAAAAGTTTCTTGTAAAAACAATTGAAACTGTGTACCCTGATAATGTGAAAACATTACAAGACATATTTCTTTTTTTTAAAGACTTCTAGTTCTAATTGTGGAAAACATCATCATCATTATGTGCCTTACCATATGGCACAGGCATTCATGTCTCTCCTAAAATCTGGTGTTCTGGATCAATTTTACTGATGATATTTCTCCATGTCATTGTCTGAGACCATCAAGCATAATTCCATCTGTCTGCCTCTGCCTCATCTACCACTAAGCTTTCCAATCTTCATGTTGTTCTCCAATGTCTGTCTTCTCATTATATGACCAAAGAACACTGTTTGTCTCTTTCTGATGGAAAACATATTTATTTCATAACAAATGTTGCAGTAACTGGGAAATAGAAAATAGTGATGCTGAAGAATTCTTTAATTAGGATTTTCCTTTAGAAGAAAACATTGGAAACTGAGATTTAAAAAAAACCAAGGTAGTGAGATGGCAAGAAATTTGAGATTTCCTCCTCAGGAGCTTAGGTACAGAGTATCTAAAGATGGAAAAGGGTTTAAAAGTATAAACCAACATTTGTTTAAATTTCATATAATAAAGAAACTCTCTTACCTGGTCTGTACTGGTCTTTACAGGTTAAAAATCCTCCATGTTTACAAATGACGTTTCTGCCCCATCTGTCGTTAGTGACAACTGTATCCTTCACAGGGCTGAAATAATTATTCAATAAACAGACATATTAACCTGTCTGTGTTTATAATTAAAAATTGGACCTACTGAGTCATAGTGAAATCAAAATAAAACATATTAGGGACATTCATTTAAAACCCGTTCCGATGGCTTTATTACAAAAGCATGAAAGAAACATTAACAGGTGTGGTAGAATTAAACAAAGCATTCACTTTGAATGAATTATGCACCATGGGTTGGTCAGAAGAAGTCGCCGTAGGCATTCAGGCAAGCATCCCATTGCTTAGGTAGGCGGCGAATGCCGTCCGCAAAAAAGGATTGTGGTGGCTCACTGAACCAAATGTTTCCTGCGTAAATACGTCGGCATCTGTGTGAAATTGTTGCCCCTTGAAAGGTTTTTTTAGAGGTCCGAACAAATGAAAATCACATGGTGACAAATCAGGACTATAGGCTGGATGTTGTAGAATTTCCCATTCTTCCTTGCTAATGCTTCCTGCACAATCTTTGCGACATGCGGACGAGCATTATCGTGCAACAAAATCACACCACAAGAAAGCATGCCGGGTCGTTTATTCTTGATGGCTTTTTGCAGCTTGTCTAGTGTTTGCAAGTTGTGGGTAGAGTTGATGTTGACACCAGGTTCTTTAAAGTCAGCCAACAATAGCATTTCATGGTAAAAAAATGCGCTCAGCATAACCTTACCAGCGGAAGTCTGTAACTTGAAGTTTTTGGCTTTTGGTGATCCAGCATGCTTCCATTGCATGCTCTCTTTTGCTGCTCGGTTCAAACTGGCGACACCATGACTCATTGCCTGCCACTATGCGGAAGAGAAATACATCACCCTCAACTCTGTAACACAGCAAGTTGTTCCCATGCGTTCCTTTTTTTGGTGGTCGGTCAAATCCGTGGTACCCACTGTGAACACACCTTCCGATATTGCAGTTTCTTACGAACGACCTTTTGAACTGTCCCAATTGACACATCAAATTCTTTTGCTAGCAAACGTATGCTTCGACAATGGTTCATCTGTACTGCTGCATCAATTTTGGCGATAGTTTTTTCTGTTGCGACAATATGCGCTTGACCCGGCCGTCGAAGATCTGTCGTGAACTGACATCCTTTCTGAAACATTCGTGCCCAGTCTGTCACTGTAGTCTTCGACACACATTTGTTAACGTACGCTGCCTGTATTCTTCGATGAATGTCCACTGGCCAACATCCTCCAAATGAAAGAAACGGAATCACCGCTCTTTGAGCTTCTTTGGATGGATTTTGGATCAACCTGGCCATTTTCTCAAAGGTCAGAAACAGAACCTATGCATCATGTGACGATAAGCACTTGCTCTGTTATTCATTGGTCAGTACTTATCACATGACTATGACATGATCATGTTCAATGTATGCAATTACGTGTGGTGCGGCACGAACGGATTTCAAATGAACGCCCCTTATACTATGACATCTAGTCTGAGATTGGAGGTGAAGACAGTCACTGCAGCATTCTGCTGGCAGCAGGACAAACATCACACACGTCTTGACTGTAATGGATTCACAGAGCATGATGAGTAGAATGCTTTAATTAAAATATCAAAGAAAAGGAAGCATCTGTTGGATCTTTTCCCCAGAACATGCTGGTGTGGTGGGAAACGAGCAGACGGACAAATTGCCTGGGTCTGCACCATCTGTTGGGGTATTGGTGCATGGTAAGGTCATGGCCCTTTGGGATCATGTGTATTTGTGTGTGTGTGTGTGTGTGTGTGCATATCCTTTACAGGACATCGCTGTCAACACCAGCATCTTTCAGCTGTATGTTGATTTCTTGGCAAGATTACGCTCAGTAGTTTGCCATTGCTTTCTGAGCGGCCGGCTCACATACCCCGTAAGTTACCGATGCGATTCAAACCACTGCTGATTCTCACCGTCATCACGTTACCTACGAGAATATACGAGATTACGGAGAAAAGTCGCTAACCTCTAAGCCACGAAGCCGGCCCATCATGTGTATAGTGTGGAAAAAACAGATAAAGCATCACAGCTTGAAGAGAATTGTTCAGCAGGGAGAACCAGAGGCTCTGGCCAACACTCAGAACTCTGAGGAAAGGCCAGACTGACACATAATCAGACTGCAACTGGCACGTTAGGGCTGGGACTCTTTGTTGAATGTTGAAGACGAGGACGGAGCATGTATGGGAATGTTTTGAGTGCTGTTATGTTGGTTTTTATCTCAACTGAATTCAACTCAAAACAAAATGTCATACATATATTTTCTTGATGTCTGTTTTAATGGCATTAGGTTTAGAACAATCTTCCTACCAACTCTGTGCTACCAATGCCAAACCTGGACAATGACAGAAAAAGAGAAAAGAAAAATCACAACAGAAATGAGGTTCCGGAGAAGAATACTCAACGTATCAAGAAGAGATAATATCAGAAATGAAGAAATCAGGATTAAAGTGGGGGTTAAAGCAGCACTAGATTTTATTAGAAAGCAGCAAGTCAAATGGTTTGGCCATGCAAGTAGGTTACCAGTCAACAGCATGCCACAACAAGCAATGATGTACAGACCAGCTGGAAACAGAGGAAGAGGCCGACCACGTAAACTCTGGACGGAGGGAATAGCAGAATCCATGGGAATGTCGATAAATGAAGCCCATAATCGGGCACTCTCACGAAGTTTATACTTCACCTCGACACCGCAAGGTACAAGAGGAACACTGATGAGATGAGATGAGATGAGGTTTAGAACAATGTGTAGCTTCACAGTATTAAGTCATGCCATGTTTTGTTTAAATTTAGCATAAGGTTTTCTGTACACAAGATTTGTTACGATAATAGCTAGTGAATTCCTGCATTGAAATCCCCTTCATGGTGGGATTTTTCATAGCCACATGGCACCTGGGTTGGCTGTCATAAAATGGATAACAGAAAATTTTTGGGAGATAAGGTGACGCATGCCATGCCAGACACATCATAAATGAAGTAACACACACAGCAGTCATCTTTGATTCTCGGGAAATTTCCTGGTATCATTTTAGTTTGGGTCAGCCTGGGAGTCCAGGTGATTATACACACATCCCTGGCTTTATGGTGATTTGACCATATGACCAGCAGGCAAGCGATCTTTTGAATCTTCATTTTGTTTTTTTTTAAAACATAAATCCCACTATCTAGTAAGAATTAGTTTCTAGGAAACCGTTTCAAAACCTGATATTTAACAAACACTTTCAATTGTGTGTATTTTTCAATCTGTTAATCACATTCAGAGGCTCATCATAGAATAAGAGTTAAAAATGATAATTTTGTTCAGGACTGTGTGGCAAAGCAATAAGCACAGCCACAAACTGTCAGGCAATGGAGAACCGCTGTACAAGACTAGAGTTTGGCCCCTTTGTGAGGCATCGCACTGGGCTTGGCTCAAGTAAATCAAGAAAATATTTTTATGTTAACAAAAAGAGGATCAACTTCATTGCACTGGATTTTACCCCATTTGTTCAGCCTCCCTCTGCAGAACAGTATGAGATGGTTGAGGGTCTATACTCTATTGGGATATGAAAGGCAGAAGGAAAAGAATATATACAAGACAGTAAGACAGTGTCACAAATTGAAAATGGTAATGAGACATGTTTAGAGCGAAGAAAAATAACCCAATTACAACATTTAACACAAGTTTGCTAATAGTACAGCTATGCATATATTATGTGATAAAAAGCATATGGATGATGACCTATGTTCTCACATCACTGAAAAAGTCTTACCTTTCATTATAAAGCCAGGCCAGGAAATAGGTGCTGTTCCAATAAATATCTGTGCCGGGACAGCCATCAGACCAGACTACATCAGGCTTGTATGTGTTCACCAATTCATACAGCTCAGGCATAGTCTTGGCCTAGAAAAAAGCAAACACACACACACACACACAAACATTAAAACATGCTTCAAATATCTCAATGTTGTGAAGCACGCTACAATAAAGGAAACTTAACACAGACTGCAACAGTTTTCAGTCTATCATGAGAAAAGAAAGATTATAATATACAGTAACATCCTAACAATCATTTAGTAGCCTGTTCTATACAGAATTTGGCCCATAACAGTCTTTTGAAATTTCTTTCTGCATAAACCAGATGTCCTGCTTCTGTTGCTGCCTTGTGTAAATTATCTATCTTGAATTCATCTATGATGTGGTCATCTACTTCTCCAGTGAGCCTCCCTCCATAATTATCTTCTCCAGAAATTCATGTTCAATACATGCTCAAGATATTTCATTTTCTTCAATTTTATTTGTCTTAATAACCAATCTTCATCAATGCTGAGTTCCTTTTGGATACATCTGTTTGTTCTTCATTCTCTCCAATGAATTTAGTAGCCATATGTAACATTAATTTTTTTTTAAAGGACGGAAGAAGGCAATAAGAGAAAATTCAGGAAGGTCTTGCATAACAGTATGAAAAGATAACAAATAAATAAATACATATTGTTAGAGAAGATGAAAGGAAGCATGATCACCTATATCAGCCAGCAGGACACATTATAATGATGGTAGAGCAATTGTTTCCTTTTGAATGGATTACATTCAACCTGGCCATTGCAATCTATAAGGATTTTGTGTTATTTCATCATCATCATCATCATCATCATCTTCCACTTCTGCCGTCAAGCGTCGTAGGGAGGAATAATTTGCGCTCCAGCGCCCTGTGGGCGGCACTGGATAGTGTCAATCCATGTGATTGTACAATGTCTTTGATGTCGTCAATCCATTTTCTTCTTGGACGTCCTCGTGGTCTCGTCGCAGATGATCTTTGATGTAAGGCCAGTGATGGTAGTTGTTGGTATTGCATGTTATATCATAACTGCAAAATAAAACATGTTGAACCACTGAAATAAAACATTTTCTTAAGTTATAAAATATTGTACTACTTTAGTAATCTACAAACTACTGAAGGTAAACTTGCCAAGAGATCACAACAGCAAACAATGCTGGTGTTGACTACAACGTCCTGTAAAGGATATACAACTAACTTTTTTTTAGTAATCCAACAGCAAAAAGAAGTTTGACACCAGATATGATTTAGGTGTCACAAAATGTAAGATGCATATTTCTGATTTTATTTTGTATGTTTCAGATTTTTATTTGTGTACATTTGTTAGATATTTATTTGTCAGCCTGTTGGTCATGTGTTCCAATCCGGTGTGCCAAAAAACTGGCATACCCTAAAATGGGTACCAGGAAATGTTCTGGTAAGTAAAGATGGCTGACATGACACTGATCACATCACTCATCGCTTGCTTCTGAAGTCGGAGTGGGTTCGCCTGATGGCGAGGGATACTGGTAACAGGGAAAGCTAATCCACGTGCAAAATTCAGTCCAGCACTACTAGAAGTACTGCGTATGGACTACGCTTGAGTTCAAAGCAAGTGAGTGGGGAAAAAAAACTCATCACATGACGATGGATCTAGAAATATGGGGTCAGCACCATATACCTAATACACTTCATCAAATAGACAAGGATCTTTTAAATGTCTTTTGTATTCTTAGAGCCTGAAAATGACACAAGTATTTTTTTAAACATAACTATATTTATTTTACTTTATTGTGACTGCTTAGAAAAATATCATACTTTACATATGTAAAGAATATACTTACAAACACAAATTTCTGGGTTTTGTAGCCATTCTTCTCATCTTCCAGATACAGTGGATTGAACCATTCAAACAGAGAATGATAGATACCATATCTCAAATTTGGATACTTGCGAATTGCAGCTGCCAGATCACCTTTATTGACACAATCACGTAACAAAATTAATATTTCATCACAAAGAGATGAGAGATATTAGTAAGCAGTTCAAAACAATGTTGTCACATTCTAAATTTGAATAGTGAGAACACAAACAACAGATTGCACAATTTATTGCTTGGCATATTTTTATGTCATTCAATCAATCAATCAATCATGTGCCATGCCGGAAAGCATAATACAGAAATACATCAACATGGAATAAACCAACAAAATGAATCTTTATAGCTGGAATAAACAATGCATAGTATATGTCTTTCTTTCAACTACTTAAAACACAAAATGACATGAAAGTTAGCTTTAAAACTACCTTGGTAACAATTACAAGGACACATAGAACTGCACAGACACTAGCACCCTGCTAAGGGAAGTCATCCAAAGCCCAAAACCTTCCTCAAAGAGTAGACTTGTATATAAAAGAGATCTTGCTGTACTCGAGGTTAGGTAAACAGCAGCATGGCCAGCTTATTATTCTGCCTGTCTACAGAACTCAAATCCTTAACATAGGGCATAATGTATCCTTCTGCTCTGTCATTTTCGGGTAATCTGCAGTGGGATGGAATCCACTGTATGGTGACCTTACGCTGACTGCAAAGTTCAGAAAGTAGTGTCCTTAGTACTGGCAATTTCCCAGACAGGAGAGCCTTGAGTACTGATTTTGTATCTGTCAATAGCACCTGAAGTTGTGTACCATTGCTGGTATTTAGTAATTTCTCTGTTGCTATCTTGATTGCCTCAATTTCAGCTACCATGGCTGGTATTTAGTAATTTTCTGTTGCTATCTTGATTTGATTAATTTGGTTATTTTGGGATTTGAATCTTAAATATTGAGCACAACCCACTACTGGCAACGCTGACCGATACCAGAATACGGTCAGCTATCTTGATTGCCTCAATTTCAGCTACCATGGCTGGTATTTAGTAATTTCTCTGTTGCTATCTTGATTGCCTCAATTTCAGCATCATAGTTATGGCAGTACTTTCCTGTTGGTACTCTGGCCGTGTCCCTAGTAATATTTGGGTATTCTATGTACACTCCCGCTCCTCCATTTAGAACAGCATTTTGTGCTGACCGATCTGTGTAGACTTGGATCGAGAGGTCCTAAGGGTATTCTTTATCAAGGAAGCTGAGAGTGGCTGTTTTGTGCTGTACACTGTTCTGTTCTTCCTTGTCAAATATTACTCTCACTTTTGTCTGGATTTGTAGTGATAGTCTATGTTCATCTTTCCATGGAGTTTGCTCTGGAATAGATGTCAGGGGGATACCAACTGTGGGCAGATCGGTGGTTTCTCTGCAGAGTCGTTTGGCCTGGTGGATAAAACTATTTCTTTTCCCCATAGCTAAGTTTTCAAATCTGTTCTTCATAGGGTGGCCTGGCAAGCTGAGGAACTTTTCTGCTTGTATTAGCGATTAGCGTTTTCGTATCTCTGCGCTCTCTCAGTGCTTGTGTTTTCCCCATCTTCTCCATTTCCACTATAGGGGTTGATCTCATCCCTCCTGTGGTGACTCTAAGTGCTTGATTTTGCACCTTGTCCTGCTCTTGCAGTGTAGTTTTTTATGCTGAACACCACGCAGTTGACCCATATTCCAGGTGTAATCGTATGCTCTGTTGACAAACTATGCTAAGTATTTTCCCACTGGCTCCCCATGTGGTTCCACTTAGCTTTCTCAAGATGGCTATTTTCCTTCTGGCTTTTGCTACTGCTTTGTTGATGTGCTTTATCCATGATCGATTGGCTAAGGAAGAAGCAAAAGAAAAACAGCCTGATGTGCCCATTACATACAACCAAAAGAAAAGAATGATCAAATCAATCAGAAAGCCACCAAAACCTGCTCAAGATGAATACCACGTTATGGACAAACCAGAAAAAGTCATTATTCTGCGCCTCAGAACAGGACACAATAGATTACGTAACCACATGTATACAAAATTCAAGATTGGTGAATCAGCCATGTGCACTTGTGGATTGGCGTCGCAGACAGCAGAGCACATACTCCAAGACTGCCCAAAATATAACATATCAGGGCAAATCTTCTGGCCTAGAGAGACGACTGTGGAAGATAAACTCCACAGACCGCTGAATAAACTAAACAAGAGAGTTAAATTCATACAAGAGACAACATTGCAGTTATAGACATCTTTCAAGCAAACGAAAGAAGAAGAGGTACCCCTCTGCTGGCATATGGAATTGGCAAAACAATCCAGTAAATTTCCTGCCAATATTATTGGCCAGGTATGACTAGGGACATCAAAAGGTATATTAGGTACTTTCTAGAGTGACAACAAGTAACTCTGAAACATTGGACAGCTCTAATTACCCAGGGGATATTGTCGGTGATGAATACCCCACTTGAAAAGGTAGTGATGGACATAGTCATGCCTCTTCCCAGGCCCAGGAAGAGGAACAACTATACACTGACACAGACTGACATATGCTTGTAGTGGAGAGAAGCAATTGTCTTCCCTGCAATTGACTCCAAATGTGTCACAGAAGTATTTGTTACTACCTTCAATAGAAATCCTAACCGATAATCACTCTCATTTTAGAGGAAGACTTAAAGAAGTATTCTTGAATTTTCAGACCCCCGGGAAGGTTAACCCGGTCAACAAATGCCCGCAGAAGTCGGATGTGTCGGCCTAACGGCGCAAGAACGCAGCTCTGCTGTGGACAGGCACAACGCAATCACGTCCGAAAAAAAACTCAGGATGAACGAAGAAGAAGAAGAAGAATTTTCAGACATGCCATTTTCACGCCAGCCTATATCAGTCAAATGGTCTTGTAGAGAGATTCAATAGAAAATTTTCTGTCAATCTTAAGGAAACTAGCACAGAAGAAACCCAAGACCCAGGACAACAACCTTCTTACAGCATTATTTGCATATTTGAATTCTGGGAAGTACCCTCAGGCCTCCATGGAACTTCTAGGATTGACCCAGTGTGTAAAAACTGGTGTCAAAACTTTCTTTAAGAAGGAAAAATAGTGAGAAAGGAAGTAGGTCACCCCACATCACAATGATGTGATTGTGTATGTGTTAAGCCCTATAATGGTCTAAAGCAGAATTTGTCATGGAATACATATACTTCTTCTATCTGCTTTGAAAATGTATGACACAGGCTAACAAGGACAAGCAAGAAGCAGTCAGATAAATAATATCTTATGTGAACAAGCATTGTTTGAATGCATATATTACCCTTTGTCTAAACACCTACCAACAAGATCTCTTTTTGGACCAACATCCTGGGCATTCCAGTTAAATGAGTACTTAGACGGCCAACTTGTGAAGCCTTCATGATGTTTTGTGACCTGGACTATATACCTGGAAATGTTGGTAAACAATGTAAATGCAAATTATGTGCCATGAAAAAATATTTATTTAAGTGCTTGTGTGTAACACTGTATGTGTACTAACGTGTAGGTGTACAACACTGTATTTGTTATACCCACAGCAGATACTTGCTCCAGGGCTTAAAACCCGTACAGGTACTAAATTGGATGTGTGCAATATTTTATATGTACTAAACTGTATGTATGCAACACTATACATGTACTAAATTGTACGTGTGCAACACTTTATGTACTAAATTGTATGCTTGCAACAATGTATATGTACTAAATTGTATGTGCAATATTGTATATGTACTAAATTGTATGTGCAATATTGTATATGTACTAAGTTGAATGTGCAATATTGTATATGTACTAAGTTGTATATGCAACATTGAATTTGTACTAAATTGTATGTGTACAACACTGTATATGTAGTAAATTGTATGTGTGCAACACTGTATATGTACTAAATTGTATGTGTGCAACACTGTATATGTACTAAATTGTATGTGTGCAACACTGTATATGTACTAAATTGTATGTGTACAACACTATATATGTACTAAATTGTATGTGTGCAACACTATATATGTACTAAATTGTATGTGTGCAACACTATATATGTACTAAATTGTATGTGTGAAACACTATATATGTACTAAATTGTATGCGTGCAACACTATATATGTACTAAATTGTATGTGTGCAACACTGTATATGTACTAAATTGTATGTGTACAACACTGTATATGTACTAAATTGTATGTGTACAACACTGTATATGTACTAAATTGTAAATGTGCAACACTATATATGTACTAAATTGTATGTGTGCAACACTATATATGCACTAAATTGTATTTTCAACACTCTATATGTACTAAATTGTATGTGTACAACACTGTATATGTACTAAATTGTATGTGTGCAACACTATATATGTACTAAATTGTACGTGTACAACACTATATATGTACTAAATTATATGTGTGCAACACTATATATGTACTAAATTGTACGTGTGCAACACTATATATGTACTAAATTGTATTTTCAACACTATATATGTACTAAATTGTATTTTCAACACTATATATGTACTAAATTGTATGTGTAAACCACTGTATATGTACTAAATTGTATGTGTACAACACTGTATATGTACTAAATTGTATGTGTGCAACACTATATATGTACTAAATTGTACGTGTGCAACACTATATATGCACTAAATTGTATTTTCAACACTATATATGTACTAAATTGTACGTGTGCAACACTATATATGTACTAAATTGTATTTTCAACACTATATATGTACTAAATTGTATGTGTGCAACACTATATATGCACTAAATTGTATTTTCAACACTATATATGTACTAAATTGTATGTGTGCAACACTATATATGTACTAAATTGTATGTGTGCAACACTATATATGCACTAAATTGTATTTTCAACACTATATATGTACTAAATTGTATGTGTGCAACACTATATATGTACTAACTTGTATGTGTGCAACACTATGTATGTACTAACTTGTATGTGTGCAACACTGTATATGTACTAACTTGTATGTGTGCAACACTATATATGCACTAACTTGTATGTGTGCAACACTATATATGTACTAACTTGTATGTGAGCAACACTATATATGCACTAAATTGTATTTTCAACACGATATATGTACTAAATTTTATGTGTGCAACACTATATATGTACTAACTTGTATGTGTGCAACACTGTATATGTACTAACTTGTATGTGTGCAACACTATATATGTACTAAATTGCATGTGTGTAACACTATATATGTACTAAATTGCATGTGCAACATTGTATATGTACTAAATTGTATGTGCAACACTGTATATGTACAAAATTGTATTTGTGCAACACTGTATATGTACTAAATTGTATGTGCAACATTGTATATGTACTAAATTGTCTGTTCAACACTATATATGTACTAAATTGTATGTGTGCAACACTGCATATGTACTAAATTTTATGTGCAACATTGTACATGTGCTAAATTATATGTGCAACATTGTATATGTACTAAAGAAGTATAATTGCCTGTCCATGCTATAATGTTATAAGTCCTGGATTTCTTTGATTGCCTTTTCATCATCATATACAACATCATGCCTTCAAACCTGAAATATTCACAGTAGGTTAGAAACAGCAGTAATGGAAGGCACGGTTTCTGGAAGAAGAGGCCGGACAGAGTCGAGCAGCAGAAAGATTGACACAAAATATTAAAGCCACCTTGGGTATGAAAATACATGAAGCCGAGAAAAATATCAAGATTCTTTCTGGTAGGCAATATTAGGCATGACATTTTGCAGAGGATCTGCTACATGAATATGATGTCATTTCATCACCAGCTTGGTGATGAAGAGACGAATGGAGACAGATTGTATCTGCAGCAAAGAACCTCAATGACTCGGAATGCTAAAGAAGAAGAAGAAGAATATTAGTTCCATCTGTATGCATTATCTTTCTTTTTGCTATATTAAGATATAAGTTGTGATTTCCACTATTCCTTTGGATTGAGGTTATTAGTTGTCAGAATCTCCATTGCCATCGCCTGTAGGCGATGACCAAGTACGACCGTGAACTCGACTAACAGCTACTACGCAGTGGATGGCCAGTGGTCAGCATGACGCACGAAGCGCACGAGAACTGAAAGCAGGGCCAACGAGGAACCATCGCTGGTAGCTCAGACGGCCTAGGACTTCGAGACTGGACGGACATGAAAGAGAGTGGTGCATGTATTTATGTATTATTCTATGCTTGATGGAAGAAAGCCTGAATGCTTTGTAGAGTTGATTTAGAGACTGAGTGAGTGCTTTATTCCATGCATTTATGAACTTGTATATTGTATGTATCTGTACATGGCATTGTCGCTAATTGTGAGCGCAGCATTATACGAATGCCGTTGAGAAGTGTGATTGAAGTGTTTCAGTTATGTCGCTGTGTGTTTGAGTACAATCATTTTCTGTGTATGATTGTTTCACTCCTGTTAGAGAACACGAGCCATTGTTAGTGTAAAACAAGACCCTGACAAGCAGTGAACGTGGGGGTTCGTCCGGCTTTGAACATTGAGATCTTGTCAGTTGAAAAATGAGCGAAATATGTAAGATAGAGTGTGAAGGTAGTGATTGAACGTGGGGAATCTCGTCCAGTTTTGAACAGTTGAACAATAGATGTGTGTGATCTGGATAGTAATACTGTATCATCAGCATATTGAATCTCTGGTATTTCATGACCACCAATATTTAGGACATCATATAGCTCCTTAGTTATATCATCTCTGACATTTCTCATTATATTTACGGCATACAGATTAAACAAATAACTCCTTGTTTGATGTCAAACCAATCTGATGTCTCACCATCTAAATATCTGATCTGCCTGGTCTGAGGGTCTCACCACCAGATCTCTTTCTTATTATGTTTTCTTTCATGGTTGTTAGGTTTCTTGGCAAGTTTTGCAGAAGGAAGTTTGCCGTTGCTTTCCTTCTGGGCAATGACTGTACTAGTTGGGGGGCCATAGCCATTGTCTCTACTGATGAAATCATCTGCCTATCGCTGCAGAATGCAAACAAAACCAACAAGAATCTGTCAGCTGCTCTCACACTCCAGCCACCACCTGCTTCCATGGCTTCATGTAACCCTGATTGGTTGGGGGGGGGGGGGGGGGGGGCTTAACGGGTACTTCACCTTGCCCAAGGGTGTACTGTAGACTAACTAAAACAAGCACCTCAGCAGTTGTAAATTAAAAAAACCAGACCAAATAGGCTGTTGCCCGGGCAAAATTTCAAAAATGTTTAAATTAATAAAGCAACCCACAAAAAACTAATTTATACAATGTGTTATTCTGCTATCCACACTTTTGGATCATCGTGGCTTCTATGGAGTTCATGCACTGTGCTGAGATTCTCCTTGTGTAAATCTATGGGAGGACACTTTAGGACTTATGAAGACATGTGTATGCAAGGAAAGAGATCCAATACAACCAAACCACATAAACTAGATTACTTAAGCAAACTCGTGTATTTTCCTGCATTTATTCTACAATTTATTGATTGTCAGTTCATCTAAATAACTCATCAACAATGAACATTAACAGGGAATTTAATAAAGTTTAGTTTCATGATATTACACTTACCTGGCTCCGGAAGCATTGAAAATGTCTGCCCAGTGGTGTGGGTTATATATACCAATAGGTGGGTTAAATTGTTCCGCAAAGTCTGCATATGTCCAGTCAGGTGCGTAATTCTTCTTCATAAATTCAACAATAGATGGAGATGGTTTATCTCCTTGCCAGTGATACCAAAACCATTCACTGCCAAAGCTTGGAACTACAAGGCAAAATTGAAAACTGAATACTGAGGTTATGAAACTATTTTAATTATTTAAATTTGCAGTTTCCCTTCTTCTTCTTCTTCCTTTTCTTCATCTTCTTCTTCTTCTTTCTTCTTCTTCTTCTTCCTCCTCCTCCGCCTCCTCCTGCTTCTTCTTCCTCCTCCTCCTACTTCTTCTTCTTCTTCCTCCTCCTCCTGCTGCTTCCGCTGCTTCCTCCTCCTCTTCCTTCTTCTTCTTCCTTCTCCTGCTTCTTCTTCTTCTCCTCCTCCTCCTCCTTCTTCTCTTCCTACTTCTGTTCCTCCTGCTCTGCCTTCTTCTTCTTCTTTTTCATGCCAGGGCATGGGGGTGTACAAGGAAAAGAGCAGGCTTGCAGGTAAGGCTACTATGGAGGGCGGACGAGCCATGGACCAAGCTGATATACTGAATGCTCTACGAAAAGTAAGACGTTTGCTTGAACCAAGTGATGACTGTGAATCTGTGACAATGGTCAGACTGCGAGAACAGCAAGATAAAAGACTTGTGGCCAAACAAGAACACTATGCAGAAAGCCAAAGAAGATTAATAAAAAGCAGTCAACCCCAGCAGTTTTTTGGATGTTCATGATTCCTGGGCAAGTTTACGTTCAGTAGTTTGCCATTGCTTTCTGAATGACCAGCACCCCCACCATTTCATAAAAAACCAACTCAAGGCAGTCCACTGCCAAATCGCCACAGCCGTGCCTCGAACACTGGTATGTTGGATCACGAACTGCATCTGCAACCCCCTAACCACAGAACCTGTTTAATAAACCAACACATAAATGGTGTCGTTAGCCACTACACACTGCAGGATTTACTGATAAGGGAATCTAAGCAATTATGGACTGAATGGTTCAATGTGCAATGAGGATGATCTGTCGACTAACTAACTAACTAATCTTCTTTTTCTTCTTCTTGTTCTTCTTCTTTGTCTGTGCTCTGTTGTTTAAAATCTTACATTTGAACATGCATTTTCTGTATAAAATCTGTCATCCTTTTCAGATCCTATTTTATACCCCAGAGTTTAGTTTCAAGTGTGGTTCCTTGTGTCTCAAACTGATGTCAAGCCACTTGATAAAGGCAATTCACTTAAAAGAATGTGCTCTTGGAGTTTTGGCACTTGTCTTGTGGCGCATGCAATCAAAAGGTATGTGGCAGGTTGAGGTGATATGGTTGATACAACTGTATCAAATTAAACCAGAATGCACATTGATAACCATCACAGTTCTATGTTATACATCCTTAGAATACAAAAAGCACTTACTCTTCTTACTTTTCTCCTTAATATGCTATTCCATCTTCTTATGTAAACTCTTAAATGTTAGCTTAATATAGTCACTGAAAACAGCATTCCTCTATAAATGCTCTACTGTCAACTGTCATTTACTGCCAATATTGTAGCTTGCTGTGTATGGCAGAGGGGTCTTTGAACCTGAGGAATAAAGGCCGCCTGGCTAGTGCAGTCGCTGCGAACTGTGCAGGTTAGGATTTTATTTTTGCCCCTGACAGAAAAAAATCCTACACCTTACCAAGGATTCACACACGGGTCTCCTGAAGGAGAATCATGTGTTCTAGCCACTCAGCCAGCTGCTGCTCATAAATGCTCTACAATTCCACTAATTTAAGACCACAAACCATTGATTTTGCTTCATTTTATTAAGACACAATAAAGATCAACATCTTTTTTTCTGAACTAAAAGAAAAATGTCCACAGAAAAAAACTATACATCAACTAAAAATCACTATCAACAATGAATGAATTGAAAATGTCATAAAATTGTAATATCTTGGCTTCAAAATCAGCAACAGTGGGGACTGCTCACAACAACTAAGACATAGGCTGGCCATAGCAGTCCAGAAGTTGAAGAGTATGAAGTGTCTATGGCAGAAGACCAGCATCATCTCATCTCATCTTGTTCCTCTTGTACCTTGTGGTGTCAAGGTGAAGCATAAACAGCGGGAAAGTGCCCACTTATGGGCTTCATGTATCATGATTCACATGTATTCTGTTATTCCCTCTGTTCATCGTTTGCATGGTCAACCTCTTCATATCAATGCTTGTTGTGGTATACTGTTAATTGGTAGCCTAGTTATATGGCCAAACTATTTACCTTGTTTTTTGATTAAATCTAGCGCTGCTATAACCCCCACTTTAGTCCTGGTTTTACCATTTCTGATTTACTCTCTTCTTTATACATTGAGTATTCTTCTCAGGAATCTCATTTCTATTATTGTCATTGTTCTTTTCTCTTTTTCTGTCATTGTCCGGGTTTGGCATTGGTAGCATAGAGGTGGTAGGAAGATTGTGATGTAGAGTGCTTTTTTAGTATCTATTATTGTTCAATAGTATTGGTGCAATTTGTCCACTGAGTTGGTTTGCCTTATTGCATCTATTTTCGATCTCGTCTTCTGATTTGCCATTTGATGATATTATGCTTCCTAAATACTTGAAGCTCTTTACTTATCTCAGGGGGTGTTCTTTTAGATTGTTGTGTAGCGTATACTACTAGGATGGAAAATAGATCAAGGTAGATACACAATAGACTTCTACAAATAGAGAGTCTAACCACTGCCGAAGAAGTGATCAAAAGGCTCGCAATTCTAGAAGGATGATTTTCAAAGTCCCAGAATGGATCACTACTTCTAAACAGTGCCAGGCGGAAAGTTATGACGACCAACTGTACTAACAAAAGAAGACAGTATGTCACTTGATTCCTGCTATCGTGCTTGGATGGATAATGGTCCCCCACCGTCTAATTCATTCTCACACAACAGGAGATAATACAGATTTATAAATATATAGTCCTTTCACTCGTCACACAATCTGATGATGCTATTAATCTAATTCAATAATGACAGACGCAGTTGGTTGTAATTACAAATATAACACAGCTGTTTAACTCTAATAACACTACGTGAGACCCATGGGGAACTCACTGACACATAAGAGATACGCAGATCCCTGGTTAGTCTAAATTTCTACAAGAGTATATCCAGCTAGAGGATGTCGTAATCACTAACAATGTATATTAGCCAATAGCGGACATAAATTGGTGATTGCTGTGAAGTGGCAAACGGGTTGTTAGCCACTTATCTGTTTATCCTTGGCCTCCTGGATGGTAAGCTGAAAGGTGCTGACTGGTTAGTGGTATGGACTCCACTCTCTGCTGCATCAATGTGAGTGGTGCGTAGCTCAGTCACCGGTCATGACTACGACAACTGTTGATCAGGGTGTAGGCTCTGTGAATGACAGTGAGAAGGGGTGAATAATCCTTCCAGACAGAGTTGTAAATTCTTTTGGCCCTGTCCTAGTCCTACATGTCTCATATAACTTTAAATAACATGTGCTATCTTATTTTACATATTTTGATTCCTTATACTGAAATCTACAACAGCACACTGATCTAATGGAAACAGCACACAAATGATATTCTATTCTTTCTTCTTATATTTAGATTAAACATGTATAACGACTTAGACACTCTACGTCAGGGACTATAGTCCTAAATATACATATATTCTATATCATGAGTAATCATGGAAATACATGAACCACAATTCACATAATGAATTTACATTACATATTATCGAATGACTTAAATGGAATGGAAAACTCAGACGCCCCGACTACGATGTCACCAAATACATTAATAAACCATTAAATCTGTGAAATAACTGTGACGGGACAGCCCCGGCAGCATCATAATTACCCAAGTTTTCAAGGAATTACAGAGCCCACAATATTTTTCTAAAATTCTCTAAAAGAATAAACGTTCCCCAGAAGAGGATAAAAACGTAAGAGAAAAATACAGAGTCACTTAGAGCCCGCACTATCATTTTTACTACATTGGTAGATCAAAGCAATGTCTGGTCTCTACATCTAAGAGATTTTCCCTTTGATGTTCTGATCAACCAGACATCGCGGAGCCAGTCAGTTGAGATTGACATGTTAGTTTACAAGCCTGCGGTTGGACTAGGGACTAACACCTTACGTTCAACAGGACCTAACGTGTGAACCAGCCACGGCAGAATGGGAGATAAGAGGGTCAGCCAGACCCGTCTGAAATAATACATGGCAGTGCTACTCAGGGGAAAACCCCGTGTGATCCAAAGACGGCAATATAATGCAGGCCTAACACCTTATCTAAAAGTCCAGACTTTGTGGAGCCAGGACGTCTGTAATTGCCACCACAAGGGAGAAATTAGAACCAGATGCCTAACACCTCACTGCAATACAGCGGCAAAGTAGGAACACATGGCTGGCACTTTTTTTCCAGCAACCCAGGAAGGCGGGTGTTAACAGCAGATTGGAATGTAATGACGCAACATCTGTTGCAGGGGCCAATTCATTGTTTCAGGAATGTGGCTGGGCATCGGTCAATTTGATTGACAAATGAAACTACCGTCCACAGGAAAGGAGGAGGGGTGAAAAGAATTTGGCACTTAATCCATCTGGGTAAACCATCTTACATGGAAAAATAGGCGGAGTTAATGAAAATGGGACATATTAATTAACCAACCTGGAAACTAGCCAGGAATTGAATAGAATAAAACTACATGCATGGCCAGCAAGACTTCAGACGCAAATTCACAATAGCATTCTTAGGATACCTACTGGAGAAATATTAACATTTCGTTCTGTTGGACTTCTGTACGAAGTATTATGATGGAATTTCCTAGCTATAAACCAGGTAAACCATTATTCTGATTAGTTTGTCTGCTAGTCTGAAGGCTTGTGTAGTTTCCTGTTTTTACCTATTCTCCCAAACTTTACACTCGTGGATTTTCTTTGTACTTAATGTTCCAGTTCTAGCTTTACGATTTCACTGAGAACTATTTTCTTCTTGCATTCACTACTTGGTTGTCTGATTTGTTGTATGTGACAATTTGGAGAAATCCATTATCCAAGCTACATGAGCGTGTGGCTTATTCATGTACAGGAGATGCATTTAGATTCATCCTGTATGATGTTAAACATTGGGGAGACTGACTACTTAGGAGAAATTCCTGAGAGCTACCAGTCTCTTGATAGCGTCCAATTAACATTGATTATTTGGACCAACACTTTGAGTGCCTACCAAGATTGTGGTGAAACCACTTGGTTTGAGGAATGGCACCAGTTCACCTTGTCTGCATGATGTCTGCATGAGGACAGACATGACTTAGGACATTCAATATCCCAGACAGATTCAGGGAAGGCATTTAATGTTCGACAGGTACTGTGCGACCAGTCCTTCCGACAAGACGGAATGAATGAATCAGAAAGGGAGAAAGTGAGGTGAACTTATATGGGAAACACTGCATTACATAAATGTATATGAATATGTATGTTTTGAGCTATAGATGTTCTAAATAGTTTTATTAATATATACATATATATATTTATTTATTTAGAACTGATATATGTTTATGTAACATGCCATCATCTATCATCATACCATCATATATTATGACTTGAATGTATGTTTATATGAATGTATAGACATATGTGTTTGAGATGTGTAGACGTAGATACTACCCATCTCCGTTCGTTTCATTCCAGATCTCTTAGGAGCAATGGGCAGTCAACAATCCATATCCGGAAGTGACTTAGCCTTGTGAAGGGACCAATTTGGACTCCTTCAATCTGACAGTGAACTGCGTCTCACTGGGGGAAGCATGACTTATGTGCTTCTGAGCTTTTCAGCCAGATGAGTTACGTATACCATAATATAATCATCATCATCATATGATCATCAAGATTAGAAATAATAAACACAGTTGTATTTTAAACTCAATTTGTCCGTATAATTCTAAATGTTTATAAATGTTTGTGTAGCGTATCAAGTACACACATTATTGTATCATTTAGTGGGGGTTCGCACATATTATCCAGAAGTGGGAATCTATGTCCGGAAGGTATCTTGCCTATGCAGTCATAAGTAACCAGATTACGTTGCATGTCTTAACTCCTCCTTTCTCACTTCTGGTGATACCAAGTACAGCCAAAACTATATAGATATATTCTATCTTCAACGAGCCACTTCTTGGCTGTTTTCTTGAGTATCAGGGACAGTGTCTTAAATCAGCATAACAGACATTTGTTCCACGTTTTCTCTCTGGGATTAGTCAGTGGTAATTAGTCCCTTCTGACAGAGTTAGGGGGTCTCAAACTGCATCCAGAACTAACCACCAGTAGAAGAAAATTATTTTGGCTGAGTGGTTGCCCATCTGGGATCTAACCCCAGCCAGTTGGTGACAATAACACACATTCACTTAACGAGTTATGAGTTGTACTATTAGCAATAGTCTTCCTTATATTTATTAAAACATAATTAATTATCCAGAAGATTTCTTAGCTAGGTTTAGGATTACTTCACTATACACAAGAGCTATATAGGGTTGGAGAATTCCCCCAGGGTTTGACTTTGTTAAGTGGGCCATACTGGACCACGAGGGTAGTAATCTGACTATGGGCAAGATAAAGATTAATAAATAATAATTAATTGTAACTTATTTACTCTCTGAACTATTTCCTTAGACTAATATGTATATTATCTAGAGAACTATGCTGGTTCCAAGGCTAAGCACATAATTAATATATCTTAACTCTAATCGGCTACTGAATGATTCGGGTTTCGTTTCCACAGCCGGATACTTAATTTTTGATACTCAAGTTCTGTACTTTAGTGATGTTTAGTGCCACATCTGGCTAGCTTTGCGTTATCCCTTGTTGGCAAGCCACATGACACAAACACTGTACTAATTTTAGTATTAGTTAAATAACACTAGTTTTAATTAACAGTATCTATTCTCGATCAGCATGACCCTTAGATTTCACCGGCATATCGACACATGCGGAAAAATGTTAACAACAAAATTATTCTGAACCTACCCTGCAACTTGGTTTTGACTGGGCCTATCGGGTGCGGAGACTATCACTGGCTTTTCTATGTTTTAGTGAGTGGTTCAGCTTATCAAGAGCCAAAAAAAAAATGTCTAAAACACAGACAGGTGTTCATTCTAGCCAGTTGACATGATAGTTAGCTCCTGCCACCTTCCAGTCGAATTGTCAAATGGCAGAATTTAGGATTTTACAGGAGTTATCTTTCCATATCAGAGAGTTCACCTCGACTTCCTCTGGCCAAATTAAATTCCCAGCCAAACCGAATATAAAATTCAGCCTGACTTGATTTCTTGGCGTGTAAACAAACTCTACACTACATCTACTTCTAACTATTAGAAGAAATCATATTTTATCCCTCTCTATAGTTTTATGTATATACATACACTAAACGCCGACAATCTTAGCTAATATATGGATATATAAATAACAATACAAAATAATACATAAATATATAAGTGGGATTTACTGAGTGCTATCTCAATCTAATAAAAATGATCTGAGAGGTGGGCTACCTCGTCACAAGATGAATCTTTGTTGTTTTTTCTTCTTTAGTCATAGTCATTATCTCTGTTTTACTGATGCTAATTTTCATATTATACTCCTTACACACTTCGTTTAGGCTATTAATGTGGACTTGTAATTCTGCTTCTGAGTTTGCTATTAGTGCTTAATCATCCGCAAATAGTAGTTCTTTAGTGGTATAATTCGCCATTGGTTCTTCTTCTGTGTTCTGTTCATCATGTAGTATTGTTACGGTCTCTGTTTGGCTGGTTTCTTTACATATGCTGTCTACATAGGTTATGAACAAGAGGGGGAACAGGACACAACCTTGTCATACTCCGGAGTTATAGTGAAGGTTTCTGAGTGGCCTCCACTTGTTCTTACCGTACATTCACTGGTTGTTGAATAAACTTCTACATAAATTTGTTAGGTTTGCACTTACTCCATATTGTTTAAGAATTTCCCACAGCTTTTTTATATCTACTCAGTCAAATGTCTTTTCTTGGTCGGCAAAGGCAAAGTAGATTATTTCATTAAATTTGATTGATTTTTCTGTAAGTTACAGAAATGCACTAAAGAAGAAAATTGGGGCTTTTGAGCTTGAATATTATTACAACAAAAATTCTTAGAATTCCATGGACTAAGAAGAAGAAAAATACTAACATTCTATTAGAAATTAACACTGAAGCAAGCTGGTTTATTAACAGTATCACATCTTGCAAACTGATATACTTTGGCCATATTAAACGCCACTGGTAGACTTAGATGGATAGGACACGTTAGGAGGATGGATGATGGTAGAATACCAAAGGACATCTTTTTTGGTGAATTACAGACGGGTAGGAGATCTCAGGGTCGGCCTCTACTACGATACAAAGATGTGTGTAAGAGGGACATGATTGATACAGGCATTGATAATGCACATTGGGAGCACGTCGCCGCTGAACGTGTTGCATGGAGGGCAACTATCAGAAATGGAATAAAGACAAAGGAGAAAATGATTGCAGATAAAGCACACACAGAGCGTGAGAGACGTAAGATGGTGCAAAATGGTGGAAATGACCATGTGGGCAAACATTTGCAGCAAGAATTGGCCTTACCAGCCACACTCGCCACCGCCATGGATCGTAGTTATTAAGCCTTTTTGAAGCACAATGTACCAAACTATCGTTTGTCAAGACGGAAAGGTGCCAATGTGTAATGTGTTTGGAAAGAACAGTGATGAAAAGCAAGGTTCCTGGAAGAAGAGGCTGTGATAAACCAGCATGGAGATGGACATAGGACATTACAGACACCTAGGTTGTGAAAATGTGTGAGACAGGAGAACTAGCAAAGTCCCGAGAATCTTTCTGCTGGGTGCTCGATGTGACACATTCTTGGGTGAGTCAAGTACCAGGGTATTATGTGTCAGCTCCGCATGCATTGAAACTTCTTTGGATGGCAAGGAATGTCCATGTGTAGCTCCTGCATTCATTTGAATGGTCCAATAGCATGCATGAAGCTGCTCTCAGTATGCCTGTTAGAGTGCACACCATAAGAATAGAATGGACATAGATGACATCACCATAGTGAGACAGTTGAATGCCCTACAAAACTACCTGAAGGCTAACTCAGTGAACAAAGACCAGGAAGAAATCAGATGTTTTTATAAATAAAAGAAAAGGCCAGACAGACACATAATCAGACTCCTATTGGCACCAATAGTATTGGGACTCTTCAGTGGCTGTAGTTTAGTTTAGTTTAGTTTAGTTTATGGATCAACATCACTGCACACGGGTGCAACCCATAAGTGCTCCGTTCTCCTCCTAACTCAAACCTGAGTCTGGAGAAACTCAGCTCAGTGCACGAACTCCGTAGCACCGCCGAGGATCCTGAAATACTTGGGTAGATTTTTAACTCGAAATTTTTCGATTTCCAACTGCCAAGGGATTTTTTACGTGCGCAACAATACACACGGGCGTCCGATCTCACTACCCAGAGACCAGGGGAAATTACTGGAAGTCCTGGTGGATTTTTTAAATAAATCCTGGTCCTCACCGGGGCCTGAACCCGGGACCTCCAGCAATCGAGGCGGACACCATACCTCGAGACCACGCAGCCCCCTGTAGCAGATGAGGATAGGGCACATATGGGAATGTTCTAAGTGCTGTGATGTCAGTTCTTAACTCAACTTAACTCAAATCAGGTATACTTATTGTAGCTCTGCTGTAAACAGACACAATACAAATACCATCCAATAATTTAAAATTACGCATTAACAAACAAGAAATGGGAATATTTAAACAGAATCTATGTTGAGGACGTAAACCTTACACAAATGCATTCTATGGACCACTGAGTGAACTAAAAAAAGATATGAAAGTTTATACAAGAGACAAGATTGTAGATATAGGCAATACATTTCAAACAAACAAAAGGAAGAGAAACACAAATGCCTGTCAAAGTCTGACATACTGACTGACCTTTGAGGTGCATAACTAGGTTTGTCACACTCTTCTCAAAATAGGAACACAGAAGAAAGAAACTATATCCAAATAATACTGGTGTAACATTTACATCTCTGACAATGTTATCTGTGTCAGGCTTTCATTTAACGACACTTTTACATGTCTTGCAGCGTGTTGGGTATATGGTGCTAGCCCCATATTTTTATAGTCCAAATGGCACTCAAGATGTTTGTTTTTTGGTTTTTTATTTGTGCGCTTGCTAACTTTGACTCAAGCGTAGTTCATACAAACTACTTCTAATAGCACTGGACTGAATTTTGGGTGTGGATTAGCTTTTCCTTTTTTCATTGTCCCCATCAGGCAAACCTACTCCAACTTTAGAGTACTTGTAATTTATATCCCCAAGTCAAGGACAAGAAGTCAACTTTTAGTGCAAGTGACTTGCACTAAAATGTTGACTTGAACCCCTTACCTCAGAATCAGCACACCGGATGTTTAAGAACGAGGGTTCTTTATCCATTCAGCCATGCTGACCTCCACCCGAGAAGTGATGTGCCATTAGTTCCCCAAGTTATTTCCTTGTATTCATTTTAGTTTTGGAGTGACTATTCGCAATGGAATTGCGAATACAAAAAAATTATATTCGCAATGGAAGTAGATCACGTGATTATTCCTATGCGTTTGTCCATATTACAATATTTTGTTGATCTATTAATGTGTCCTCAGTAGCATAGTGGTTAGTGTCTCTGCCTGGTACACGGGAGCTCGAGGGTCGATTCCCAGCCGGGGAGGCAATTTTTTTTTTTTTTTTTTTCATTTTCAGGAATTAGGTGACACCAATGCTAGTCTGCCGGCTTCGTGGCTTAGAGGTTATGACTTTTCTCCGTAATCTTGTATACTCTTGTAGGTAACGTGATGACGGTGAGAATCAGCAGTGGTTCGAATCGTATCGGTAACTTATGGGGTATGTGAGCCGGCCGCTCACATAGCAATGGCAAACTACTGAGCGTAATCTTGCCAAGAAATCAACATACAGCTGAAAGATGCTGGTGTTGACAGCGATGTCCTGTAAAGGATATGCAAAAAAAAAAAATGCTAGTCTGATGATTTCGCTTTAGGCTTATGTTTTCTATGGATTTTGTGTATTAGGTGTTGTTTATCTTGCTGCACAAGAACCTGCGCACTTGTCTTTCTGTTCTTATCTGTCCTCTACTTTTGTTGTCTTGGGAAAGGCGCTTACCATCCGAACACGCATTCTTTTCTCGCTCTCTCTCTCTCTCTTTCGGTCTAAGTCTCGATCTCTGAGAAAGAAAGAGAAAGAGAGAGAGAAAGTGGGTGTCAGAGAGAGGGAGAGAGTGTGTGCGCACGTGCATGCGTGTGTGTGGAGAGAGTGATTGAGCGAGAAATGGTGGGGGAATGTGTCAGTGCATGTATTCGTACGTGTATGTGTGAGAGTGAGTGAGGGAGTGTGTGCGTGCGTGCATGCGTTCATGTGCATGTGTATGTGTGAGAGAGTGTGGTTGAGAGAGTGAGTGTGTGTGTGTGTGAAGGATTGTGTGTTAGAGTGAGACAGTGGGAGAGTTGATGTGTTAGTGTGTGTGAGCGCGCGCATGCGTGTGAGTGTGCGTATATGAAAGAATACAGAGAGAGAGAGAGAGAGAGAGCTGAGCAGATGCATGTCGTGTAACACGCATGTTATGTAACACGCGAATCCATATGTTTGTGTATTCTCATCTGTCATATTATCAGTTAAATACCATTTGATTTTATCATGCATAATATAAACTCATGTTCATTACTGTAGTTTGAGTGAGAGAGTCAGTGAGTGTGAATGAGAGACAGAACAAGTGAGCGGGAGAGTGAATGAGTGAGCGGGAGAGTGAATGAGTGAGCGTGAGAGTGAATGAGTGAGCGTGAGAGTGAATGAGTGAGCGTGAGAGTGAATGAGCGGGAGAGTGAATGCGTGAGAGTGAATGAATGAGCGGAAGAGTGAATGTGTGAGCGTGAGAGTGAATGTGTGAGCGTGAGAGTGAATGTGTGTGTGTGTGTGTGTGAGAGAGAGAGAGAGAGAGAGAGAGAGAGAGAGAGAGAGAGAGAGAGAGAGAGAGAGAGAGAGAGAGAGAGAGAGAGAGAGAGAGAGAGAGAGAGAGAGAGAGAGAGAGAGAGCATCACTATTTTTACGTCACATACATTTTATGTACACATTTTTCTCCATGTTTAACATTTTTATGAGACTGCTCATGACAATTGTCAGTGTATGTGTGTGAGTAAAGTGTGGGATTTTGTTCATACTAGTTTCAATACTAACGTGAGACATTTTGTATGTGTCTAGATGTAAGGAAGTGTGAGTGTATGTGGAGGATGTGTGTGAGTGTGGGGATATGTGTGGGTGGGGGGGTGTGTGGGTGGGGGTATGCATTTGGATGGGTTGGGGTGTGTGGGTTTTGGTGGGTAGTGGTATTTGTGGGTGTTGGTGGGATGTGTGGATGGATGTTTGGGGGTGAAAGTAGGGGTGTTGGAATGGGTGTGGGGGATCTGTGTATGGGTGGAGGATATGTGTATGGGACGGATGCGGGGGATGTGTGTTTATGTGGGTGGAGATGTGTGGATGGTTTGAGGAAGTATGTGTGGGAGGCGGGGTTGTGTGGGTAGAGGATTGTGTTGGGTGGATTGGGGATGCAAGGGCGGGTGGGGAGAAGTGTATGGTGTGTGGGTTTGAGATATGTGTGCGGTGTGTTGGTGGGGGATGTGTGAATGTGTGGGTGGAGGGTATGTTTGTGGTGGTATGGGTGGAGGATAGTGTGTGGTGTGGGGGATGTGTGTGGGGAATGTGCGTATGGGTGGGGTATATGTGTGGGTGAGTAGGGGATTGTGGTGGTTGGGGGAAGTATGTGGGGGTGTGTGGGTCGGAGATGTGTGTGTGGATAGGGAATGTGTGGGTGGGGGTGTGTGAGTGGCTTAGGGATGTGTAGGTGGGTGAGGGAGTTGTATGTGTCGGGGTGGGATGTGTGAGTGGGTGGAGGATGTGTGTGGGTAGGGGTATTGTGATCGAGAGATGTTTGGTTGGGGGTGGGTGGGTGGGGGTGTGTGGGTGCGTAGTGGAGGATGTATGCGTGAGTGAGTGTGTGTTGGTGGATGGGTAGGGAATGCGTGTGTGGGTGGGGAGAGGTGACTGGTGTGTTGGTTGGGGATATTGTGTGGGTGAGGTATGTGTGTGTGGGTGGGGGATTTTTGTGGTGTGTGAGTGGGGGTATGTGGGGTGGATGGGTAAGGGTATCTGTGTGGGTGTGGGTGGGAATATTGTGTGGTATCTGGGTGGGGGATATGTGTGTGGTGTGTAAGTGGGGATGTGTTGGTGAGGGATATGTGTGTGTGTGATGCGTGGGTTGGGAATAGTGCGTGGTAGGGGGTGTATGTGATGTGCGGGTGAGGGATTGTGTGGTGGGGGATTAGGTTATGGCATGTGTGGGTGGGTGGAAGTTGTATGTGTGGGTGGTGGGGTGCGTGTGAGTGGATTGGGGATGTATGGGTGGTTAGGGAGATGTGTGTGTGTGTGTGTGGGGGGGGGGGGGGGGGGGGGTAGGGACATGTCAGTTAGTGGGGATGTGTGTGTATGGTTTGGGGATGTGTGAGTGGATGTGCGATGTGTGGGTTGGTGGGGGATTGTGTGCATGGGTGGGGAATATGTTGTCGATGGAGATGTGGCTGGGGGATGGGTGGTTTGAGGTGTGAGTGGGGAGAGGATGTGTATGTGGATGGGCGTGGGATGTGTGGGTTGGTGGGGGAATGTTTGTGGGTGGCGAGTGTGTTTTGGCTGGGGGATCAGGTGAGGGCAGTGTGTGTGTGGGGGATGGGTCGGTTGGTGGGGTTTGTATGTGTCCCTTGGTGTGCGTGTGTGTGGGTAGGTGGGGGTGTGTATGTGTCCCTTGGTGCGCGTGTGTGTGGGGGTGTTGTGTGGGTGGGGTGATGTATGGATAGGTGGGAGATGGGCCTCATAACATGGTAATTAGCCTTGTTTATGTTTACAACATTCATTTCACAATGTTTATTTTTCTTCCTATGTAAATGTATAATGCTCATGATGAACGAGAGACGAGTGATTGGAAGGGCCGAATGTAAGACGGGCCTGCGCGCCCAATTTGTGACCCTAATAAAGTTGATTTGATTTGATCTCCCACCTCTTTCTTTCTTGTCTTTACCACTCTTTAATGTCTTTCAATACATCTTTCTCATACCTCTGTCTCTCACACTATCTTCGTTACCTATCTCTCTCCTCTCTCTTTTCCACCTGCTTCATATATACCAGGTTTTCCTGCACTTTATATGCGTAGCATTTCCTTATCCTTGTTTATTTATTAATTCATGAGGCCAGTCAGTCGAAAGCCTGGTGTTTGAATTGCTTAATCATGTCTCTCTGAGGTGAAGCATATAACTGGAGGCCATAGAAAGTGTCAAATTAAGAGAATCATCACTGCTGCGATATTATCAGGACATAAATAGTAGGACGGTAACGTAAACAAACACGGATGTCTGGTAACAGTAAGTGTACAGAAACGAAAGTTAACAATTCTTGAACTCGCCTGGGGACAGAATTATTTGTAGGGATCATTATTTGTATTTGGGATACCTGTTCTGAAAAATTATTCTTGATATTTAAACAGGACTAACATAATGTAAAAATAAAACGGGATCCCAAAAGAACGGACAGAAGTAAGAAGAGTGATTCATTAAAAATATACGGAGAATTTGGCAGAATTAAACTCAACAGTGAACATTCCTATTTAAATCAACCACCTTCTTAGACCTCTTAATGGCCCAAACTAAAATGACTAGTGAGCAGACGCTGTGACATGTTTGTTACTTCCCGCAATTCGATTGCGAATATAATTTTTCTCTATTCGCAATTCCATTGCCAATATAATTTCTATCTGTTCGCAATTCCATTGCGAATAGTTAAAATAGAGCCTCCCTTCTTTTTTTAGTTTTAGGCTGGGTCGACCTGGGAGCTCAGATCAAGTCACGCTTGCTTTTATTTAAGTACTTTATTACTTTGCTTATTAACCTTTGTGATATTGTTACATTACTGTTACTACAAACATGAATTATTTATACCTGAGAAAACTCCCCAATGAATAAATATTCCGATCTTTCCCTCGTCGTACCAGCTTGGCAGGGGTCGCGAGTCTATAGAGCTCCAATTAGGTTCATATCGTATTCGTACTGCATCAACTGCAATTGTTAGTGAAATTACAACAGCAATTGTCGTTAGAGAAAACATTTTCAGCAATCGCTCTCTATTCCTTCATTCGCTGTGGTGCTGTAAAGATCTCCTTTCGCTGCTGCTAGTAAGACCTCCCTGCTAGATCATGTAATTATTTTCGTTTATAACTTGTCTAACTCGATACGCCATTTTGGAAAGTCACATGATGCGTGTGACATAGCGTGACTTGGTTTGAGACATGTGATTGCTGGAGATTCAGATATTGATAGATAACTATTGATTGATTAGGTCGCAGTGGTGTAGTAGTTTAGTAGTACTACCACTAATTACTGAAGTCGAGAGGATCGACTTCATTGCAGTGGGTTTTAACCTATCTGGCTCGGTCTCTCTTAAAAGTCGACAGGGTCGACTTCATTGCACCGGGTTTATCGCATATGGCTCCGTCTCTTTCCGCAGCGCGGAAAGCGTCGCACAAGGCACGAACTCCGTAGCTCTAGCTATTTTCCTTGGGAGAAGCTATACACACAATTTTGTGTATAGTCGCAGCCGCTATACACAAAATTTTTTGGCTGGTCACGTGATTATTCGGCACCAAATTTTGTGAATAGTACAAGCCGCTATTCTCAAAAATTTGAAGAAGATTCTTTCTCTCTTCTCGTCTCGTCAAGTTTTTTTTCTTTAAACCTCACAAAGACAATATTTGTCGACAAGGACACACTCTACGTACAGTGATATTTTATTTGGTAAATAAAATTCACGTTAAACAAAGACATCTGTTGGATTCATTCGAGACTCGATCACTCCGTCGTTGCCTGGAGGATGCGCCCCCCTCCTCCTCCCCCCCCCTCTCCCGGCAGCTACCGCACATCCATAGAGCCCACTTTATTCAGATGCTTTGAGTTTCTCAGTTCTATAGTTTAGTTACTAAAACAAGCAAATAGAAAGTCGCTTAGAAGCCCTGGAGATGTGGATATACAGACGAATACTCGAATAGGTCATATTTCATGGAAACAAAAACAATCAAATAATGTAGTTAAAAGGAAGTTAGACATCACGTGGCCAGCTGAATAATCACGTGACTAGCCACAACTTTTTGTGTATAGCGGCTCGTACTACTCACAACATTTTGTGTATAGTCACTTCGATTTTCTTTTATAACTTGTCTAACTCGACACGCCATTTTGGAAAGTCACATGATTTCATGATTCGTATACCACAACAAGCAATGATACACAGACCAGATGGAAGCAGAGGAAGAGGCCGACCACGTAAACGATGGACGCAGGGAATATTAAAGTCCATGGGAATCTCAATACATGAAGCCCATAAGCGGGCACTCTCCCGCTGTTTCTACTTCACCTCGACCAAGGTACATGAGGACCAAGATAAAATGGGACATGCGTTACGTATCGTTACGAAATTGTAATGCCGTCATTCACGATCAATTAATAATTATTTTGAAAACTGTCTGTTGCATCGTTATGAAATTTGTCCTGCCGGCTTACATTGTTTACCCCCACCCAAGGAATATGTCTTTGATAGTTCCAAAAGCAACTTAAATCATCGAAAGCGGCGACATTTCTTTGATGTTTTGGGGAAAATGTAGTGAATTCACGCTAACAAACTAGTCTTACAGTAAACCACGTTATTTCTGTAAATGGACACAAGTACAAGGTGTAGCCAGATTCGTATGGGAGTGGGTGCAATTAAAAAAAAAAGTAGCTTAAAAGTCGACAGGGTCGACTGCATTGCACCAGATTTTTATCCCATATGGCTCAGTCTCTTTCCGCATGGCGGAAAGCGTCTCACAAAGCACGAACTCCGTAGCTCCAGCGACGACCCTCGGGAGTCTCCGAAAAAATGCACTCGTGAAATGAAGGAATCGAACATACAACCTTCGGAGCCCGAGTCAGACGGCTTGACCACTTCATCACGGAGACTCCCGAGAGGGGTGCAATTTTAGTAAAGACAGAATTTACAGAGGCATAGGGTAAATAATGTGTAAATTGACAGGAAAGTCATTATCATTGGTACCTTGCCGTCTTGACAGACGATAGTTTGTGCTTTAAAAAGGCATAATAACTTTTACCTATGGCGGTAGCGAATGTGACTGACAAGGCCAATTCACGCTGTAAATGTCCGTTCACAGTGGGTGCATTGTGAACACGTGGTCATTTCCACCATCATGCACCATCTTACGTCTCACATGCTCAGTGTGTGGCTTATCTGCAATAATTTTCTCCTTTGTCTTTATTCCATTTCTGATCTTTGCACTCCATGCAACACGTTCAGCGGCGACTTGCTCCCACTGTGCATTATCAATGCCTCTGTATCAATCATGTCCCGCTTACACACATCTTTGTATCGTAGTAGAGGCCGACCCTGAGATCTCTTACCCATCTGTAATTCACCAAAAACATATGTCATTTGGTATTCTACCATCATCCATTCTCCTAATATGTCCTATCCGTCTAAGTCTACGAAGACTGAGCATGGAATAAACCATCACACAACCTGATCTTTCCAATACTTCAGTGTTTGTGATTTTGTCTTGCCACTTAATACCAAGAATTCTTCGCAGACACCGCATATGAAAGCTGTTTAAACGTTTCTCTTGTTGTGAGTAAGTTGTCCAGGTTTCACTGCCATAAAGAAGAGTACTAAGGACACAGGCTTGATAGACAAGGACTTTTGTTTTGGCAGTAAGCTTCCTGTTCTCCCAGACTCTTTTTCCTAACCTGTTCATTGTTATTGCTGCCTTACCAATCCGGATGTTGATTTCCTGATCTAGAGATAATTTGCTATTTATCACTGATCCTAGATATGTAAAATGGTCTACCACCTCTAGTTCGGCGTCTCTCCATAGCACAAAGCCTGGGCTAAAATATAGAGATCATTTGTTGCCCATGCAGCATGATCCCTCTCTCGGCCTGCCTAGTTCACTCCAGAGGAAAAGTAACACCTATACATCTGGAATAAGACAAGCTGCAGAAGCTGCCGGATCAGCAAAACAATGCTCTAACTGTCCGCCTGTCGGAGCTTCGATCCTAGACCAGCCGCCAACCAAGGCTTAGGGCCTGGTCTGCCCTGCCATGACATTTTGTCTTTAGGTTGCATTTCCTCGCACCAGGGTAAGGCTTATACCCTCCCAATTGCGCTCTTCCGCCCGAAGCTGTTGGCACAATGTGGGGTGTCGGGTTTGGTAAGCGTCGCCCAACGTTCGGCGCTAAAGAAAGTAGAAGGAATATATTTCTTACCTAATTTTTCATTTCATTCTTGTTTCTTCAGCTGCTGGTTAATAATTGTACACAAGTATTCATGTTACTAGGATGCATTTAGCTTTTTATATTGAGTTCGTGAAAGCTTCCAAATAGCTGTGCGTTAATGTGCGTATGGAGTGACCAGAAATGATACCAAAATTTAGTCATCATGTGTCTATTTTTAAGGATCTGTTCAGCTGTCTGTGTAGTTTGTTCACACGCACACATGGGTGTCAGACCCGCTTTGAGTCTTCGTGAAAGATTGTCTACTCTGCTGTTTACTGTTCAGAGACGGAACATGATTACCTGTTTTGTACTATGAAAATAGTTGTCAGTGTCTCTGTTGTGGGCTTTCTTCTTAACGACCAAGATGTTGGTCCTATTTTCATTGACGTTTATAGATTGATTCGTATGCACAGTGTTGTCCCCTAATTTGACAACGTGTTTGCTCTCACGTTTCTTGTTATGCCACAATATGTCAGTTTCCAACGCAATATTACTCTTCTGTTGGTATTCAATGCGTTTAGTGTGTTTGTTTTCTTTTTTTCAATACAGTTGTTTGTCACCGCTGAGGACGTGCGGAATTGAAAATTCATCACTGTGGAATGCAAACTGTTGCCATTGACATTGTGCTGCTGTAATGTTTAGGGCCTGCAATTTGTCTGAATAGTTGGAGCAAAATATTCCAGTAAGCGTGCACGCGGATTAAGGTCTGCGATCTGCTCAGACCTTAATCTGTGTCGGAAGATTCCAGTAGGTTGATGACTAATCTCGGTTGCATAAAATTAAATCCATCCTTTCTCCAATAGTACTCTTCCTCTTTCAACACATGGTCCTCACATTTTCCCAGTAACTTTTATCAATATTTAATAGCGCGGACTGGATTAGTATCATGACGTCAGACAATTTGAATATAATATTGTTAGCTGCCACCTGCCCTTTAATTTTAGCCCACACAAGTTCTATAGGGTTAAAATGAGAGTGGTACGGCGGAAGTCTCAAGCAACCATGACGATGCTCTTCTATCAACTTGTCGATTTGATATTTCTTGCTTTTTTGGCGTCTGTTTTACAAGGGACAACAATTCTAGCTAGAAATACCTTTCTGGAAATGTTATATTTTTCATTCGGAACCATATCTTTATTGCTCCCTTTGTGCTCGATGCTGTAGTGTTTTGTTTTCTTGGGCAACAACATTGATATCATGCATTATCCATAATTGGACACTACAGTCTGTCTAGGGATGGAAGCACAGTATTCTCGAGCCAATCTCTAAATACATTACCATTCATCTTATTATAATAATCCCTATTGTCTGCATGCTTTAATACGAACATGAGCCCAGCATTCTGTTGTAAGCCATTATGCGTATTACCAGCATGGGCCATGACCAAAAGCTGTCCTATACTACTGGGCACATATCGCTTTATCTGTCCATCCACCGATTGCCATTCCTTATCACTTGTGTGGTGCGCATTGATCCACATTTCATCCAAATACACTATGCCATTATTTTCTTTGCGCATTTCCCTTATTTCACGTAGGTATCTGCTTCTCATGGCTCCTAAATGCGGTTGCTCGCAAAGATTATTTCTACCGCCCTTGTACTTTCAAATAGTGAAGATAATGTCCTTATAATTTTCCACAAAGTTGTTTGGGATAGCTCTATGTTATTGTTCTTTCTCAACCAAACCCTAAGTTTTCTTACAGTCACTGTTTCTTTGGCATCCAGCATTTTTATAATGCTGGATAATCCTGGATATAAAATCCTAAATTTTTATAATTTCAGGAGTCTCCATGGCGAAGTGGTCAAGCCTTTTGACTCGGGCTCCAAAGGTTGTGGGTTCGATTCCGGGCCGCATCCTTCAGTTCACGAGTTAAATTTTTCGGAGACTTCTGTGGGTTGTCGCTAGAGCTGCGGAGTTCGTGCTTTGTGCGATGCTTTCCGTGCTCCGGAAAGAGACCGAGCCATATGGGATAGACCCTGTCGACTTTTAAGCGACTTTTGAAAGCATTTATATAATAGCTCGCCTTATGACATCTTTGTCAAAGTTGTCTACAATAACCTTTCTACCTACCGTTTGGTTATTGCGTGATATGGATTTTTATATGGAGGCGAACAAATGTGAACGCAAGTCGAGGCTTGAACCCGGAACCTCGAGCACTCACGGCTGACACCATGCCTCGAGACCAATTACAAGTACCTCTGAAGTCGGAGTGGGTTCGTCTGATGACGAGGGACACTGTTAATAGGGAAAGCAAATCCACACGCACAATTCAGTCCATCACTACTAGAAGTACGGTTATGGACTACGCTTGAGTTCAAAGCGAGCGAGCCCAAAACAATATACTGAAGTCGAGAGGGCCAACTTCATTGCACTGGGTTTATACCTCTCTTTGCAGAACGGCAGTCGGCTCTCTGAGAGCATAGCATGAAGTACCAACTCCATATCTCCTGCCATGACCCACAGGAGACTCGGGGAACATAGAGCTGATATTGTGAACGGCGTGGTCCGGGGAACGATCCCACGACCTTCAAAACGCGAGGTAGATGGCGTTGCTACTGAGACACTATAACCTGCCATGCATGTCGAAAGAGTTGACTGGGAAGGGTTGGCGTGAGACTGGTTACCTCGTGCTGCTGTAAACTTTAGCTTAAAAATCCAACTTATTATGAGCAGGTCTACAAAGGACTAACAAAAAACTGTCATCCACTGTCTATAGTACCTTTCAGTGTACGGGTTGGGGGGGGGGGGGTCTTGAGCCTGAGGAATTAAGGCCGCACTGGCTAGTGCAGTCACCGCGAACTGTGCAGGTTAGGATTTTCTCTTTTGCCCCCGACAGAAAAAAATCCACACTTTACCGAGGATTCCAACCTGGGTCTCCCGGAGGAGAACCCGGCGTTCGTAGCCATTCGTCCGGCCACTCCCTACAAAGGACATTTGCAGTAAATGCCATTTACCAGTTCCACAGATGCATCAGTATCTCCTTTAAGTTTATTGAACAAGTGGAATCTCACCCTTTCGTGTCCTGGGTGATGTCTAAATATTGCTTCTTTCCCCCCTCCCCTCCCCCCACTTTGGTCGGGTTGGTAATATGCATCATCTTTCTGGTGGCCTCGGTGCTTTGACTCCCACTTGGTCCTATAAGTGCTTATTCAGATCTGGTCAGGGCCCTTGGGATCATGTGAAAAGTGTGGAAGAACAGATACAACATCACGGCCTGGAGAGAAATGTGCGGCACGGAGTGCCAGAGGATATGGCCGACACTCAACACTCCAAGGAAACGCCAGATGGACACATAATCAGACTGGTAACTTAGTATGGGACTCTTAGCTGGTGGTTGAAGAAGGGCCATATGGGAGTTATAGATTGAAAAAGGGTCATATGGGAGTGTATCAAGTGCTGTAATGTCTTTTGTTAATTCAAGTGAACATTGCTTCTGATAAATGTCTTGGCCTGACAGATTATGTATGTATCTTGCTAAAATAGTCTTTCACCTTCATTGCCAATGTATCAGCCTCTTCATTTACACATGTTTTAATATGACGGATCCACTGTATTCTAACTCTTTTGAATTCCTAACACCCCACGGAATTGCTTCTGTAGGCCTACTGCTTCTGCACAGTTTTTGACTTTTTGTTCTTAAGCATTGAGACAACTGACTTGGCATCTTTAAAAACCCCGTGGTTTCTCTCTGTGTTTGTCTGTCGACCATGTCTGCTGCAGTTTTCAACTTCTCTGTCACTACTCTGAAGCCAGTTACGAACACTGTCATGTTGCCACTGATTGTGTTTTCTTTACTCATTTGTTTCCCCCCAGGAGAATTCCTTCACCTCCATTTTCTGTTGAATGTTTGTGCGGATCTATCTATATAAGCATGGGTCCAGGTGCCATTGTGTCATGTTCTTCCATGCATTTCAGGGTTGTTTTTCTGCTTTCTATTTTAGGAATCCCAGAGGCCAATCTGTTAACATGGAAAATACATTGACTGGTATGAACATCATTCTGGTAGAATATACTCTCCAGCTATTTATATCGATGTGTACGATTCTGTATTATGTAAACACAATGGAAGCAATCAACAACGCCGTATCTTTATTATTTTTTTAAGGGTTCACGGTTCCCCTGAAGGCTAGAGCCACCCAATGGGTTTCCACATCCCTGTGTGTCGTTCCGATGACCACCTCTACTTAGTGACCCTGGCAAGATCAAGTGCAGATACTACATTACTACACTTCGATCTGTAGTGTCAAGGGCCGAGAAGCCAGTGTATATAACACTGATTTTCTACCTTCTTCTGCGTTTTAACCAACTTAGGTCACGCCTTCTCCTATCTTTTCCCATCTTATGCAGCTTCCCCCGCGTCCTCCCCTTATCATTCACTACTATCTCTAATTCCCTTCTTCGGCGCTTCAAATAAAAAACTTAAAAGTGTGATAGAAATTACAATGACCATGTGATTATCTTGTAATCGGTCAATGTTGTTGTTAAGGATGCCAAGAGTGTTCAACACGTGACATCGTGGTGCAGATAATCACTGTGACGCCATAAGGACAGCTTAAAGATGGCCACCCCACTTTTGATATGCACCAATGAGAAGCATTGTTTTGTTATCCGTTACTTGATCAGTGAAGGGTGAAACCTAAAGAAATTCATCCGCGAATAAAGATCCACTATGGTCATGATTTCAGTCCAGCAAGTGTATGAATGGAGTAGGAAGTTTCAAAGCTTTTTGGTCAGATGAAGAGGTACAACAGGTGATGAATGAATGGTTACACATGCAACCAAGATAATTTGTTTGCTTGTACAGGAATCCATGCACTTTATCTGTGCTGGAAAACTTGCATTGAATGCAGTGGTGACTACATCAAACAATTATACATTTGTTCTTTACGTTTTCAGAATATATTTATTTTTAAAAAAAAAACAGAAAAAAAAAAAAAAAACATTGAAGGTTTTCACTTGTAGCAGCCTCATATTAACAGGTTTCCTCAATGTGTGTCCTATACCAGCGCGTCTTTTCCTCACCTTGTGATTAGCTGGAATTTGTATAGTTCTCTGTATAATCTCTAATCTGTTCACCTTTTTAATAGTGTCACACCGTCTAATGTTATCACTCACTCTAGTGGTGTCACTGCCTCCTATGTTATCAGTAAATTAACAAACACAGAAGGTGGAGCTGGTCAGCTTTACAAGATTACAATCACAAAGTGGCAGATGAACATTCTGGCTAGAAAGACTTCGCCAGCACACAAAAACAAAAAGGCATTGATACAGCAATAATGCATACACACAAATTAAAAAACAAGTCGTTTAGCTTTAATCCTGGAGACGTTCAAACTCCCAAGGTGAGAATTAGTATTTATTCCCAATTCGTGTGTGTATGCGAGAGAGAGAGAGAGAGAGAGAGAGAGAGAGAGAGAGAGAGAGAGAGAGAGAGAGAGAGGGAGGGGTGGGGGGATGGGGGTGGGTGGGGAGAGAAAGGGAATGAGAGAGTGAGAGAGACAGGCATAAAGAGAGAGGTAGATCATCATCATCATGTGCCATGCTGGTAAGCAAGGGTGGTCATGTTTTGCCATCTCACTCGATCACCAGAGTCGTGGATCAGCTCAGTGTTCTTGTCTCGACCATACCACGTGGCCAAGCCATCCAGGTATTTACTTCTCTGCCGTCCCCTTGTTCTATTCCCCTCGATCTTGCCAGTTGTCACCAAGTTCTCCAATTTATTTCTTCTCATAACGTGACCAAAAAATTTGACTGTCTACGTCTAATTTCTCTAATCAGTTTACGATTTTCATTTGTTTCTTGTAGGACTTGGTCATTGGTTTTTCTGTCTGTCCATGGTATTCTTTACATTTTCCTTCTGAAACCACATTTCCACAGCCATCAGATGTTTTTCAGCTTGTCTGCTAATTGTCCACACGCTTCACATCCATACAAAAGCTCAGGTAATATGTAGCATCTCAACACTCTTTTTCTCGTTGCAATGACATCTTTTTATTGGTCAGTAGTGTTTTTTATCATTGCAAAAATCTTGCCTTCGCCATGGCAATTCTTGTTCTAATCTCTTCAAGGTATCTCTCATAAGATGTTATGACTGTTCCAGAGATATTGTATCAAATCACTTGTTTAACAATATTCCCATTGTATTATACATTGTGATATTTCCTTATTCTTAGTGACGACCATAATCTGTGCTCTTCTTACAATTTATTTCTAACCAAAGTTGTTCACTGTGTGCAACAATTGCGGCTACTAAATAGTTGCAGATCCAGCTCATTGTCTGCAATCAATACTGAATCATCCGCATATCTAATGTTATTGATGTTATGTTCCCCAATGATAATTCCTTTCATATCGTCAACATTGAGAGAGAGAGAGAGAGAGAGAGAGAGAGAGAGAGAGAGAGAAGACGGATTTAGATACTTTTCTTATTCTAAAACTTCTCTCTATTTACATGTTTTAATGCGACAGCACAAGATGCTATTGTACTTTACATACAAGTGGCTGGCCATATGTCTTTACCCTGACTATGAAATTAAGGTGATGGAGGACTGAAATTTTCTTTAGTGTTTCCTTTTCAATATAGCCACCACTTGAATTGATATGCATGCCACGACATACAATTACAGGCGGTTAGAGTTCAATCCGGTCTACCATTCGTGTTGGTTAATGTTTATGCCCGTAACGCGAGTATGGATTCCCAGAAGTAGCAGTGCATATTAATCTCACCAAAATGTTATTTTTTTTCAACGCTAAAGGCAAGTCATGGGGAAACATTTTCTCCAACACACAGGGGGAGGAGCTTGAGACTGCACTTGAAACCATTGACCTGGTTTGTATCAACAGTGGCTGTGTCACCAGAACAGCAAGCCGCCCAGGTGATGATGACAGTGCTATTGACCTGGCGCTGGTTTCTCCTTCACTCACTACAGTGTGTAGATGGGGTGTCCTAGGGTACCACGGCAGCGACCACCACCCTTGCAGCATATTGGTGGAGAAAGGCAGAACCAGGCTGCACAAGTCAACGGTAAAGACTTTCCAGTATGACAGTACAGGGCAAGATGTGGTGAGTAAAATAAGGTGCGACAAGCGCAGAAAGTTTCAGGGCAGGAAAAAAAAGCTGGGAGCAGTCACCCTGGTGGAATTTTGAGGTGAAAAAGGCCTGGATGGATAAGCGTAGTGCTGTAAGGAAATGGCAAAACGCCAAGAAGAACAGAGTTGCCCATCCTAGTCCCTGCATGCACTTAGAAAGAGAGATGCACACAAAAGTAAGCTATTTAAAAAAAAACTGGTTAAGGTGGTTAAAAGTGAAAAATGGGCAGAGGTATGTCAAAGAGTAAGCACAGACAAGTCACTGAAATTGTTCTGGCGACTACATAAAAGCATGAGTGGGGTAGTCAAGAATAAGAGAATTTCTGACTTCCAAGGTGCTGACCTCATCTGGCAGAGGACTGACGAGAACAAGGCAAAGCCCTCTTCGAACGCTATCTAGAGCAGAGCAACCAGACAGACATGAGAGGCCGAAATCTTGCCAAGGAGGTCACCTCAGACAGGTGTAAGGCCCAGAACATTTCGGATGAAATCACAGTGACAGTGAAAGAAATCAAGGCTGTGCTTCGACGATAAAAAAACAGCGCTCCAGGGCCAGATGGCTAAGATATGACGACATCAATAGGTGTACCGACAACGAGCTAGAGAAATTAGCAGACATGTACAACAACAGTATAGGGAGTTCTAGCATCAAGGAGGAGTGGTTACACAGCTGTCTGATTCCCTTGCCGAAGCGTGGCAAAGACCACACAAAAATTCAGGGATATCGAGTAATAAACGTGCAGAATACAATAGGCAAGCTGCTGGATAAGTTAATTGCCAGAAAAATATCAAGCCAGCTAGAGAAGCAAGGTGTTTTCCCACCCTACCCTGGGAGGGTACCGCCCCAAAAGAGAAACCTGGACCAATGCAGCAATTTTTGCCCATGATGTTTATGAAGGTTTCCACTCAGGCATTGAAACCTTTGCTGCAGCGATTGATCTGGAGGACGCGTACAACGTACCATTGGATTTTCTAATGCTTCAGCTTCTTGAACTCAAAATAAGTCCGTTCCTCCTTAGTTGGATCGTTGCAGCCCTCTTCCAATGGAAAGTAGTTTTTAGATGTGGCAGTTGGACTTCGGAACCAACAACAATATATCCTGGCCTACCACAGGGATCACCATTATCTCCGGTGCTGTTCAACGCCTACACTGTGAGAATCACCAGCGAGCAGATCACTGGACCGGGGAGGACATTGTCATATGCCGATGATGTTTTAGTGTATCAGTCAGGGTAAGGATAGAGATCAGGTTGCTGTGGAACTAGCAAACCGAACTCAAATCGCATAAGTACTTGGTGTGTTGAAGCTGGGGCAATGGTCAACCCAACAAAGGCAACAGTGACATGGTTCTCTTTGAATAATCATATTGTCAACACTCCAACACCAACTGTTAATCTGTGTTCAGAGACTGTGGAAAGAACGCAGGCAATGAATTACCTGGGGATACGTTTTGATCGAAGCCTTGCTTATAATGAGCACATAGACCAGGTGATAACAAAGGCCAAGCGGGTTTGGCTGCGATGCGGGTGATGGCGGCAGCAAACTGTGAGCAGCGCCATCTATGCCTCCTATACGAGGGGCTGGTCATGTCTGTTTTTGAGTATGCGATGGCGATTCTGACTCTCAGCCGTAAGCAGATAGAAAGGATGGAAAGGATACAAAACGAAGCTATGCGCATTATTCTTGGATGTACAAGAGATACAGCATGCAGGGCGATGCGCTACCTTCTTGATTTTCCAACCATTGAAGACAGACTACAAATTTGCAGAGCACGTGCCTACCTCAGAGTCAACGCAAACACACAACATCCACTGCATAGTGAAATTAGGAAGGTGAAGGGCAGCAGGTTAAAAAGAGGAAGGTCGTGGATGGGTCAAGCGGAAGACATTCTTCAACAGGTGTGTTCACTGGAGGACTTAGAACCTGGCGAGGAGTGGGTACAAGTGCCAACAGATTTCTGTACGTCCTTTTCAGTTTGCATCCAACTAGACAGAAAATGCAGACAAGAAAATCCGGCTGCTGTGGAGGCGGAAGTACAAGCGTTGATTTTCGAGAATTCGTTAGACGGTGATGCTGTCATTTACACAGATGGGTCGGTCGTCCGACATGTGAGAAGCTCATGGGCCTTTACGGCGCGGCCGGAGGGAGAATTGTGAAGGAGGACTCTGGTGCTTTTGTTGAGACCACAAGTAGCCTGACTATGGAAGTCATGGCAGTAAGTAAAGCAATAACATGGCTCGAGACACAGACATTCACTAGGGCATGTGTCCTTAGCGACTCAATGAGCATGCTCAAGAGGATAGAGATGGGGTGGATCCGAAGAGAGTGGTTGCTGTCTCTGGAGCGGTCTCGGCTGGCAAAGATTAGTTTCATCTTCATGCCAGGGCATGCAGAAGTACAAGGAAATGAGCGGGCAGGTATGGCTACGGTGGAGGGTGGACGCACCATGGACCAGGCTGACATTCTGAATGCGCTACGAGAAGTAAGACTTTTGCGAGAACCAAGTGATGACTGCAAATCTACAACCATGGTCAGACTGCGAGAACAGCAAATTAAAAGAGGTGTGGCCAAACAAGAACACTACGCAGGAAGCCAAAGATGATTGATAAACCAGCACAGAACCGGTGTCGTTAGCCGCTACACGCTTTTGTGAGAACCAAGGGATTTGCTGAGGAGGGGATCCGAGCACTTACGGACTGAATGGTTCAATGTGTAATAAGGATGATCTGTCGACTAACTAACTACCTAACTGATATGCATGCCATTTCTCCTCGACCTTGAACAGATCTTTGGAAAAGAACACCCTAATTTTAGAACTAAACCAGTTATCACACCTATATGACATATTCATCATTGTGAAAATTATGTCTTCTAAGCTGTTTAAAAAAAAAAAGATTTGATAAAAGTAAAAACAATGTCTGATGAAACCAAACCCATGTAATAGGAAGAATCTCAATATTAAAATTATTAGCTGATAGCTGCGCAAGCCATGCTTTGTGAGAGGTTGCATTGTCAAGAAGAAAAGGTGATTTTAAGTGCATGCTACCTCTTGTTTTCTGGTCACAGCTTTTGTTAGTTTGGCAAAGAGAGCTGCATAGTAATGTCCATTAATGGTGTTACCGTGAGGCAGGTAATTTTTCAATGTGACACCTTTAGCATCTCAACAAGAATTTAGCATCACTTTTCCTGCAGATTTCTGTGTTTCCATCTTGACAGGTGTTGGGAAGCCCTGGGTTCTCTATTGCATGCTGAAAATGTTGGATTGGAAGTCATAATGGTGAACCCCAAGTCTCATTTAATGTCATGATGGTTCACAACATGTTTTCTGAATGGCACTTCCTGAGAAATTATCAAGAACAATTTATCCTCATTTGCTTTTTTATCATGGGAAAATTAGCGTGGAACCAAGCAGGCACATACTTTTCTCATGGTTTGTTGTGTAAAATTATGACAAATCAATGGGGCAGCAGTTCTGGTTAATAGCCTATGTTGCACTGTGCATCATAGAGGAAGAACCTATTACACACTTGATAAACTTATGATCATCAACATTCGCACAGATTAGAATTTTAGCATGTTCCTTGCTGAGATACACTGTTTGATGTTCACTCAGAACTGTAACCAATGTTGCTCTTAACTGATGATGAATTCTCGTTAACTATTGTACAATGCAGCACAAAAACATATCATTGTTTACTACGTGGAGGCACACAGAAATTATGCAGCAAGTCTCAAATGTTTTATTTACTTAATAAAATGCTATTATTGTTCATGTGGGTATTTTGGAATTGAAATATATATATTTACTGAATTACATAATCTTCTATTTATTGTCTAGATTACGGCACAAAATAGGCCCATCAGGCAAAACATGAAAAAGTTACTTTATGAACATAATGAGCAGCTGCATTTGGGAAAGAAGATTAGAGTACAAAAAAGTGTGTAACGTACTTGAGATTTTATGAAAATCACTTTTAAAAGTAGCTAACATGTAGTGTTACCTCATTGTAGCTAAATAGCCATTTATGAGTTTACCTGGAGTGCCATGATGTTCATTCTTCCTTAACCATTAAAAAGGCCAGAATATTCCTATACATTTATAGATCATAGCTACAAATGGAATTTGGACCACTACTACAAACACAAGTTATAACTATAAACACAGGCCATATCTGCAAACAAGACATTGATTATAACAATAAACAGAACAAAGAAAGGGGCATGTAACCCATGACCTACCTATTAACAGACAACACAGAACAAGACATTGGTTTTTCAAAAATAAATAAAACTGTACACCTAGCAAATACTGAACTTTAATCCCATAAAAACTGTACATGGTATGAAATCTTGTCCCATAAGCATCATGTTCTTTTCAATTGTTTTGCAACATATTTACAATGTCAGTAAATGATTAATGTTTATAAAGTTAACAGTTACATTAGCAAAACCATCTATTAATTTGTGTATTCATCTGTGTAGTACAAATCAGTCAGATAGTAAGTAATATCTGTAAAGCAAGAGCAATTTTTGCCAGCGTTTTACTAGAGCTCAAAGAGGAAGTAAAGAATAGAAACGCGGTAACCTCGTACGCAGGTGGTAAACGGGAACTAAAGAGGGTTGGTGTGAGACTGACTACTGTACACCATAGAAAACATTCAGCCAAAATCCAGCCAACCATGAACTGGCCTACAAAGGGCTTGGTATGTGTGGTTGTGGGCCTATACTCTATTAGGAGTTTTACAGCAGATGAAGAAAGAAATGGAAACATTTGTAATTTGGGTAGTGTTCAGCAAAATGTATGCAATACGACCCTCTTATTAAATGTCAGAAAGAGAGTACTTGAATGTTATACAGAACCTGTTCTGCTGTATGATTACAAATTTTGGAATGTGAACAAACAAATTCGCAGACTTGGATGTAACGGATATGTAGTTTCTGAGACAAATGTTGCAAATACGTTAGACTGCCAGAATAGATAACGTTTGCCTGGAAAGGGCTAATAAAAGTAGAACTTTATATGAAACTTTAAGAAAGCTTAAGACAGTAGCGTGGAGGAATATCATCAATTGAATTGATCCAAAACACCAAAGACTGAGATCTATGGAGATACATGAATGCTTGTACCATCTGGCAGGTCACATGACAGTGATGTTTAGTAAAATACAAACATTACATTATTTGCCTAGCTAAATAATATAAAGCAGATACACTGATGTAATGGTCAGAATGTAACACTGACAATGGTAAAATAATATAAAGTAGATACGCTGGTGTAATGGTTAGAACGTTACACTGACAATAGTACAAGCATGGTCGGATGAGGGTTCGATGCCAACTCTCAACATTCACTATGGTAGAAAAAGTCTGGCCAACTATTCCTCTGTGCTCTCAGGCCTACAAACTGTGATGGTCCACGCTTCACACACTCACGGCTGGTTCCTACTATGAGACTTGTTGTCATTTTTGGTTTTTCAATGATGTAAACAAGATAGTCCTGAGGCAAATACTGTCAATGGGGATGAGTAGTGGCTGGCCATGATATACTCTAGGCTACAGCAGAATCAGGTGGGGTGATCAGTTCCCTTCCTTGCTGTGTTTCCTCCCAGAAAATTCTGAAATTTATCCAGTACCCACTTTATGAGCTTAGTCAACCCCAAAGCCACTGCTGGAGATTGAACCTGGATCACTTGCTTGGAAAGCCTGTATACGACCCTCTATGTTTTAGCAGCTTTAGGATAAACTCTTCATTCTTTTCATATTGTATACAGGCAGAAGCTTGAATTGGTGTGGGCATGTAGTTAGGAGCCATGGTGGTACAGTTGTTAGTGCGCCTGCATGCCAAGAAAGTGATTCAGGTTCAATCGCCTGCAGAGGCAGGACTATTTCTCTGATCAGTATGGCACCTGTACCAAAACAACCATGTGCCCCTACAACTAAGATTTCTGCACAAATTGGTCTTATAATGTAAAGTGGTAGACCCATTATGATGTGGAAAAATAATAAAAGCTGAAAAGTAAGTAAAGACCCTCTGTGCACATCTTAAGGTGCAATGGACACATGATGTTGGACACATATTTGTATAGACCAGACAGCACTCGGTCAGTGATGTGGTCAGTATAATGTCAGTGGTCTTTACTTTCCAAGACATTTCCTGGTCAAAGGTAACCATAAGCAAAGAAAACAAATTCATCAAATTAAAATGTTACGTAAGTAAGGATGTAAAATAGACAATATATTTTTTTAAAAACAATATCAAATGTGGAAAAGAGGCAAGGACAAACATATGCCAATTTTGTATGCATAAAAATAAGATAACAAAGCACATAGTAAATTTTTTTTTTTTTGCATATCCATTACAGGACATCACTGTCAATACCAGCATCTTTCAGCTGTATGTTGATTTCTTGGCAAGATTACGCTCAGTAGTTTGCCATTGCTTTCTGAGCGGCCGGCTCACATACCCCGTAAGTTACTGATGCTATTCGAACCACTGCTGATTCTCACCGTCATCATGTCACCGACGAGAGTATACGAGATTACGGAGAAAAGTCATAACCTCTAAGCTACGAAGCCGGCATTCATAGTAAATTAATCAAGAAAAATAACATCATAACTTACATAAATAAGGAAGAAATTTATAACTTTTTATTTGATGTCTGGTCTGAGCAATCATCGCAATCACGACCCTGCAAACTTCTTTATTGTCTGATATTTTAATGAAGTTGTCCATATGTCTACTATGCCTGAAAGTGTTTAAAAAAGGGTACTTTACTAATAAATTCACTTGCACCTCACCTCTTCCATTTTTAATTTGTGAATAAGCCTGAATCTGCTGATACATGTTGTTGGAGACTGCGAGATGCGGAGAAGCATGACTGCTCATGTCAGTTGGCAAGGCACTTGATGATGAAACAAATCTGAACCATCTAAACAAACTGTAAAAACTGAGTATAATAAATGTTGGTGACCATCATTGTACAGCAGATCCTTTGCAGAACCCCATTCTCATCACGGGCTAATAGAAAGACTCTCAACCATTTGCCACTTCCCGTCTCATGTATTTTCATGTCCAGGTTCCCCTGTCTCATGTATTTTCATGTCCAGGTTCCCCTGTCTCATGTATTTTCATGTCTAGGTTCCCCTGTCTCATGTATTTTCATGTCTAGGTTCCCCTGTCTCATGTATTTTCATGTCCAGGTTTCCCTGTCTCATGTATTTTCATGTCCAGGTTTCCCTGTCTCATGTATTTTCATGTCCAGGTTCCCGTCTAATGTATTTTCATGTCCAGGGTGGTCTTTAATGTCCTGCTTCGTGCTGGCTCTGTGGGGAAGGGGTTACAAATGCATTTCGTAATCCCTCATACAACATTTGAAACACAGCTGCAGGTGATTTGGAAGCAGACCACCTTGCTTTGGTTTCCATACAATGGTATGAATGCCGGCCGTTCAGAAAGAAATGGCAAACTGCTGAATGTAAACTTGCCCAGGAATAACAGCTAAACATACTGGAGTTGACTGCAACGTCCTGTAAAGTATATACAACTAACTTTTGTGCTGATCTACATCTGCCTCTTCTTCCAGCAGACATGCCTTCCATATCTGATCTTTCCAATGCACAGTGACATTTAGTATGGCCAATAATATGTATATCATTTATTGAAAGACAACAAATATATTAAAAGTACAAAGCCATAACATTTGAAGCTTGTTACAAATATTTGAACAAATAAACACCCCCGTCGATTAAAAATAAATGAGTAAAAACTATCCAAATAAAATAAAAGTGCTACCTCTGAAGTCAGAGTGGGTTCACCTGATGGTGAGGGACACTGGTAATAGGGAAAACTAATCCATATGCAAAAATCAGTCCAGTGCACTAAAAGTAGTAGCACATGTAATGACCACGTGAGCAACGCAAAAACAAAACCCCCCAAAAAAACTGTATATTCTGATTACAGTCGAGTCCTTTATATGGCACCAAACTATGGGTTGCAAAACTTAAAAATGATATAATATAACCAACTGCGGAACACATTTTGTTAATCTGTTTTTAGCAGTATGAAGAATACAAGTATAATGTATCAGTTCTGAGGATTGGTAATCTTAAACACCCAGAGCCAATCACAAGGCATTTTGTTGTAAGGAATTGCTGGAATATTAATGATGATCCCTCCTCCTGATCTCTGGCTGAATGTAAACAGACCTTCATAACCTAGAAGGGTGACCTGAGTAGTTGAACTTGGTACAGGGGCTCCGAGTACTAGTGTGTCAATAGGCCAGTTGAACACAAAAGCATAGACATTCTTGACTGAAGGGGTTGTTTCATCTGATTTTTGTGTATACCTAGTGGGCAAAAAAAAAGTAAGATTCTAAACAAGTGTTTGGAAATGAATCACTGACTCAGAAATTACAACATGAAAAACAGTGCCCATTATCAACTTACACTCCAAGCTGTCCCTTCAAGATGTGTTCATGTAATTTCAATTCTCTGTGCCCATTCACGTATGTCTCTGGCAGTCTGACTTCTAATTACAAGGATTCATGAAGTTTCTAGAAGAGATATAACGTCCATGCAGGTTCTTTCTGAGTCAATCTGTTAGTCTTGAAATATGCTTGCAGTCTGTTATTTTCAGAAGTTCAATGTTATTGATTTCAACTTCTTACACTCTTGATCCAAACCGGCTGCATAGAACTGCGTGCTCTGTTTCTAAACCACATTTTCACTTCACATTCAACTTCGGTGTCACTCGCGAAATGTCTTCCGCCAAGGCTGGGTTGTCAGTGGACTAGCCCCTAGCGATTTTCCGTAAAGCAGTGCATCGCTGGGTAGAAAAGGCTACGAGGGCGAGTCAATAAGTAAGTCACACAGTTCTGGGGGCTGACAGGTAAATGAAAATAAAGCACGCAGTTCTATGCAGCTGGTTTGGGAGGACTGATAAAACTATGGGATAAGTGCATCAATGTTGGTAGAAATTATGTTGAGAAATAAAGGGACAATGTATGTATAAAAATAAACTGGTTTCAAGTTGTTATCATATTTAGTTATTTTTCTACAGCCATTTGTGACTTACTTATTAACTTATCCTCGTATATCATATCTTGAATCCATCTACATTGTGGATTTCCTCTTCTCCGCCTTCCTGGCAGACTTCCTTCTATAATTATCTTTTTTCAGATTTTCCTGTCTGTCCAAAATATGCAGTTCATCTTAATAAACAATTGTCGCCAGTATAAAGTTCATATTGGATAGATTTGTGTATTGTCCTTTACATCCAATGAACTTTTAATACGCTTCTGTAACTGATATATTCATAGTGCTTTTCAGCTGATTTGTTAGATATGCCCAGGCACTTCTCCTACCTCTCAACACCGAACCATCCATGTAGATAATTACATCACCTGTGCGAGCATTATCCTGAATTAGTTGCTGGATTTCCACTTCCGTGGCCCCTGCTGGCCACACTCTGCACTCCCGGCTCAATTACGAATTGCGTCCGTAACCTCCTCGCCACAAAGCCGGCTAACCCACCCACATATTGCCAAAGAAATTATGCACGAACTTAGTATTCTGACATTTTTGGTTCTTTTTTGTTCCAACCCAACAGGTTGTAAGTGCTTTAGCTTTTGCAGAACAATGATTGTTCTTCTTTTGATTTCTGTCATCACTTTTCCATTGTCCATCACAGGGTGACAGAGGGAGTTAAAGTAAAATTTGTGTAGAGTTAATTAAGGTAACAATTATCTGAGTCTGGGGGGAATCTGAAAATTCTAACATGTAGGAAGTGACAGATAAATGTAAGGTGAGTTCTTCATCTTCTGCCTTTCACATGAAGCATAGACCCTCATCGAAGTATCTTGTAGACTTGTTCATGATTGGTTGGATTTTGCAGTTAAGTTTTCAATGGGATGAGGTAGCCAGTCTCTTGCCACCCCTCCTTAGTCACCTCTTATGACATGAATGGTTGGTTACAGTTGACTATTCTTTGCTTCCCTTATGGGCCCCAGTTACACATGAGCTGTATGGTGAGTTTTCTGGTACTAAATGAAATAATAATGAACTTACCAGACACCTGGTGTTAAAGTGTCATTCTGATGTGTCCACGGTCTGGACTTGTAAACAGCTTCACCATTCACTTGCAACCAAGATCCCATCTGCCTCAGTCTCTCTTCAAATATTGGAGCAATTGTCCCATCTTTTGTTGGTCCAACATTGATTAGTATATTGCCATTACAACTGAAGGACAATTTACATAACTGTTAGATGTCATAAAATACTGTGGATATATCATAAAGTAAAAAATGTGCAAAATACTTTCACATGGCGAACATATTATGAAACACTGTTGGTGCCACTAAAAGGAACAGATGATAACATCAGAAATACCATGGGTGCCACACTGTGACTTTGGAGTGGTGTGCCTGCTTGTCTGTTGGCCAGATGGTCATGTGTTTAAATCTCCATCGAGGTTGGGATTTTTTGTCAAATGAACTGGCTCCCAGGTCGACCCATTTGAATCTCCATCAAGGCAGGTCAATCAAACCTAAAATGGGTATCAGGAAATGTTCTGGGAAGTAAAGGCAGGCAGCATGATAATAACCACATCTCCCATCGAGTGTCAATTGGTCTATAAAAACATGAGGATCAATTTGACTATACAAATATTAGGCTAGCACCATGTACTCAATATGCCTGAAGGTGGGGAAAAGACTGCTTTACCTTTTTTTTTTACCACATCCTTCACTGAATTTACAAAAGGCAAGTAAAGTGACTTGGATAGCTTATGATATGGAAGCCTCCCCTCTGCCGTGTGTCCACCGTGACGAGGTAGAGGGTCTTGCGCGTTCCAATGACCCCAAGAGCTATGCCGACTGTAGCACAGCTACTGGTAGGGTCACCCATGTCGGACAGGTCAAGGGAGAGGGACCTGACGAAGAGACACACAAACCTGCTGCCTTGTAGGTAGACTGGGGACAGTCAAAGGCTAGGGAAAGCACCCCGAAAAAATGCTTGTCGAAATCGGATGTACTGAGCCACAGGCTTGACAAAGCAGTGCAACATAACTTAATTCATGATGTCACAAATTAAAATTAATCGTTATGGTGCTAATCCAGTGAAGTCCCATCAGGCGGTGATAGTGCCGGGCCCCCTGCCTCGAGGGGGTCCACCCATGACTACTGGTGGTCACCTTCCCCTGTGCTGTGGAGTCAAGGCACAGAGGAGTAGGTTAAGAGCTATTGACCAAACACCCCGGACACTCAACATACTACAGTGGAATGCCGAAGGAGTTTATAACAAGAAAGTCTCCCTAACAAAGCGTCTTCATAAAGATAGAATAGATGTGGCATGCATTCAAGAGACACACCTCAACGCCAATCACAAATTCTCAGTCAGAGGATATCAGGCCACACGTTTCGACCGCGAAGGACACAAAGGAGGAGTTCTAATACTTACACGAAATACAATACCTTGCAGCGAAGTATCTGTGATCTCTGACAACCAAACGGAAATTATAGGTGTTGATATAATGATAAAGGACGTGAAAATAAGAATTTACAATCTGTATAGCCCAGCAGATAAGGACCTTACACTCTCAAACATGAAAATAACTGACACAAACTGCATTATTGTCGGAGACTTTAATAGCCGTTCAGAAAGATGGGGATACCCAGATACTGACAAAAGAGGAGATGAAGTGGAGGACTGGGAAATAGACTCAAATCTCCATCTACTCAACAAAGCGGATGACACACCGAGCTTCTACTCCAGAAGATGGTTTACCACTTCTACTCCAGACTTAGCTTTCTGCACAGGAGACATCCTCCACAAAATCGATCGCCATGTGCTTGACCAATTAGCAGGTAGTGACCACAGACCAATCAAGCTTGTAATGAATATGGAGTATGTTCCACAGGAGCAAAAGCCTTTGCCCCGCTGGAATTACAAACGAGCAGATTGGGACAGATTTGCCATACTAACAGACAAATATTGTGAAAACATAAATACACGATATGGCAACATGAAGCAAATGGTGGAAAGTCTAAACAGAGCAATAATACAGGCGGCCACTGAGTCTATTCCAAGAGGAGCGAGGAAAAATTACAAACCATACTGGACTGAAGAACTACAAATTTTGGAGGACAAAGTTGAAGATGCCAGGAAGACAGCAGAGAGAGAACAAACAACTGAAGCGAACATCTCTCTCAAAGCCATCTCAGCAAAATATAAAAGAACAGTAAATCAAACAACAAGAGATTGTTGGAGGGAAAAAACAGAAAACCTGAATTTTGACAGGGATGGAAACAAACTATGGAAACTAGTGAAAGCCATGAACAATGAAGGACCTAGAAACAAACAAATAACAATTAAACAAGGAAATGCCTTGCTTACAGGAAAAAAGGCTGCAAATGTACTAATGGAACACTATGCCAGTGCAAACCACATTGATATTACAACCGAACTGGAGGCAGCAATCAAAGACAAACAGATACATCATAGTAATACAGAGACAGCAGCAGAATATATGATGGCAAATCTAACAATGGAAGAAATGGAACAGGCAATGAATACCCTAAAAAAGAAGAAATCACCAGGAAAGGATGGAATCACAAATGAAATGCTAATAGGACTAGGCACTAAGGCAAAAAAGAAACTACTAGCAGTCCTAAATTACAGCTGGAAGAGAGGAATAGTCCCACAGGCATGGAAGGAAGCTATACTAATACCAGTCCCAAAGAAAGGAAAAGACCTGGAAGAACCAAATGGCTATCGACCTATCAGTCTACTTAGCTGTGTAGGAAAATTAATGGAACGCATTATCAATGGCAGGCTAACATGGCATCTGGAAGAAAACAAACTCTTAACACCACACCAAGCAGGATTCAGAAAGTACAGATCCACTGAAGATCAAATAACCTATATAGCTCAGGAAATAGAGGATGCCTTCCAAGAGAAAAAACACACACTAGCGGTCTGGATAGATTTAGAAAAAGCATTTGATAAAGTATGGAAGGAAGGACTGAAAGTAAAACTGCAAAAAATGCATGTTTGTGGGAAAATGTATAAATGGATCAGCCACTACCTTGAGAACAGAACTGCCAGGACAAAAGTACAAGGACAAACCAGCAAAATGATGCTGTTGGAGCAAGGTGTCCCCCAAGGAGGAGTTCTTTCACCAACATTATTCCTAGCATATATAAATGACATCACAGAAAATTTTCCAGCCAGAGTACACACATCCTCCTTTGCAGATGACCTAGCCATATGGACATCTGAAGAATATATTAGTACAGCTAACAGCAGAATACAGCAAGCCTTATTAGCGCTAGAGGACTGGTCAAAATCATGGCTAGTGAAGATAAGTGAGGAGAAAACAACATGCACAGTGTTCTCCCTCTCAAATAAAACTCAGCAACCTAAGCTGGTATTGAATGGAAAAATATTGCGCCATGAAGAAAATCCAAACTATCTAGGAGTCACCTTTGATCGTCGCCTGACATGGAAGACACAGGTTGAGAAAAATCGAACAAGAGCAAGGCAAAGAATGGCAATCATGAAAAAGCTTGCTGGTACAACGTGGGGAGCAGATGAGAAAGTTCTCAAGAAGTTATATACTGGACGGGTGAGGCCAGTACTGGAATATGGCATTGCAGCTTGGGCAACAGCAGCTAAGTCAAACTTTAACAAAATAAGTAGAGTCCAAAATCAAGGAATGCGAATCATAACTGGAAGCCTGAAGACAACGCCTATTAATGAACTAGAAAAGATCACTTGTTTACAACCAATGCAGGATAGAAGAGATAGCAGAGCCCAGCAACAAGCAGAAAAATTCAGAAGATTGACAGACCACCCTATGTATAACAGGTTTAATGGTTTTGGAAAGGGAAGACTGAAGCGTGGCAACTTTGTAGAAACTGCAAAACGAAAGATTAGGGCAGATCCCATACTTAACATATCAACAGTCAAACCCATTTACAATGCACACAAGTTCCCAGCTTGGAGACAGCAGCAACTGCCTGAGATGATAGAAAACATTCCTGGTATTGAGAAAAAGAACACTCAGAATGAAACCGAAAGAAGAAAAATAACCCTAAACTACATAAAAGAACATTACCCAAACAACAATTGGACTCATTCATTTACAGATGGATCAGCCAAAATTTCAATAGAAAATGGAGGAGGAAGAATTCTCCTAAATTTAAAAAATGGAGTGAAAAAAACACAGTCAGTGGCAACTGGAAAATTTTCAAGTAACTTCAAAGCAGAGGTAGAGGCTTTGAAAACTGCAGCAGAAATGCTCTTGACTGAGGAAAATAAAGAGAAGCAAATAGCTATCTTCACAGATGCAAAGTCAGCTGTCTCAATACTGAAGAGCAAAAACAGCACAGAACTAGCTGACCTAAGAGCAGCACTCCATGGTCTATGCCAGAAATCCAAAAAAGTTGTAATACAGTGGATCCCATCACATTGCAGTATACCTGGAAATGAAGAGGCTGACAGACTAGCAAAAGAGGGTGGACGACTACCACAGCCTGACATAGACATAACCTATAATGAGGCAAAGAGGTTTATAAAAAGCACTTATAGAACCAAATGGGAATCAGAGCATCCAGGCCACCAGAAGGATGATGCATATTACAAACTCGACCGAAGAGAACAAGTAGCAATCTTCAGACTCCGCACAGGACATAACAGGCTGAAATACCACTTGTTCAATAAACTAAAGATAGGAGATACCGATGAATGTAATTGTGGAACTGGTAAAATGACAGCTAAACATTTGCTGCAAGAGTGCCCAATATATGCAGAACAGAGAAAGATATTTTGGCCCACACCTGCTTCATTTGAGGACAAGCTCTATGGAGATATCAACAAGCTCAAGTTGACTGCAGCTTACTTTAACTACATTCAGGTTGACATTTAAAGGTGCATGAAGAAGTATTTAGACTGCCGCACTTCATACCACAGGTATGTCGGTTACAAAAGCGTCCCAGAGGCATGAAATGGAATATTGCTTGGATAGCAAATCCATTACGTGGAAAGTCCGAATCAAAAGCTCACTGTGTGGGCTTCATAAAAGGTGGAAAAAGTGTCCTAGTGGCACGAAATGGAATATTGCTTGGATAGCAAATCCATTACTGTGGAAAGTCCGAATCGAAAGCTCACTGTGTGGATGTCATCTGCAGACTGCATTCTTCTGGTTTCCGGAAGAACAGCCTATGGTGAACGGAAGGCCCAATATACGGAAGTGAGGCTAAGCAGCCATGTGCAGGATGTGATGATTCCTTGGGTGAGCCCAGTACCAGAGCGCTGTGTGTCGGCTCTGCAAGTATGGAAACCTTCTTGGATGGCGGGGAATGCCCATGGTCTGCACCTGCCTTCCCTTGAGAGCTGACCAGGATGTCTTTGGCTGTTCTATATGGATCAGCTGGGATGGGGGATAACACCACAACAGTGAGAGCCAAACGTCCTAAGAAACCCTGGGAAGGTTAACCCGGTCAACAAATGCCCGCAGAAGTCGGATGTGTAGGCCTAAAGGCGCAAGAACACAGCTCTGCTGTAAACAGGCACAACGCAATCACGTCTGAAAAAAAAACTCTGGATGAACGCAGAAGAAGATATGGAAGCCTAACTAATTACCAATTCCTGCACACAATGAAAGATTTGATAGCCAATCATTTTGCCTTCTCATGAAAGATATCACTTGATTCTTTAGAATTGCCTTATTTTCCAGATGGGATGTCTTTTGCCACATGGTGTCATTGTCCAACACAGATTCATATATACTGTTAAAAAAAAAGAAAGCAACATTATTGCAGTTTCAACTGCAAACTTGTACCAGCATTTTATTGACGATGCTGATTCGCCCACTGCAGTCGGTTCTGGCAGTCCATAAGAACAGGACCTCTGTAGGGTCTTCTAGCCCAAAGACCAGCATTGTGCAGCCAGTTCCTGACCGTTTGATCTTAAATTCAATGAGCTCCTGGCATTGACTGGACTGTGGAGGATGCAGATGCAAATCGATTCCTAAGGTGACGCAGCTATATGAAGCGGTCTTCGACAGCAGTTGTGATTCTGGGTCTTCCACTGCGTGGCCAGTCTGCCACTGAGCCAGTTTCTTTAAATCGCCTCCAAAGGCTACTAATGGTGCTTCTAACCACATTAAATTCTCTCGTTACTACACTTTGTGACTGTCCAGCCTGTAAACGTCCAGTTATGATGAGTCGTTATTCTGTAGTGAGATGAGCCATACTTGTGCATTGAATTTTCAACTGAATTTATTTGAGGAGCGTCAATCTTTTATAGGCATTCAATAATATGGACAGAGAGTTTTGTGTTCAGTAAGTTTCACGGGATTATCATGAACCTGTCATGAGTTAATGTCAAAAATGTTGTTTTGACCTTGACCTCTTTCATGACCTCATGAATCATGAGGTGAGTACAATTCAGGTAACCACGAGAAGTTAATGACCAGGGGGACACAATTGATTGGTTGAATGATGTCCAGTCAGCGAATATCTTATATATAAAAAAGGATGTGTGTGGGTATGTCCTTTATGCGTTCGCGAACGGCCCATCTGATTGAGATGAAATTTTCTACACGTCTTCCTTTCATTCCAGCGCAGCCAACTGTGATATTCTTTTAGTGTGAAATCGGCTGCTTACTTAATATTATTTAATTTTTCATTTTACATTGTAATTTATATACAGCGAGGGGACTTAACTCTAGAAAAGTTATTTCAAGGGGCATAACTTTTAATAACATTGCTGTATAACTTATAGTCATATTGTTGCATAGTTTTCAAAGATTTATAAACTCTTTGTCTGTAGTTATGTACCGGCGTATGAGTTATAATAAATAATGATACAATCTTTAAGGCATTTTCAAAGTTTTCATAAAAATAATGCATAATGCATAACATTGTAACTCATCTTTTTATGCTTACGAAGTTATCTAAAGTCATGCAGGTGATTAGAAACGGTTTTCATTAGAAATAATGGATGGTGTGTGGAAGGACATTCTTTTAAGTTACTTTTTTTTGTTGTATGAATTTAATGAGACGCTACCCGCCAGGAGCTGGGCGAAGCCACGCCGGGTCAGATAGACAGACAGACCCACCTTTTCGCTGCAGTTATCTACAGGCATATGCGTTATAATCCTCCTCCTCCTCCCGCTTTCTCCTCCCTCTTCCTCCTCCTACCTCCTCTTAATCAATCCTCTTCTTTTCCTTCCTCCTCCCTTCTCCTGCTCCTCCCTCCTCCTCCTACATCCTCCCCCTCATCCTCCCTTTTTCTCCCTCCTCCTCCCCCTCCTCATCCCTCCACCTCCTCCCTCTCTCTTCCTCCTCCCTCCTCCTCCTCCATCTCCCTCTCCTCCTCCTGCGTTCTTCTCCTCCCTCATCCTCCCTCCTCCTCCTTGCTCTCCTCCTCCTAATCACTCCTCCTCCCTTCTTCCTCCTCCTCCCTCCTTCCCCCCTCATCCTCCTCCCCCTCCTCCTCCTCTCTCTCCTCCTCCTCCCTCCCTCCTCTCTATCCCTCCTCCTCCCTCCTATTCCTCCCTACTCCTACTCCTCTTCCCTCCTCCTCCTCTCTCCGCCTATCTCTTCCTCCCTCATCCACCTCCCTCTTCCTCCTCCCAGCTCCTACTCCTCCTTTTTCTTCTTCTGCTGCTGCTGCTGCCGCTCCATTTACCCAAGTTAATTGTTGGGGAAGATGTAAAGACCTTTCAAGTGCTCTTTCTAATGCTTTTTGTAAGTTGGTCTTCGTTTATCTAGGTTGTTCTAACTGCAACCAATAAATGATTAGACAGACAGGCAGACAGACAGACAGACAGACAGAGAGGGAGGGACAGACAGACAGACAGACGGGAACGGGAACTTATATGACTACTTATATGAATTAAATGAGATGCTCCCCATCAGGGGCTGGGCGAAGCCGGGCAGGGTCAGGCAGACAGATAGACAGACAGACAGATAGACAATCGGGAACGGGAACTTATATGACTACTTACATGAATTAAATGAGATGCTCCACACCAGGAGCTGGGCGATGCCGGGGCGGGTCAGACAGACAGACAGACAGACAGACAGATAGTCGGTAACGGGAACGAGAACTTATATGACTACTTATATGAATTAAATGAGATGCTCCCCACCAGGGACTGGGCGAAGCCGGGCCGGGTCAGCTAGTCTTTTATAAAAGTAACATAAAAAATGTTGCGTTTCTTTTCTTGAACAGTATAACTGTTAGCATAGCATATCTTCATTTTGTCTAATTCTATCTTTATCATTATTCTTTCTCCCTTCTGCCGACCTTCATTGCACCTTTCTATCATCTGTTTCTTTTTCTTTAATACGTGACAATTGTTTTCCTCTTTCAGCTTTACTAGACTTTTTCTCTCTAGTCTTCCTATACTTGTATGTGTTTCTGTTCTGATATTTTTATGACCCTCCAAGTTTTCTCACACACTCCCCAAGATTTGTTACTATTGTCCATTGATCTTCTCATCTGCGGCCAGAATTTCTATTTTCATCATCACCATCTTGCCTCATGCCAGATAAGTAGGTTATGTTTTTTCCTATGTATAAATATAAGTAATTGTATTAGTGTCTGTGTCTTTGTTAGCTGATGAAGGCGTCCACTTTGAAATATGTAAGTATGTTCTTGTGATGATAACCTTCCCACTTTCCAATTTGTCATTGAGTTATTTTGCATTTCAATCCTCTTGTGTGCGTATATGGGAGTTATACCACCAACACAGAGAGAGATAGAGAGACAGACAAACAGAGAGAGATGTAGACAGACTTTACCTAATTATTTTTAATGTTGTCTCAGACAAACAGAGAGAGATGTAGACAGACTTTACCTCATTATTCTTAATGTTGTCAGACATCCCTTTATTGGTCTGAATATTCCCAAACATTATTGTTGTTAATATTGCCAGCAGAAGTGATATAATCACTGCATTCACTTATCTGGTATGTAATTATTCACACGTCTAGACAGATTATTGCTGGTTCTGAGGATTAGCTGCAGTGAACATATTTCACAACTCCCCAACACACAGAGTTAAGTGTTTAAAATCAGCTGCAGACAATTTTGAAGCAGACGCCTTGTGTTTATTTCAATGGTATGAGTGTCTGTTTTTCAGAAAGCAATGACAAACTGCTGAATGTAAAAGTTGCCCAGTAAATCAGAAACGCTAAAACATGCTGGGGATTATTGTGAATCCTGTAAAAGACATGCAACTAACTTTTAAAGGCAGAATATTATTCCATGGCCTTCCAATTAATTGTGCTTCAGTATTGTGTAGTTTCACTTAGCCACTATGGATAACTGCAACTAAAAAATCTGGACTACAGCTGCATGGTCCATAAAATATGAAGTGCTGAACTTGAGAACCAATAATTTTTTATGCTAAATAGTTACAGTTAGTTGCATGTTCTTTACAGCACATTGCAGTCAACCTCAGCATATAATGGCTATTTATTATTTACTAGGCAACATTAGCTCAGTAGTTTGCCATTGCTTCAGATGGATGAGCCCTCACACCATTGAAATTCATGCAAAGAGGTCTGTTTCCAAACTTCCTGTGGCTGATCTCAAGCTCTCAACTCAGTACGACAGGGAATTGTTAATCATGGTCACTGTCCACTAAGCCACACATCGCCAGTTTGTTAAATAGACTAAGTATAAATATAATGAACTAAGAAGGTTGAAAGAACAGGTTGCATTGGATGAAATACAAACATGATTACATTTATAAACTAACAATTCTCTAAAATCTGCTTAATTACAGTAACCATTATCTGAAAGTTACCTGATCGTTGAGGCTATTGTTTGAAGTAGTTCCTCTATTGTAATCACGTCTGACAGCTTCATGTCTCTACGAAACCCCCAGGATGAAAAATCCAGTTTCATGGCATTCTCAAACTTACGTTTCTGCAGCGTGCCTAAAACAGACATACAAGGAAAAAACAGACATACAAGATGTGTCTAAAACAGATATATAAGATAGATTCTGCAAGGTTAAAGTAATGACCTAATCACGACATATATGGTCAATGTTAATGACGTAGACCTATATGTAACCATGTTACTTTAAATGTTTTATCTGATTGTAATTAAAAAATCAGCAAACCAGATAACAGTTCTGGGCTAAGTGGTCTCTGGGTATGGTGTCCGCCTCGATTTCTGGTGGTCCCTGGTTCAAGCCCCGGTGAGGGCCGGGATTTTTTCACGTGGACTTCTAGTAACAAAAAATTTCCCCTGGTCTCTGGATGGTGAGATCGGATGCCCGTGTGTATTGTTGTGCACATAAAAAATCCTTTGGCAGTTGGAAATCGAAAAAGAGTAGCCTAACGGCGCTGCCCAGACAAAATTTTAAGTTAAAAATCTACCTAAAGTATTTAAGGATCCTCATCAGTGCTACAGAGTTCATGCACTGAGCTGAGATTCTCCGGACTCAGGCTTGAGTTAGGAGTAGAACGGAGTACTTATGGGTTACACCCATGTGCCGTGATGTTGATCCATCAACTAAACTAAACAGTTCAAAAGAACTTGGCTTTTATTGTTGTATTCTAATTGTTCTTTCAAGACAGTTTCTTTGATTTTTTTATAAGGATCACTAAAGTAGGCATTTCAAACATGCAACTAGTGGACCACATGCTGAGCTTTATAAACTTCAGTGTGGCCTGCAACAAGCCAAATTTGTTAAAGCTTTCATGCTCATCTTTTGTTGCAATGGTCATGAAAAGCAATATTCTGTCATATTACAAAATGCCATCTGGTTTGATTGCAATCAGGGGGTTGAAGAGAACAAATAAAACCTTAAACATAATGAAGCTTGCCTTGCTTCCATCATTAAATTATGTTTTTCTTTAATTTATTTAGATATTTGCTTTTATATAGGACATTTGTTAAGTGTATTCTATTTATAAATTATTTATAAATTAAATATCAAACTGAATAAATAAATAAGTGAAAATCCAAATTTACAGTTTATAGTTTAAGAGATTTCTTTTTTTTTTCTGTTTGCTTCTAAGCACATTGTATATCGCAAACCTTTCATTTCCGGATGTACTGACATATTTTTAACGCAAATGATTAGTAACCGTGAAAATACAACAGCAACTGCTGTTCCAAGCAAAAAGACAAGAACACGTAATGAAGAAGGTCATGTGTTTTAAGAGAAGTGGGAGTTGTTATATTTTTGTACAATGTCAAAAGACATTAGAAAACAAATTATGCATCACATGCAATAAATGAAGGAGTATCAAAACTCGAGGAATTGAGAAATAAACTCAGCCAACAATAGAATTGCTTTGTGAAACTATAAAATGGTAACATTGCTTCTGTCACTGTCAGTTTTGAACTAAGTTAAATTATTGCAATCTGTTAAAACTCATGCAGGGATATTGAGTTCATTAAAAAGTTTCTTGTAAAAACAATTAAAACTGTGTACCCTGATAATGTGAAAACATTACAACACATATTTCTTTTTTTTTAAAGAATTCCAATTCTAATTGTGGAAAACATCATAGTCATTATGTGCCTAACCATATGGCACAGGCATTCATGTCTCTCCTAAAATCTGGTGTTCTGGATCAATTTTACTGATGATATTTCTCCATGTCATTGTCTCAGACCATCAAGCATAATTCCCTCTGTCTGCCTCTGCTTCTTCTACCACTAAGCTTCCCAATCGTGTTATTCTCCAATGTCTGCCTTCTCATTATATGACCAAAGAACACTGTCTCTTTCTGATGGAAAGCATATTTATTTCGTGAAAAATGTTGCAGCGGCTGGGAAATAGAAAATAGTAATGCAGAAGAATTATTTAATGAGGATTTTCCTTTAGAAGAAATTTTAGGAAACTGGGATAAACAGCCAAGGTAGTGAGATGACATCAAATTTGAGATTTCCTCCTCAGAGAGTTCTAAAGATGGAAAAGGGTTTAAAAGTATAAACCAACATTTTTAAAAAGATCACCTAATAAAGAACCTCGCTTACCTGGACTGTACTGGTCAGTACAGGTTAAAAATCCTCCATGTTTGCAAATGACGTTGCTGCCCCATCTGTCGTTAGTGACAACTGTGTCTTTCACAGGACTGAAATAATTATTCAATAAACAGACATATAAAACTGTCTGTGTATATACTAGAAAATTGGGCACAGCTCAATATTTTTACACAGATCAGCACTCAATGGGAGATGTGGTTAATATCAGACAAGCCAAATTTCATTCTATGCCTTTCATCTTCCAATGGAGTATAGGCCTCAGTCAAATCAACCCCAGGTCCTTTGTATACTTGATCATGATTGGTTGGGTTTTGCAGTTAGTTTTCTACAGAATGAAGTAGCCAGTCTCATACCAATAGTTGCCTCTTATGATGTCCATATTAGGTTATCATGTTAGTATTCTATGTTTCCCATACGGGCCCTGGTAACATGCACACAGCAGTCATCTTTGCTTCCCAGGAAATTTCCTGGTACCATTTTATTTTGGGTCAGCCTGGTAGTTCAGGTGATTGAAAAACACATCCCTGGCTTGATGGTGATTTGACCACCAGTCCAGCAGGCAAGCGATTTTTCGAATCTTTATTTTTTTAAACACATAAATCCACCGTCTTGTAAGAATTAATTTCTAGGAAACCCTTTCAAAACCTGACATTTAAAAAGAACTTTCAATTGTATGTATTTTTCAATCTTTTAATCACATTCAGAAGATCATCGTAGAATAAGAGTTAACAATTATAATTTTGTTCAAGTGTCTCTGTGGCAAAGTAATTACACAGCCACCAACTGTCAGGCAATAGAAAAATAGCTGTATAAATCTAGAGATTGGTCCTTTTGAGAGGCATCGCACAGGCCTTGGGTCAAGTAAATTAAGAATATATTTTTATAAGTTAGCAAAGAGAGGATCAACTTCATTGCACTGGATATTACCCCATTTGTTCAGCCTCCCTCTGCAGAACAGTATGAGATGGTTGAGGGTCTATACTCTATTGTGATATGAAAGGCAGAAGGAAAAGAATATATACAAGATAGTAAGACAGTGTCACAAATTGAAAATGGTAGCAAGACATGTTCAGGGCGAAGATATATAAACCAATTACAATAATTAACACTTATGAGTTTGCCAAAAGTACAGCTATGCATATATTATGTGATAAAAAGCATATGGATGATGACCTATGTTCTCACATCAGCTGAGAGAAGTTTACCTGTCATTATAAAGCCAGGCCAGGAAATTGGTGCTGTTCCAATAAAGATCTGTGCTAGGGCAGCCATCAGACCAGACTACATCAGGCTTGTATGTGTTCACCAATTCGTACAGCTCAGGTATAGACTTGCCCTTAAAATATACACACACATGCACACAAACATTAAAACATGCTTCAAGTATCTCAATGTTGTGAAGCAGACTAAGATAAAGGAAACTTAACACAGACATCAGAATGAAACAGTTTTGTGTCTATCATGAGAAACAAAGACTATAATACAAGGGGGCTTCGAATGAAAACCTGAAATTTTTTTTTTTTTGCATGAGTATATTCTGAAAAAGTCAAGAACAAACATATCATTGTTTGATGTAGTCACCACTGCGTTCAATGCAAGTCCTCCAGCACAGATAAACTGCTTGAATTCCTGTAGAAAAAGATTCTCTTCATCGAGTATGTAATCACTCATACTCCATCTGATGTTACCTCTTCATCATACCAAAAAAGTCTTTCCTCCCAATGACTCTTTGAGTTGTCCAAACAGGTAGAAATCACTTGGAGCTAGGTTTGGCAAGTACAGGGGATGTGGTACAAACTGAAAGTGGTGGTCACTGATCCAAAAATGGACAACAGAACACTGCTCCTCTTTGGTACATGTCAAAAGTGGGGTGGCCATCTTTAAACTATCTTTATGTTGTCACTGTGTTCACCTGCCCCATGATGTCACATGCTTAACACTCTTGACATCCTTAACAACAACATTGACAGGTTACAAGACAATGGCATGATTATTGTAAGTTCTATCACACTATTAAGGTTTTCATTTGAAGTCCCCTCGTACACAGTAACACCATAACCATAATTCAGTTGCCTGTTCTATACAAAACTTTGCCCCATAACAGTCTTTTTAAATCTCTTTCTGGATAAACCAGATGTTCCGTCTCTGTTGCTGTCTTGTGTAAATAATCTATCTTGAATCAATCTATGATGTAGTCATCTACTTCTCCATTTCTTCAGTGGGCCTCCCTCCATAATTATCTTCTCCAGAATATCATGTCCCTTTACATGCTCAAAATATTTCATTGTCTTCAACTTTATTTTCTTAATAACCAATCTTCATCAATGCTGAATTCTTTTTTGATACATCTGATTCTTCTTCATTATGTCCAATGAATTTAGTAGCAATAGGTAAAATTATTTAAGAAAAGAACATAAGCAGGCAATATGAGAATATTCAGGACAGTCTTGCATCATGGCATGGAAAGAGCACATAATACATACTGCTAGAGAACAGAGGATAAGAGGAAGCATGATAACCAATGTCAGCAGGACACATTATAATGATGGTAGAGTAGAAGTTTTCCAATTGTTTCCTTTTGAATTGATTAAATTCAACCTGACCATTGCCATCATTTATGGTTTGGTGCTTTGTTCTGAGCTCAGCTAAATAAAATATGCTGAGCCACTGAAATACACATTTTTCTTAACTTCAATCATAAAATATTGTACTATTTTAGTAATTCATTAACAAAAAGAAGTTTTGACACCAGATATGTTTTAGGTGTCACAAAATGTAAGATGCATATTTCTGATTTTATTTTGTATATTTCAGATTTATATTTATGTACATTTGTTAGATATTTATCTGTCAATATGTTGGTCATGTGTTCCAATCCCCATCAAATTGAGGATTTAAAAGAAAAAAAAAACTGGCATATCCTAAAATGGGTACCATGAAATGTTCTGGTAAGAAAAGATGGCTGACATGACACTGATCACATCACTCATTGCTTGCTTCTGAAGTCGGAGTGGGTTCGCCTGATGGCGAGGGATACTGGTAACAGGGAAAGCCAATCCACGTGCAAAATTCAGTCCAGCACTACTAGAAGTACTGCATATGGACTACGCTTGAGTTCAAAGCAAGTGACTGGGGAAAGCAAGCGAGTGGGGGGGGGAAAAAACTCATCACATGACGATGGATCTAGAAATATGGGGTCAGCACCATATACCTAATACACTTCATCAAATAGACAAGGATCTTTTAAATTTCTGTTGTATTCTTAGAGCCTTAAAATGACACAAGTATTTTTTTTTAAACATAACTATATTTATTTTATTTTATTGTGACTGTGTAGAAAAACATCATACTTTACATATGTAAAGAATTTACTTACAAACACAAATTTCTGGGTTTTGTAGCCATTCTTCGCATCTTCCAGATACAGTGGATTGAACCATTCAAACAGAGAATGGTAGATACCATATCTCAAATTTGGATACGTGCGGATTACAGCAGCCAGATCACCTTTATTGACACAATCACATAACAAAATTAAAATTTCATCACAAAGAGATGAGATATATTAGTAAGCAGTTCAACACAATGATGTCACCTTCTTCTTCTTCTTCTGCGTTCATCCAGAGAGATTTTTCAGACGTGATTGCTTTGTGTCTGTTTACAGCAGAGCTGCGATACTGCGCCTTTAGGCCGACACATCCGACTTCTGTGGGCATTCTATCAGTCTACTTCCATTATCATTTTTTTCATTATGTTGGTCTCCAAATGGTCTAAGGTGTTTTTCTATGCCCATTCAGTTATGTCCTAGTCTTGAAGTCTCCCTAACTATGATGTTGTCCTGCTTGTCTATTTTATTTAGCATGCCATGGATGTCTTTGTAGAATTCCTCGCATTCTTGCTAATTTTTGTTTGTATTACATGGTGCATATATTTGTATATATGTTGTAATTGTTTGTTATTTTATTCTCACTGTTCTGATTCTTTCTGATATATATTTTATTTCTAATATTCCTCTTCTAGCCGTGGTTCAATGACTATTCCCACACTGTGTCTTGCCCTTTCTTGTTGTTCCACTCCAGAGTAGACAAACGTGTAACTGTAGTGGATCTCCTTGCATCCTTTCCCCTTTATTCTGGTGTCCGCTATTCCCATTAGTCCAATTTTCCTCTCTTCCATTGTTTCTATAAGTTCTTCTTCTTTATTACTAAAACCACAGATGTTTATTGTGCCTATTTTTTGAATCACTGATCAATTTCGTAGTCCATTAACATTGCTGGGTCTAAATCCATTTGGGTCAGTCCATTGTACTTCTTAGTTTTTCTACGAGTAGTATCTCTGTGGCCAAAGGCTTTCGAACGTAGTTCATGAGCCACTTACCAGGCGTTCAAAACGCAGCCGCGACCGATTTGTGCAGCAGACCGTGTCAAGTTGTGTTATAATGCGTTGATATGGGAGCCAGTCGTTCAGAAAGCAATAGCAAACTACTGAACGTAAACTTTGGCTAGTACATCAACAGCAGCTGAAAAATGCTGGTGTTGACTGCAACGTCCTGCAAGGGATATGCAACATTTTTTTAAAAAAGTATGAAGTTCCCCTGTCGGCTTGCTGGGCCAGTCGCAGGTTTAGGACAAAATTCTGACCATAGGGAGTCCATCCCCCCATGGCGAGCCTTGCGGTCATGGTTTCCCTGTCTACACCATGTGGAGGTGGGGTTGACTTGTGTAGTCTGTGGTTCATCAGCAAGCTACTAATTTTCATTTTTCACCCCTCCCGGGAGAGGCTAGCTGATCCTAACCCTGCTGGCTGCAGGGCCAGGCGCAGTCCACACCTTGAAGACACTATAGTTACCCAGGGGAAATTGTCAGTGATGAATACACCATTTGAAACAGTAGTGGTGGACATAATCATGCCTCTTCCCAGGCCCAGGAAGAGGAACAACTATACACTGACACAGACTGACATATGCTTGTTGTGGGGAGAAGCAATTGTCTTCCCTGCAATTGACTCCAAGTGTGTCACAGAAACATTTGTTAATATCTTCAATAAAAATCCTAACTGATAATGACAGTCATTTTTGAGAAAGACTCAAAGATGTATTCTTGAACTTTCAGACATGCCATTTTCAAACCAGCTGATATCACCTTCAGTCAACTGGTCTTGTAAAGAGGTTCAATGGAAAACTTTCTGTCAATCCTAAGGAAATTCACAGAAGAAACCCAACGCCTGTGACAACAACCTTCTTACAGCATTATTTGCATTTTTGGAAGTACCCTCCATGGAACTTCTAGGATTGACCCAGTGTGTAAAAACTGGTATCAAAACTTTCTCTAAGATGGAAAAATAGTGAGAAAGGAAGTAGGTCACCCCACATCACAATGATGTGATTGTGTATGTGTTAAGCCATATCTAAAGCAGAAATTGTCATGGAATACATATACTTCTTTCTGCTTTGAAAATGTATGACACAGGCTAACACGGACAAGCAAGACGCAGTGAGACAAATAATATCTTATGATTGATTGATTGATTGAGGAATCGACATCACAGCATTCGGGACATTCCCATAAGTGCTCCGTCCCCATCCTCAGCAGCCAGCGAAGAGTTCCAACACTAATAGTAAAAAAATTATATCTTATGTGAACAAGCACTGTTTGAATGTATATATTACCCTTTATCTAAACACCTACCTACAAGATCTCTTTTTGGACCAACATCCTGAGCATTCCAGTTAAATGAATACTTAGATGGCCAACTTGTGAAGCCTTCATGATGTTTTGTGACCTGGACTATATACCTGGAAATGTTGGTAAACAATGTAAATGCAAATTATGTGCCATCAAAGAACACTGTTTTAAGTGTGTGTGTGTGTAACACTGCATGTGTAATAACTTGTAGGTGTACAACACTGCATATGTTATAATCACAGCAGGTACTTTCACTGGTACTAAACTGTATGTGTGCAATATTTTATATGTACTAACTGCATGAGTGCCAACATTGTGTATGTACTAAATTATATGCGTGAAACACTATCTATATACTAAATTGTATGTGTGCAATATTTTATATGTACTGTTTGTGTGCAATATTTATATGTACTAACTGTGCAATATTTTATATATACTAACAGTATGTGTGCAACATTGTATATGTACTAAATTGTACACTTACAGCACTGTATATGTACTAAATTGTATGTGTGCAACACTATATATGTACTAAATTGTATGTGTGCAACACTGTATATGTACTAAATTGTATGTGCAACACTATATATGTACTAAATTGTATGTGTGCAACACTATATATGTACTAAATTGTACACTTACAGCACTGTATATGCACTAAATTGTATGTGCAAAAACACAGTATATGTACTGAACTGTATTTGTGCAATATTTTACATGTTCTGTAGCATTTGTATTTGAAAACCTGGATTCTTAGCTCCACATCTGCTATAAGTGCTTTTACACTTGTACAAGCGAAAATACAGCACAAGATATTTATATAGTCAAAGTTTTACTTTTTGCAAAAGTATCTTAAATTTGGAAGCTGTGATAGCGTAGTGGCTAGATGCTTGCCAGACAGCGCTATGGCAGTGGTTCAAATCCACATCAAGGCAGAGTTTTTTTAAATGTATCTGAGCTTTCAGACTGACCTGGCCTAATATGGGTACCAGGAAATGTCCTGGGAAGTAAAGGTGACCAGCATCATACTGACCAAATAACCCATAAAGTGCCAACTGGTCTATCAAATATTGGTCTTGCACCATAAGCCTAATGACCTTAAGTGTGTAAAAGCCATCTTTACTTTTTTATAAATTGTGTAATCTTATCTCATTATCAATACAAATTACTGATGAAAACAACAATTCATAATTGTATCCATCATTTCTGTAGTGTTTAAAATAGAATGTAACTACATCCAGCCAAAGTGGCCTAGCAGCCGAAAGCTATTTACAATGGTTTTTTGCTTGTTTTTCACAGGACAAGATAGCCATTAAATGTAACTCTCTGATTCAAGCACACCAGGTTTTTCTCATTTTTTTTTTAAACCTGAGGTAGTGGACTGGATGTTTTGCATTACTGGACAAGGGCCAAAAAAAAAAACACTTGGAAGACTCATGTGCATGTTAAAAGCACCTCAGCAATTGTAAATTAAAAAGACCAGGCCAAATAGGCTGTTGCCCAAGCAAAATTTAAAATTGTGTAAATTAGTAAAGCTACCCACAAAATATAAATTTATACAATGTGTGATTCTGCTATCCACACATTTGAATCTTCATGGGTTCTATGGAGTTCAAGCACTGTGCTGAGATTCTCCTTGTGTAATCTATGGGAGGACACTTTAGAACTTATGAAGACATATGTGTGCAATGAAAGTGATCCAATACAAACCAAACCAAATCAGGCTAGATTACTTAAGCAAACTGGTATATTTTCCTGCATTTATTCTACAATTTATTGGTTGTCGGTTCACCTAAATAACTCAATAGCAATGAATACTAAAAGGGAATTTAATAAAGTTTAGTTTCATGATATTACACTTACCTAGCTCCTGAAGCATTGAAGATATCTCCCCAGTGGTGTGGGTTATATATACCAACAGGTGGGTTAAATTGTTCCGCAAAGTCTGCATACGTCCAGTCAGGTGGGTAATTCTTCTTCATAAATTCAACAATAGATGGAAATGGTTTATCTCCTTGCCAGTGATACCAAAACCATTCACTGTTAAAGCTTGGAACTACAAGGCAAAATTGAAAACTGAATACTGAGGTTATGAAACAGTTTTAATTATTGAGATTTGCAATTTCCCTTCTTCTTCTTCTCCTCTTCCTTCTTCTTTGTTTGTGCTCTGTTGTTTAAAATCTTATATTTGAACTTTATTTTCTAGATAAAACCTCAAATAAGATATACATATTGTAGCTCTGCTGTAAAAGGACGCAATACAAATACCAACCAATAATTTAAAATTAAGCATTAACAAACAAGAAATAGGAGTATTTAAATAGAATCCATCTTGTGGAAGTAAACCTTACCTATGGACCACTCAGTGAACTAAAAAAGATATGAAAGCATATACAAGAGAGACAAGATTGTAATTATGGGCAATAAATTTCAAACAAATGAAAGAGGAAACACAAATGCATGTCAAAATCAGACATAGTTACCGACCTTTGAGGTGTATAACTAAGTTTGTCACACTACTCTTGAAAGATGAACGAAGAAGAAATTATATCCAAATAATACTGGTGTAACTTTTAAATCTCTGACAATGTTTTCTGTGTCAGGCTTTCATTTAACAACACTTTTACATGTCTTGCAGCTTGTTGGGTATATGGTGCTAGCCCCATATTTTTATAGTCCAATTGACACTCGAGATTTTTTTTTGGGGGGGGGGGGGGGGGGCTTGCTCGCTTTAAACTCAAGCTTAGTCCATAACGCTACTTCTAGTAGCACTGGACTGAATTATGCGTGTGGATTAACTTTCCTTTTTACCACTGTCCTTCACCATCAGGCCAACCTACTCTGGTTTTAGAGGTACTTGTAATTTACATCCCGGAGTCACTGACTAGTAGTCAATATTTTATTCCATCGGACCCGTGTATTGGGTTGAACCGCCTCCACAGCATCAACACACCGGGTGTTTAAGAATGAGGGCCATTATCCATTCGGTCATGCTGGCCTCCACTCGAGAAGTGATGTGCCATTATTTCCCAAGTTATTTCCTTGTACTCATTTTTTTTAGGCTGGGTCGACCTGGGAGCTTAACTAACTTAGGTCAAGCCAGGCTTTTATTTAAATACTTTGCTTGTTAACCTTTGCCTTGTTACTATAAATATGAATTATTATACCTGAGAAAACTCCCCAATGAATAAATATTCCGATCTTTCCCTCATCGTACCAGCTTGGCAGGGGTCGCGAGTCTAGAGAATTCCAATTAGGTTCATATCGCACAGCATCAACTGCAATTGTTAGTGAAATTACAACAGCAACTGTCGTTAGAGAAAACATTTTCAGCAATCGCTCTCTATTCTTGCATTCGTTGTGGTGCTGTAAAGATTTCTGGGGTCTCCTTTCGCTGCTGCTAGTTATACCTCCCTGCTAGACCATGTAATTATTTTCTTTTATAACTTGTCTAACTCGATACGCCATTTTGGAAAGTCACATGATGCGTGTGACATAGCGTGACTTGATTTGAGTCATAAGTTGCCACTTTTTTTTAAAGAAAAATCTAGAAACGGCCCAAACATCTAGAAATATCTAGATTGTGTTGGTAAACATCTAGATTAAGAAATTAAGAAATAACAAAGATATTGATGTGACTTAAAAAAAATATGTTCGCATATCCTTTACAGGACTTCGCTGTCAACACCAGCATCTTTCAGCTGATTGTTGATCTCTTGGCAAGATTGCGCTCAGTAGTTTGCCATTGCTTTCTGAGCGGCCGCCTCATTATCCCGCAAGTCACGAGCGCGGGTAGAACCGCAGCCAATTATCGCGCGCTGCGAGAGCCTGCGTGGATAAACGGGATTACGAAGAAAGTATTGTAAATCCTCGGCCACAGAGACCGGCTGATGTGACTTACCCTATAGAATTATGTCCTTATCTTCACTAATGTCTGTCTCACAAGATACACAGGATAAACTTAGCTTGGATTATGAAGCTGAAGCTTCAGATTCAAAATGATTGGTATGCTTTAGCTATTCCAATTTCTTTTAATACACGATCAGGGAGCTCATAAGTTGAACAGCATTTTCCTACTTTCCTCAGGTCAAAACTTATTGTCAAGATAGCATTTGAGAGGTCAAGTTTCATCCTGTTTCTTAGTTTAAATTTTATATAATTCATAGTACTGAAAACTCTTCCCACATCAGCATTTGAATGGGGTAGTATCATGGCAGACATCGCACATTCAAAAAGCTCACAGAATGGACTGTTACATGAGGCAACTTTAAATTGTCTTACTTCACTCCAAAAAGCTTCAATTTCTGTTCTGTTTCTCCAGTGAACCAAATTTATTTTGGTTAACTGATATTCTGCTTCCGCCACATTATTATCAGTAGCCCCTAAATGTTTCATAACTTGATAATATTTAGGTATGTCCTTTACTGGCTGAAGTATACTGTTAACAGAAAATAGTGAAATATTTTTCAATACATCTACATTTTCATGAAGTCTCTGCTTCAATTGCTTGAATAATGAGACAAGAAAATGTGGACAGCGCTTTCTTAAGTTGTTCTCTTCATTTTCTATTAACAATCCTTTTGTTTTTAAACCATCAATTTTTTATTCTATTTGGTATCTCAAGTATGGCTTAGAAACCAAACAGCTCTCTATAGTGCAAGTGAACAAATCAGCTTCAGAAGTTGGCAATATAAGTCTTTTACCAATTGAATGAAATAGCAAAGTTAGATCGTCAAGTAATTTAACTTTATCAGCATTTTGAGATTCAAACAGTTTATTAACTATTTGCACTTAACTAGATTTGCAATATGACGTAATTTTCAGTGGTGAGGAACTATAACTTAATGCTTTATATAGATTATTGTATTGCTGTTGTCTGACAGATGATTTGGATAATCAGTTATGTGTTTCAGTAATAAAATTCCTTGGTAAACATTCTGATGAGGCATGTGATAAAGCTGCAAGGAATGACACGCACATTTTATGAGGATTAAAGATCTTCTTTCAATTTGGCATAAACGCCATTGTTGATACCAACCATTACTGAGGCATTATCGGTACCAGTTACAGCCAAATTCTTCCAGTTTAAATGTTTAATGACCAAATGTTCCTTCAGTGCCCGAACTATACTTTCTGCATCACACTTTTCCAAATGAACTAGTCCAAGAAATGTAGAAACTACTTTGTCTTTGCTGTTGCTATAATATATAACACATACACCAAGCACTTTCAGAACATAAATGTCATTCGATTCGTCTAATAATAAACTATATTTATTTGTAGGAATATCACTGATCAAATCTTTTTCAAATTGAGAAAACAAAGTACTTCTTATAATATTTGTATACTTGTTCCGATGCATTTTTACGTCCTTTAGAACTTTACTGTCAGAAATAGTGTTTTTAAACAAATCAATCAGATGGTCACAGTTCGCAATTGCACAATGACAACTTAAGAACATTGCGACAGATCCTTCAACTTTTGAAAACAAATATCAACGGTGTAATATCCCTGAATGACACTGCATTTTTATGTTTTTAGTCTCTGCATGATTCTTCAAGTCTTGTATTTTCGCTTTCATTTCGCACTTGCAGTACTTACAACGAGCCTTAGTCGCATCTCTATGAACTGACATCACCCAGTCTTTAATTATGTCATCCTGCAGCCACTCTTTCCGAAATTTGTGTTCATATTGCCTTACTTCTGGCATGTTGAAAGATTTATTCAAAGTGGAAGACACATATGAAGGTGAGCAATTATTTTTTATTTTTTAAAATCACATGAAAAAGAATCACAAAGTCGGCATCACAGCAATAATTCGCAAAATAGTGTGTTTGCAGTCCAAATAATGTTATTATAATTTATGCAAACAATATAAAATGACACAAAGTAGTGCAGCTTTACATAACAGATTTACGACACATACAGGACATTGCGGCGATTAGCCTTCATCAGCAAACAAACACATATAGTGTTTATGTAATATAACCCACGATCTGTGGGTTACTCACAGATCGGAACTGTGAGGTAAGTATGAACATTTTTTTTTCAATTCTTATTTTCTCTTCATTGCTTTCATTTTTTCATCCTTTTGTTCTTCTCGTCTGTCGTCACCTTTTGATGTAGTCACAGGAGATCTCCTTGACTATATGTTGTGTTTGTGAATGTATTTGTTTGCTGATGAAGGCTAATCGCCGCAATGTCCTGTATGTGTCGTAAATCTGTTATGTAAAGCTGCACTACTTTGTGTCATTTTATATTGTTTACATTTTCACAGCTTTACCGCAGTTCCACCCAATTTTATTCTTATAATTTATGCGCGCTTTTACTCATTACCGGGGGATTGCCAGATTGTTGAGCGTTGACCCAAGTCAGTTCAAAGTTTAAATAATGGCAGTTACCATAATTTACGCGCGTCCAGACCAAACAAAAAAATTGGGTAATAAATATTTTTTCTTCTTGTTCTTCAGCGTTCCGAGCCATTGAGGTTCTTTGCTGCAGATACAATCCGTCTCCATTCGTCTTTCTGGTTGACCTTCTCTTGCCAGTCGTTGATTCCAAGTGCTTGTAGGACTGTATATATATATTATCTCTCCACCGTTTTCTTGGTCTACCTCGGGGTCTACGATCATTTATTTCCTGAGTGTAAGCGAGTTTTGTTTCCCTATCATCTTCCATTCTTTCTATATTCCCCAGCCATTGTAGTCTATTAGCTTCATGATACCAGTGATTAGCGGGGACTTAAACAGATCATAAATGTCTTTGTTACTTCTTCTTTTCCACTCTCCACTTTGTGTATCCCTAGTGGGTCCACATGATGCGTCTTAAAACTTTGTTCTCAAAGGTTTGTAACAAGGCTTCGTTTCTTTTCGTTATACTCCAGGTTTCAGAGCCATACAGCACAACTGGTCTGATCAGTGTTTTGTATATTGTGATTTTTGTGTTACGAGATAGCGCATTTGATTTTAGTAGATGTTGTAGTGCATAGTATATCTTATTTCCAGAATTGATTCTAGTTTGTATTTCTTCCCTTATGATGTTGGAGCAGTTGAAGATTGTACCCAGGTATTTGTATGTTTCTGTTCTTTTAATGGTCATATTATCTATTTGTATGTGGCCAGAGTTTTTGCCATTCCTTCTCTTGAAATTATCATATATTCTGTCTTATCTTGGTTGATAACCAGCCCCATCTGTTGGGCTTTTTCCTTTAAGTGAGTCAATATTTCCAATGTCTTTTGTTTATTTTCCCCTATAATATCTATATCATCTGCATAACCAAGCAGCTTGGATGTTCCTCCAATATCACATTCCTCTTTTACCTTCCTTACAACTTTTTCTAGAGCCAGATTGAAGAGTAGCGGCGATAGTGCATCGCCCTGTTTCAAGCCAGATGTTATTTGGAAAGGGTCTGATTTCCTGCCTTTATATGTTACTATATTATAAGTATCTTCCATGCATAGTCTGGTCATGTTGATTAACTTACTTGGTATTCCAAATTCCTGCATAGCATTCCATAAACTATTCCTATGGACACTGTCATAAGCCTTTTTAAAATCCACAAAAATGTTATGGAGATCTCTTTTATATTCCCAATTTTTCTCGGCTATTTGCTGTAAGATAAATATCTGATCTATTGTTGCTCTGTTTTGTCTAAAACCCGCCTGGTAGTCACCTAATATGTCTTCTGAATATGGTTTTAGTCTATTTAGTAATACTGCGGATAGTATCTTATAGCTTGTGGACAGTAGTGATATTCCTCTATAATTTTCACATTGGAACTTGTCTCCTTTCTTAAAGGTAGGTATCAATAATGACTCTTTCCAGTCATGGGGTAATTCTTCTGTCCTCCAGGTTTTTATTATTAGTTCGTATAGCTTTAGATGTAATGCATGGCCACCTGCCTTTATAAATTCAGCAGCAATTCCATCAGCCCCAGTTGCCTTATTGTTTTTAAGTCATGTGATTACATATAGGATTTCTTCAAATGCAGGTTCTTCAATTTGTGGTTCACACGTTAGAACCTCTTCCTGTGGGAAAATGTTACTTGGAGCTTTACAATTTAGTAATTCAACAAAATATTCTTTCCACGTGTTGCACATTTCCTCATTGGTATTTATCATATTCTCATTTTTGTCTTTTAAACCATATGTGATGTGTTGGTGCCCTCGTTTCATTGACTTCAGTTCTTTAAAAAACTTTCTGGATTTGTTTTTCTGTGATTAGTTTCCATATCTTTGATTATATTACTCATATATTCTCGCTTCTGCTGTCTGACTGTTTTTGTTGCCTCTTTACATTCATTTCTATAATGCTCTTCCTTTTGGATGTTGTTGATGTCATTTAACCATAAATGTCTGGCATTCTTTTTCCTAATGACTGCTTCTTACACTTTTGATTGAACCATCTGTTCTTTCTATGCGTGGCTAACACACCGAGACATTCTTCTGCGGTAGATTGAATTGTATTCTTGATGTTCAACCAAGTTTGGTCAACGCTCTCCTCCAACGGGTTTTGCAGAGTTTCAAGTTTACATTTTATTTCATCTGTAAATTTCTCTTTGACTGTAATTTCTTGTAGTTTTTCTCTGTTATATGTTGGGTGTAATCTTTGTAATTTAGTATAGAAAGCTCTCTTAAGTTTTATTTTAAATTTTGCTCCAACGAGGAAGTGATCGCTGTGGCACCCAGCTCCTCTATAACTTCTAATGTGTTGTATGTTTGATCTATTTCTGTTGTTAATTACAATGTGATCTATTTGATTATAGGTTCTCTTGTCACATGATTTCCAAGTTTGTGTATATCCTTATGCGAAGTGGTCAAGCCGTTTGACTCGTGATCCGAAGGTTGTGGGTTCGATTCCGGGCCACGCCCTTTGGTTTATGAGTTAAATATTTCGGAGACTCCTGTGGGTCGTCGCTAAAAGCTACGAAGTTCGTGCTTTGTGCGACGCTTTCCGCGCTGCGGAAAGAGACCGAGTCATATGGGATAAAACCCGGTGCAATGAAGTCGACCCTGTCGACTTTTAAGCGACTTTTTTTTATATCCTTTCTTTGTAGTCTGGTACTGCTAATCTGCAGTCCTTTGGCTTCTGCCAGGTTGATGACTCTCCATCCATTATCATTTGAAGTTTTATGTAGGCTTTCCATACCAGCCACTTTTTAATGAGTTTGCTCTCTACCTATTTTTGCATTGAAGTCTCCCAGCACAATCAGGATGTTCTGTTTGGGGGTTTCTTCTATGGCATCTTCAAAATCATTATAAAAGTCTTCTTTAACGTCATCTTCTTTCTCTTCAGTAGGTGCATGTACATTAATCATAGTTATATTTTTCCATTTACCTTTTATTCGTAATTTACTAATTCTGTCATTAACAGCTTTAAAGTTTAGAACGTTCCCCCATAACTCTTTTTTTTATGACAAAACCTGTTCCTATTTCATGTTTATTTTGGGTGTTTCCTCCATATATTACAATCAATCCATTTTGCTCTAAAGTACCCTCTCCTGGCCACCTTATTTCTTGAATTGCTGTTATATCCATTTGATATTCAACCAGCTCCCGGGTTAGTTCTTCAGCCGCTCCAGCTCGATATAGTGTCCGTACATTCCATGTTCCAAATCTCAAGAGTCCTTTAACGTTCCGAGGTCGTTGTCCAAATAAGTCAGTCCTAATTCGAGGCTTATGTATCTGTTTCGTAAGAAAATAGTTTTCACAAAGGTGGGGATGTTAACCCCACGCTTTAATCCCCAACCTGGAGGACCATGGTGTTTCTCTTTGTCTGTTCTCTACCCTTTGACTTGTCCGGCTTGGGAGGCCTTGCTGGTAGCTACGCTACCGCCGGCATAGCTCTCAGGGTCATTGAGAAATACAAGCTCCCCCACCACGACAAGGTGGAAACACCATCGGGGGAGAATAAATATTCTAGACAGTAATAATTAAATGACACCAAAAGAAAAGTAAAATCTACAAAACATCAAACTCCAAATGAAAAACATCTAGAATTACATCTAACATCCAAACATCAGAAAACGACATCTAGACGGCGGCAAAAACATCTAGATCTAGATATAAAACATCTAGAAGTGACAACCCTGGTTTCGAGATTTAAGTGATTTCCCCCCCCCCCCCCCTTTCCTATTTCCTACCCAAAAATCCCGCCTCCGCTCTTACACAGTATATGTAATAATGGAAGCTAAATTTAATAGCACATGCTAAAACAAGTCTAGACGTCCACATAAAACGTGATTTGTGGGTCTACTTACTTTATAAAATGAATTTTAGAAGGGTGAGAAATACAGAACCGTACAGTATGAAGCGAAAAACAATATCAAGTAATCGGTTCTTGTATTAACGCGACGATCTTGAAATAATCTTAATTCCCCCCTGGAAACCCTAAAATTCCCCCCCCCCCCCCCGGGGGAATTCCCCACCGGTTGAGAGCCACTGCTCTACGAGAAGTAAGACTTTTGCGAGAACCAGTGATGACTGTGAATCTACAACCATGGTCAGACTGCGAGAACAGCAAATTAAAAGAGGTGTGGCCAAACAAGAACACTACGCAGGAAGCCAAAGAAGACTGATAAACCAACACAGAACTGGTGTCATTAGCCGCTACACGCTGCGGGGTTTGCTGAGGAGGGGATCCGAGCACTTATGGACTGAATGGTTCGATGATATGCAATGAGGATGATCTTCGACTAACTAACTAACTAACTAACTAGCTGTTTCAGTTTTCAAGGACTCTGTCTCTTCTTTTAAGCCAGTTAAGAACTGTCCTGTTGCCTCTGATTGTGTTGCTCATTTGTTTCCCACAGGAGAATTCCGTCACCTCCATTTTCTGTTGGATTTTTATGCGGATCTATCTATATATAATTATATGAATGGGTCCAAGTGCCATTTGGGTCATGTTCTTCCACGTATTTCAGGGCTGTTTTCCTGCTTTCTATTTGAGAAATCCCCGAGGCCAATCTGTTAACATGGCAAATACATGTGCTGGTATTATCACCGCTCTGGTAGAATATAAACTCTCCAGCTATCAGTTATCAGTTATCAGTTGGGGTATCTTCGTTGCACTCCGGACATGTCCATAGGTGCTCAGATCTTTCCCCCAGCATATGCATCAGCGTCCGGTGGCTAATAGTGCCAGTTCTGTGTTGGTTGACGAGGCGCTTTGTTTTCCCGATGTACCTCTCGCGTCTGACTGTGCCGATTCTTACTCCCAGGTCTTTCATCCTGGACAGCGATGTGGAATCACTGCCGTCAAAATCCTATGTTCTCGCCAAATCTTTAAGGACGTTAATAACATCGGCACGATCCATGGGCTGGCCATCTACAGGGGGTGCAGAACCAGCCAGTTTGTCAGCTCGTTCATTTCCCTCGACTCCCGCATGTCCCGGGACGAAGATGAAGGTGACTTTACGGACAACAGACTTCCGCAGCGATTCAGTCCACTGTCTACGTACAGATCCAGCTTCGACCTTCTGAATCATGCTCATTGAATCACTTAGTACACACACGTTGGTATAATGCTGTGATTCCAGCCATATGAAAGCCTGTGTAACTGCCATCACCTCCATCGTCATGCTGCTCGTGGTCGTAGAGTGGGCACCACTGGATTCTTGAACGGTTCGGCCCGCTGAACGGGCTGTAAATGCCCACGCACTTCTCTGCTGCTTTACAACAGATCCATCTGTACAGATGAGCACTTCGGGGCTATCTGAGTGTTCATAGATGAGCGCGTTAACCTCTGCATTGACAGCGGCAGGGTTCTGCTCTCTGCACCGTCTGTCGAGTGTGATAATGCAGGAGAAAGTGCACTTAAAGGCTGGAGGCACCGGCACCCATTCCTTGCCGGGGTTGATACTGGTAAGACTGCAGACCTGTCTGACGACATCTTCCGCCCGACCCATCCATGATTTGCCCCTCTTTAGCCTGTCACCCTTTTCTCTGAATATAGCGTCATGCAGAGGGTGCTGCTCATCTGCACTTATTTTTAAGTATGCACGAGCTCTCCAGATCTTGATTCCTGTGTTCCATTGTCGTGAAGTCAAGGAGGTATCTCATTGCTACACAGCTGGTGTCTCTCGTGCAGCCCAAAATGATGCGCATGGCTTCGTTTTGTACCTTTTCGAGTCTTCCAATCTGTGTAGGGCTGACAGTGAGGATGGCCAGGGCATACTCGATGCGTGAAAGTACAAGTCCTTGGAACAGAAGTATTAGCAGTCTTTGCTCGATATTGGCAGTCGCCATGACTCTCATTGCTGACAAACCTTTTCGAGCCTTCGTTATGACATAATCGACTTGATCTCTGAAGGACAGGCTACGATCAAGCCTCACGCCAAGATATGTCATTGACTGGGTTCTACTCAAACTGCTCCCATCCATTCTTACTGCCGGCAGGTCTGTTTTCACAATATGGTTGTTTAGTGAGAACCATGTAACCGTTGCCTTTGCAGGGTTGACAAGGGCAACGGCATCAGCACACCATGAGGAAATTCGATCTAGTTCGCCCTGCATATCATTGGCAACCGCCTGTCTATCTCGACCCTGTCGATACACGAGGATGTCGTCAACGAATGACAGAGTCCTACCCCTCCCGTCCAACTGTTGTTCAGTGATCGGCACCGTATACATGTTGAATAGTACTGGTGACAGTGGTGAACCCTGCGGCAATCCTGGACATACCGTTATCGGCTCAGAAGACCAACTCCCGCATCTTAGCACCACCTTCCTTTGGAGCAGAACTGCAGCTATCCATCGTACAAGGTGAGGGTGCACTTTTTTAAGTCTGAGGAGGGTTTGCGTCAAGTGCTCGAAAGATACTCTGTTATATGCGTCCTCTAAGTCCATGGCGGCCGCACATGTCTCTTCTCTGACCTGAAAACCTTCGTAAACATCTTGAGCAAAGATAGCCGCATTCAGCCATGACTCTTTGTTGCGTCTGTATCCTCCAAGTGTGGGCGGGAAGCAGCCGAGCTGTTCCAAGTCCCAAGCAAGTCTGTGTGCTACAATTTTCTCCAGTAGCTTGCCAACAGTATTCTGCATCGTAATGATTCTGTAGCCGCTTATCTTGGAATGGTCTTTGTTCGGTTTTGGCAGCGGCAGCAAGTAGCTGTGTAGCCATTCTTCTTTGACCTGACCCCTCTGGATACTGGTGTTCAATTATCTGGCCAGTTCTTCCATGTCATCTTCTGATATCACAAGTAGGTCACCATATCGGATGCCGTCTGGGCCTGGGGCGGTGTTAGGTGATTTCTTGAGCATCGCACGCAATATCTCAGCTGTGATTGTCCATTCTTCGTCTGTCCCGACCCCCTCGCACAACTGAGAGAGTGTCGTCGTGGTCCTCTGTCTGGCGGGCTGGTCTTTCTGGTCAGTCTGTTCTATGTAGCGTGCAAATATTTGATGTGTCAAAAGTTAGTTGCATTATTTTTTCACATGCCTGTGTGGCATTCAGATGACCGCCTCTACTGGTGGTCCTGGCAAGATCAAGTGCAGATACTCTGAGATACTACACTCTGATCTGTAGTATCAAGAGCCGAGAAGCTAATGTATATTGTCATATGCCATGTGACAGGCTGGTAGTGAGAAACTGATGAGCAAGCGCATCAGCAGGCATAAATAGAATAATAAGAGAAATTAGCACAACGGGGCACTGATAATAAACAGTGCCGCGTCATAAGAATTGCGTAGGATAACAACGCAACGGCAGTTGGAGTACATTACAGCGCCAGCGTTCAGATAGGATACACGTACATGACATTGCTCCACAGTTCCATGCTCAACAGTTATTCGTTCAGGTAGGGACTTAGATCACAGTTACACGCACTTACAGTTCACTTCCGTCATGGTTGGTTGCTGAGACAGCTGACTGCCGCATCGCACTCTTCGTATGGCTGTTATATTGCCAGTGAAACGCTGCGCTCATATCGGGTCTTTGGACCAATACCTTGACGTGAATTGACGGCCGGGGGCCGTTAGCTCCAATACCACCATTGCTAGCCAAAGGGGACACTTTCATGTAATGCCCACGTCAGGTAGGAGTGAGTGGTTGTGAACGCAGTGCAGGAGCATCAGGCGACATCGAAGTACTGAAGACTGGAGATGCGAGAATGCTCATTACTGTCATTTGTCGGTTCACCGGTGGCAAATACATACGTCGCTGTTCATCTCAACCCGTCCCGTTACATGGGGGTCGTCGGTGAAAGAACAGACATCAGCATTATTTTATTCACATGCCTGTGTGGCATTCAGATGACCGCCTCTACTGGTGGTCCTGGCAAGATCAAGTGCAGATACTACACTTTGATCTGTAGTATCAAGAGCCGAGAAGCCAATGTATATAACAGTTTTTCTACCTTCTTCTGTGTTTTATCGCCCTTTGGTGGCCTGTCATCAACCAACTTACGCCAAGCCCCCTCCTATCTTTTCCCATCTTTTGCAGCGTCCTCCACATATTAATCACTATTGTCTCTAATTCTCTTATTCGTATTTAACTATTTTTATGCCATTTTGCCTTGTGGGTTTCAGACGAAGGAATTTCTAGCTATACTACAAGGGGGCTTCAAATGAAAACCTTAAAAGTGTGATAGAAATTACAACACCCATGCCACTGTTCTGTAACCTGTCAATATTGTTGTTAAGAATGTCAAGAGTGTAAAACAGTGAAATCATGGTGCAGACGAACACGGTGAATAACTCATCGGCAAATAAAGATCCAATATGGTGATGCATGTCTGTCAGTCCAGCAAGTGCATCTCATCTCATTTCATCTCATCGTGTTCCTCTTGTACCTTGCGGTGTCGAGGTGCAGCAAGTGTATGAATGGAGTAAATAGTTTCAAAACTTTTCGGTCCGATAAAGAGGTACAGCAAGTGGTGCATGCAATCAAGATAATTGTTTTCTACAGGAATCCAAGCACTTAATCCGCTAGAGAACTTGCATTAATCGCAGTGGTGACTGCATCGAACAGTGATAATTTATTCTTAACTTTTTCAGAATATATTTATCAAAAAACAAACAAAAACCATTAAAGGTTTTAATTCGAAGCGCCCTCATTTTAACAGGTTTTCTGAATGTGTGTCCTATTCAGCGCCAGTCTTTTCCTCACATTTTGATTAGCTGGAAATTGTTTAGTTCTCTACATACGCCGCACAGTTGTGATTCTTTCATTTTAGTTTAACCCTTCTGCTCAAATACCAGGTAATGAATGTTTGTAGTATATATGTACTTGTTTTCGTTCTTTCCCGTGTTTCTGTTGCATTCATCGCTGATTTGACGTTAAGAGTTAAACATTTTAAGTTTGGCACTAGATTTTTATTTGATGTCAGTACATTTCCTAGCGCAATGAAAGCTCATCATTCCTTCCGCGTTATATTTTAAGATCTCTATCCGTTCCCCCATATTGTCTACATCGGTATCTAAATATGTGAATGAATGTCAGGTTCGAGAGTTGGCGTGTGTGTGTGTGTGTGTGTGTGTGTGTGTGTGTGTGTGTGTGTGTGTGTGTGTGTGTGTGTGTGTGTGTGCGCGCGCGCGCGCGCGCGCATGTAAATCATCATCATCATGTGCCATGCCGATAAGCGTGGGAGGTCATGTTTCCCCATCTTAACCGATCACCAGAGTCGTGTATCAACTCTGTGTTCTTATCTCGACCATGCCATTCGGTCAAGCTATCAACATATTTACTTCTCTGCCTTCTTCCTGTTTTTTTCCCCTCAATTCTGCCAGTTGTCACCAAGTTCCGTATTTTTTTTGTTTGTTTTTTTAAAATATCTTCTCATAACATTCCCAACAATATTTTCACTGTCTACGACTAATTTCTCTAATCAGTTTGCAATTTTCATTTGCTTCTTGTGGGACTTGCCCTCTGGTTTTTCTGTCTGTCCAGGGTATTCTTTGCAGTGCATATAAAAGCGTAGGTCAAACAAAAATTAAAGTCAATGAAAAGGATAACTTTTATCACTATCTTCGTCTAATTTCTCTAATCAGTTTGTAGTTTTTATTTGCCTCTTGTAGGACTTGCTCATTGTTTTTTTTTTTCTGTCTGTCCATCGTATTCTTTGCAATGCATATAAAAACGTAGGTTAAAAAAAATGTAATTAAAGTGAATGATTAGGATGATTTTTATCTTTATCGCAGAAGTGAACTTTTCCAAAATAGGACACTAAGACACTAGACAGCCTGTCGCTCCTCTTGTCCCATCTTTTCTAGGTCATTGCAAAGGAGGTCGGGATATCTTTTGTTTGGTTTATTCTTGTTATCTTTATCTTGTCCCTATGGACTTTTAGACTTAATTGCGGTGACCTTCCATCAGATGTATTGCTTCAATCAGCTGTATTTAATTTATCTTGTATCTCATTTGGAGTGTTTGACAGGAGGGCAATGTCGCCCGCGAAGGTCAGATAATCAAGCTGCTGTCAAGGATCCATTGAATTCCATTTCTAATGATATATTTTGTTATCTTCGTAATCCAGTCTATAGTCAGTGTGATATTATACTGCCTATTGTACCTTGCTGTGTAGGACATCTGGCCGAGTGGCTAGAATGATAGGTTCTCCTTCAGAGACACGGGTTCGAATACTCGGTAAGGTGTGGATTTTGTTCTGTCGGTGGTACACACAAAAACCCTATCCTGCACAGTTCGCGGCGACGAACTAGACAGGCGGCCTTAATTCCTCATGCCCAAAGGGACCCCCCCCCCCTCCCCCACCTAGTCCTATGGTCAGTAATAATAACAATAATAAAGAAAGGTCACAACAGGCATCACTATCGTATTCGTGTTATAATTTCAAAAGTATCAGCTAGTTTTCCGTCACGAAGGGATTCGTAATTTATGTTTTAAAATCCCTTTGCAATATGATTCATAGTCTGACAGCACTGTGTTAACCGCAATACAAGATTTGCAACTTGGATTTTGATATTTTTCTGGTGTTGTGACTTGCTGGGATAAATTTTAGGTTCTCTGGTTGGGAATTCTTAGCGCAGCATATCAGAGAACCCGTCCATGTGTTACTGGGATTCATTCGGCCACTTCGATCTGTTTCAAGTTTGGTACTGGAGTTAATTTCTGCTGACTCCCATAAATTTCCGCGTGCTTTGAAAGCTCCTCTGGTCGTTTGGGTTTTATTTTTAATATCTTTACCAGCTCCCATATGTCGGTCTACATAGCTGCTATAATATGTGTATGATCCCACTACTCAAAGTCAGATTTCACCAAGGGAGTAGAGGCGCGGCCAGGTATGTGCTCAATATAAACGTGTGGATTGAAAAGAAAAAATTAAGGTCAATGACCAGGATGAGGATGCCTTTTATCGTTGAAGTGCTTTTCAAAAATAGGGCAAGAGGTAGCCGTCGCTCCTCTTGTTACTGAGACACATAATACAAATAAAGAATACTGGGATCCATAACAAAAGTAAAGAATACCGGGCTTCACAATAAAAGTAAAGAATACTGGGATCCATAACAAAGTAAAGAATACCGGGCTTCACAATAAAAGTAAAGAATACCGGGCTTCACAACAAAAGTAAAGAATACTGGGATCCATAACAAAAGTAAAGAATACTGGGATCCATAACAAAAGTAAAGAATACCGGGCTTCACAATAAAAGTAAAGAATACTGGGATCCATAACAAAGTAAAGAATACTGGGATCCATAACAAAAGTAAAGAACACTGGGATCCATAACAAAAGTAAAGAATACTGGGATCCATAACAAAAGTAAAGAATACTGGGATCCATAACAAAAGTAAAGAATACTGGGCTTCACAATAAAAGTAAAGAATACTGGGATCCATAACAAAGGTAAAGAACACTGGGATCCATAACAAAAGTAAAGAACACCGGGATTCATGATAAAAGTAAAGAATACTGGGATTAATAACAAAGGTAAAGAATACTGGGATTCATGATAAAAGTAAAGAATACTGGGATTAATAACAAAGGTAAAGAATTGAACACTGTAACATACATGCACCCCATAAGGGGCTCCCAAGGAGGGTTGGCTGAGACTGACTACCTCAACCCATAGAAAACTGTTATAACTGTCATTTACTGCCAATATAGTACCTTGCGGTGTATGGCAGAGGGGTCTTTGAGCCTGAGGAATTAAGGCCGCCTGGCGAGTGCAATCGCCGCGAACTGTGCAGGTTAGGATTTTCTTTTTGCCCCCGACAGAAAAAAATCCGACACCTTACCGAGGGATCGAACCCGGGTCTCCCGAATGAGATTCCGGCGTTCTAGCCTCTCGGTCAGCCGCTCCTCAGAAAACTGTAGGTGTAAAATCCATCAAATCATAAATAATTTCAAAATGCACTTGGTGTGATTGATTGAGAGCCAAGCTCAACTGAGAGATGGGGGGCACATGAAGATGGAGGAGAGGAGAGTAGAAGAAGAGGAGGAAGAAGAAGAATATCAAATAGCTGCTGTCAGCATGAGAGCAGAGATGGAAGTGGTCACATTCCTGTGCTGGCATTTTAAGTCGACACTATATATTGCATTTGGTCTTCAGTCTTGGCGATGGACACTTGAAATCAGTTGGTTATAGCATTATCATGTGCCATGATAGACGAGCATGTTCCTCCACAGCTATAGGGCATGTATTTTCTTGAGTAGTTTAACCGCTGATAGTCTTCCAGCATGTTCTCCCTCTGTCTGTAGCTTAAAAAAAAAGTCACTTAAAAATCGAGAGGGTCGAATTCATTGCACCGGGTTTGATCCCATATGGCTCGGTCTCTTTCTGCAGCGTGGAAAGCATCGCACAAAGCACGAACTCCGTAGCTCTAGCGACGACCCACAGGAGTCTCCGAAAAATTTCACTCTTAAACCGAAGGACGCGGCCTGGAATTGAACCCACAACCTTCGGAGCCCGAATCAAACGGCTTGACCACTTCACCACGGAGACTCCCATGAGACTCAACATGAGATAAAAATAGTTCGGTATGTGTTACTCCTGCTTAAAAGAGAGATATAACAGACACAGTGTACGCACCTTTCAGTACAGCAAACTCAAACCCAACCCAGTTAACAGAAATCACATTTGGGAAAATAACAATAATAATAACTAAATTAACATAAAGTAAAAATAAGCTAAACCACAACACTACGAATCTGATGTTTCGATCTTAGTGATCTTTTTCAGGGACAACACACACATATCTAAATGAAATAAAATTTGATAATAGAGATACAACTAACAGTTAGTTAGTTAGTTAGTCGTGGTTCCAACATCACGGCAACAGGTCGTCCCCATATTGCTCCGTTCCTATGCCAGTGAATACCACACAAAATGCTCCTCACTGCCCAATGTGAACAATGCAATAGACAGGAGTATTGGCAAGCCAACAGCCCGCACAGGTACACTGTGCATAATGCCGCCTACAGAATGCCAACACAAAAGACCTCCATGAAAAATACAGTTCATCGTCGATGGAAACAGCAGTCACCAGAAAGACTTCATTGACCCGGGTTTTATCCCATATGGTTTGGTCTCTTTCCGCAGGACAACCCGCCGAAAGTGCCGCACAAAGCACGAACTTCGTAGCTCCAGTGGCGACTCCCAGGAATCTCCTGAAAAATGCACTCGCGAGACCGAAAAGGCAAACCAGTCAATCCAGCAACAGCCGGCCGCCATCAGTTCCGAACATGCAGTTCACACTACAGACAACCGCGGACAGATGTAAAAGCATTCCACGTGAAACTCACAGCTCACAGTGTCGCACCACGCACTCACTCAGTAGCAGGGCGACGGAACCATATCCTCCTTAGTCGCCTCTTACGACATGCATGGTAGGCAACAGTGTTACTATTCTTTGCTCCCCTGTATGGGCCCCGGCAACACACAGTGTACAACTAACAGTGTAAACAATAAGTGTGGGTATCGAACAATAATAAGCCATTGCACATCTTCAATGAACATAAAGGCCAGGCAGTATCCTCAATAGCATCACCAATCTTCCCATTCGTCTTCCTCGCTATGGCAGGAGTGGATAAAATACACTTTTCCAACATTTCAAGAACTGAAGTCACCCAAATTTTACAGGAACTGGCGGCAATGAGGGAACTTTAAAAAAGACACAAGTTATTAAACAACGCCATACTGCCTTAACTACAATGCAGAAATCCACGTAATCAAGATAGCAACAGAGAACTTACTGAATACCAATCATGGTACACAGCACGGGGTGCTACTTACAGAAGCAAAATCGGTACTTGAGGCTCTCCAATTTGAGAAATTGTCAGTAATATGGATAACACTATCTGAAGGTTCCAAATGTTGCTGTATGTAGCCAGGGCGCAGTGTTAGGGTGAGCGCCCAACATTGCTTAAATACCCCAATGGCTCGTGAATACATAACTACGCAGCAAAAGTCCAACTCCTGGCCTTCACGTGGCGGAACTGTTTCTACTAACAGGAGAAGGGGCGACGGCGAGTTTCTGGCGCCGAAAAATAACCAGTGTGCTCTAGATGTGTATATACATACATGCATGTGCAGACACGTGTGTGCGTGTGTACACATCTAAACTCGAGTGAGACCACAGTCTGCTCTAGCAAAGGAAAGTTGCTGAAGACGGAGGCAACCAGCCAGGAGGCGCACCACAGAAATCAGGATGCAACGCAATTACGCAAAATGGAATATGTCGACTACTGCTAAATGTTATGGTGCTCGCCCTGCTTTGGACCCCCAGGCAGGTGCAGTGCCGGGCCCTATGTCTCGAAAGGGCCCAATCCCAACTACTGGAGGTCCTTCTCAGATGTCCTGTGGAGCCAGGGGACATGAGAATAGAACGGCTGGCCATACTAAACAAAGACTTAAAATAATGCACTGGAATGTGGAGGGAGTCAGCAACAAAAAAATTGAATTAGAAAACATCCTGGACCAAGAAAAAGTAAGCATATGTTGCTTGCAAGAACCTCACCTCAACGAAAATATAGCCTTCAAAATCAGAGGCTACCAGTGTTACCGATCTGACCGAAAGGACAGGCGAAAAGGTGGGATACTTACCCTTGTAAAAATAACATCACTGCTTCCCAAATCGAAGTCTACATGCAAGGGGCTGAGTATCAGACACTTAAACTTAAGACAGGCAATACAGACCAACATCTGATCAATTACTGCTGTCCAAGTGACCGCCCACAGGCACTGGACACACTACCATTATTACATTAACAGAAAAAATGATTGTGTGTGGCAATTTCAACAGCCACTCGCAGAGTTGGGGCTATGATCACATGGACCAGAGAGGAGAGAGACTGGAAGACTGGCAGGATGAGAATAGATTCATCTTGGTTAATAAGCCGTCCGACCCACATACTTTCTACTCGAGATCATGGCACACTACAACTACACCTGACCTGGCTTTTCATTCACCAGACCTGGAGTGCAACATTACACGAATTGTTGGGAAACAACTTGGTGGCAGTGACCATCGGCCAGTTTTTCTAACTGTAGAAAATGAGCTTGTAAGTGAAAGCAGCACCCTCTCGAGGTGGAACTACAAGAAAGCAGACTGGGCAATGTACAAGAATCGCACCAGCATACTGGTTAGAAACCTGAACACTGAGAAAGACATAAATAAAGTAGTTGAAGAGTTTGGGAAATGCATACTACAGGCAGCGCGAGAAACAGTACTAAGAGGAGCCCGTAAACAATATAAACCCTACTGGAGTAGTGAACTGGAACAGTTGCATAATGATGTAGAAGTCCCCGGGAAGGTTAACCCGGTCAACAAATGCCCGCAGAAGTCGGATGTGTCGGCCTAACGGCGCAAGAACGCAGCTCTGCTGTAAACAGGCACAACGCAATCACGTCCGAAAAAAAACTCCGGATGAACGAAGAAGAAGAAGAAGAAGATGTAGAAGTGTGTAGAAAGCAAGCAGAGGCCACACCCAGCCAAGAGCACCACAATAAATTCCAGCATGCAAAAGCCAAATTTCAAAGGGCCAAGCTGCAGGCTAGACGGAAAAGCTGGCAGGAGAAAACGGAGTCTCTGAACTTTGAAAGAGACACAAGGAAATTGTGGAAGCTAATAAAACAGCTTAATGACGAGGGCACAGGGAGAAACTCAAAAATTGCGCTACATAAAGATGGAAAAATCTTAACAAGAAAGCAAGCAGCTGACCATTTTGCGGACTCGTTCGCACAAGATAGCAATATCAAAATTAGTCCAGAGAAACAACAAGAGATTCGAGAGAAACGACAACATACAGGACAGAAGGAAATAGTACATGAGGTACTGGAGGCACCCATCACAATCAGCGAACTGGAGCTAGCCATATCAAAACTGAAAATGAGAAAGTCACCAGGAACTGATGGTATCTCCAATGAAATGATCAGGAACCTAGGAACAGAGGCCAAAGCAAAGCTGTTGCAGATCTTCAATAACAGTTGGACCTTAGGCAGTGTTCCACAAGCCTGGAGAGAAGCAATCATGATACCCCTCCTAAAATCAGGGAAAGATAGTTCCATTGCCTCTAGCTACAGACCAATTAGCCTCACCAGCTGTCTCCATTTGTTGCATGGGCAAATAGATGGTGTGTCAGCATAAACACTGACAAGTGCAGCACTACCCTATTTACCCTCTCTCCAAAACAAAGGGCAGGGACCATCCAGATAAATGGAACACCCCTAAGAGAAGATAAAGAACCAACATACTTGGGAGTAACATTTGATGGCAGGCTGACATGGAGAAAGCACATCAACAAAGCAGTAGCAAAAGCCAGAAGGAAAATAGCCATCCTGAGAAAGCTAAGTGGAACCACATGGGGAGCCAGTGGGAAAATACTTAGCAAAGTTTATCAACAGAGCATACGACCACACCTGGAATACGGGTCAACTGCGTGGTGTTCGGCATCAAAAACAACACTACAAGAGCTGGACAAAGTGCAAAATCAAGCACTTAGAGTCACCATAGGAGGGATGAGATCAACCCCTATAGTGGAAATGGAGAAGATGGGGAGGACACAAGAACTGAGTGAGCGCAGAGATATGAAAACGCTAATACAAGCAGAAAAGTTCCTCAGCTTGCCAGGCCACCCTATGAAGAACAGATTTGAAAATCTAGCTATGGGGTGGTTGAAAAGAAGTAGTTTTATCCACCAGGCCAAATGACTCTGCACAGAAACCACCGATTTGCCCACAGTTGGTATCCCCCTAACAACTATTCCAGAGCAAACTCCATGGAAAAATTAACATAGACTATCACTACAAATCCAGACAAAAGTGAGAGGAATATTTGACAAGGAAGAACAGAACAGTGTGCAGCGCAGAACAGCCACTCTCAGCTTCCTTGATGGAGAATACCCACAGGACCTCTGGATCCGAGTCTACACAGATGGGTCAGCACAAAATGCTGTTCGAAATGGAGAAACGGGAGTGTACATAGAATACCCAAATAAAACTAAGGACACAGCTAGAGTACCGACAGTAAAGTACTGCCATAACTACGATGCTGAAATTGAGGCAATCAAGATAGCAACAGAGAAATTACTAAATACCAGCAATGGTACACAACCTGTGGTGCTATTGACAGATGCAAAATCAGTACTCGAGGCGCTCCTGTCTGGGAAATTGCCAGTACTAAGGACACTACTTTCTGAACTCAGCAGTCAGCATAAGGTCACCATACAGTGGATACCATCCCACTGTGGAGTACCCGGAAACGACAGAGCTGATCAATTGGCTAAGGAAGGAGCCAAACAAGAACAGCCTGATGTGCCCGTTACATACCACCAAAAGAAAAGAATGATCAAATCAGTCAGAAAGCCACCAAAACCTGCTCAAGATGACTGCCACGTTATGGACAGACCAGAACAAGTCATTATTCTGCGCCTCAGAACAGAGCACAATAGATTACGCAACCACATGTATACAAAATTCAAGATTGGTGAAACGCCATGTGCACATGTGGATTGGCGTCGCAGACAGCAGAGCACATACTCCAAGACTGCCCAAAATATAACATATCTAGGCAAACCTTCTGGCCTAGAGAGACGACAGTGGAAGATAAACTCTATGGACCGCTGTGTGAACTGAAAAAGACAGTTCAATTCATACAAGATACAGCATTGCAGTTATAGACATATTTCAAGCGAACGAAAGAAGAAGAGGAACTATCTGAACCAGGCAGCCATCTCACTGACGAGTGGCAGAAATGAGAGAGCTAATCAACTAACTAAGGAAGGAGCAACAGAAGAACAATCTGATGTACCTGTCACATGCCACCAAAATAAAAGAATAATCAAATCAATTAGGAAACCACCAACACTAGCACAAGCGATTACCATTTCTTGGACAGACGACAAGAAATCACGATTCTCCTTCTCATAAATAGACTCAATGAATTACGAAACTACATTTATATAAAATTTAGACTGGCTAATCTGTAAGGTGTACATGTGGCCTGGCACCGCAGACTTCAGATCACATACTTTAAGATATAACATATCTAGGCAAACCTTCTGCCAGGAAACAACAGTGGAAGATCAACTTTATAGACCACTGAGTGACTAACAAAGACAGAATTTTATATAAGAGACACTATTGCAGATATCGACAATCAATTTCAAGCAAACAAAAGAAGAAAAAATAAACAACTTTTGTCTTGGAAATTAAAATACTGTGGCTATTTTTAAACATCACAATGGTTTAGAAAGATCAGTGCTAGAAGGAATGGCTCCTCGATGACGAGGCAGGCTCGACCAGCACAAAGACAGAAAATGCTTACGGCGGGAAACTGGAAAAAGATTAAGAATCTTTTTTGACGGGCTGAGATGAAAATGACATTCTGCAAAGATGATATGATGATGGTAATATTAATAATAAACAATGATCAATTCTTGAACAATTAACATCAGCTGAGGCATACAATAAGCTGCAATTTGCAGGCAAATGTGGCAGTGGCCAGGAAAGTGGCACTGAAAGACGACAGGATCCTGTAGACATTACATTTGCAATGGAGATAATCACCATAAGAAATAAACTCACAGGCCTTTTACAATGGCAAGGTTAGAAAGCAAGGAACAAAATGGTCATAAGAGGAAACACTAAAAATAGAAAAGCGCTAAAAATAGAAAAACACTTAAAGCTTACTCTGAATCTCTCATGCAAAGACCACTTGAAATGAAACATGCTTGCCACAACCTCCCATATAAGCTAAGTGTGCCACATTCTTGGAGTGGCCTATGTCACATGTCTGCAAGCTGACGACAATCCTGCACTCTTTTCTTTGTCATGTGTGCAACTGTGACACAAAATTAATTTGCCCAATTAATTCAATGTTTTGGCCTGATTCATTGCTTGTCTGTTCTCCACAGTAGCCAAATCAGCAAACCTATCGGCTAATTTGTTACCTATTATACCCATGTGACCTGGCCTGGCCTAAAAATTGATGAGGGAAAGTCATTAAGTAACAGGAATTTTATTATAAAATTCATGGATGAGTATGGTCAATGGAAAATCTTATTTCATGACACAACTGGCTCTTAAGCAATGCCCAGTGTAAGAGAATGAGAATCAAGTAGTATGCGCATGTGCAATAGTGATTACAAAATGTCTGCCCCACTATCGACTCACACTGTGGAAGAACAACAAGGCATCATTCGTTTTTGTGGTCAGAGGGTGAAACTTAGTGACATCTACAGAAGTAGGATGGTTCAATACAGAGACAGTTGTTTGAGTCTAGGGAGAGTGTATGAATGGGTAGAAAGATTTCAGAATGGAAAACAAAACGTCACTGATGAACTGCGTAGTGGGAGACCGGCAAGTGTGATAAATGGCACAGTGAAACGGCAGATCGACCAGCTAGTCCATGACAACAGGCGACTCACTACTGATGAAATAGCCATGGATTTCAACATAAATCATAGTGCTGCATACAAAATTGTATATGATAATCTCAGTTATAGGAAAGTGTGTAGTAGATGTGTCCCCAGACAGCTTTCCAGTGACCACAAACATGCATGGTAGATGATTTGTCAAGACCATTTGGACTGTCAAGCTCTGGAAGGAGATGCTTTCTTTTATCGAATTGTGACATTACGAACCAGAGAGTAAAAGGCAGTCAATGCATTGGAAACAACCACTGTCTCCAGTTAAGAAAAAAATTTAAGATGCAGGAATCTGATGGGAAAGTCATGATGAACATCTTTTAAGATATCAAGGACCCTATAATGGTGCATTTCCAGGAAAGGTGTGAAGCTGTGACTAGTGCTTGATACAGTGACATGCCAGTGAGTAAATTAAAGTCAATGATACGATTGAAACGCCGGGGACTTCTCTCAAAAAAAGAGTATTTTTGCTGCATGACAATGCCTGCCCTCATACAGGTGCGTTTACAGTGGAAACTATATGTACTCTGAAATTTGAGGTCTTGAAACATCTAGATACAGTCCAGATTCGGCAACATCAGACTTTTACTTGCTTGGACCTTTGAAAGAACATTTGTGGGGTAGAGGTTTACAGATGACGAGGTAATGGAGGTGGTGCAATCTTGGTTTAAGGCCACTCAAAATCTTTCGCAGAAGGTATCAACAAGCTAGTGGACAATTGGACCATGTTTGTTGCCAGGCAGAGGGATTATGTTGAGAAATAACACAAAATTCCTGGTTCACATTATCGTAAAAACATTATTCATAAAATGCCTGTTACTTAATGACTTCCCCTTGTATTAGTTGAATATTTCCTTCTCAAAGATTCCAGCTACCGCTTTTGAGCCCAGCCCATATTGATCTTACTGACATTGCTATAGAGTCACTGTGAAAACAAACTTTGGCGGAAATGTATGTCTCCAACTAAACTGCTGCTCTCAATAGATTCTTCTTCTTCTTTCATTCGCTTGAAATTTGTCTATATCTGCAATGTTGTCTCTTGTATGAATTTCACTGTCTTTTTTAGTTCTCAGTGGTCCATAGAGTTTTATCTTCCACTGTTGTTTCTTTAGGCCAGAAGGTTTGCCTAGATATGTCACATTTTGGACAGTCTATGAGTATGTGATCTGCTGTTTGTGGCACCAATCCATATGTGCACATGGCTGATTCACCAATCTTAAATTATGTATAAATGTAGTTGTGTAATCTACTGTGTCTTGTTCTGTGGCGCAGAATAATGATTTGTTCTGGTCTGTCCATAAAGCAGTAATTGTCTTGAGCTGGTGTTGATTTGATCATTCTTTTCTTTTGGTGGTATTAACAGGTATATCAGGTTGTTCTATAGTTCCTCCCTTAGCTAGCAAATCAGTTCTCTCATTGCTAGGTACTCCACAGTGAGATGGTATCCACTGTATGGTGACCTTACGGAGGCTGCCTAGTTCAGAAAGTAGTAGTAATTACCCAGACATGGAGCACCTCAAGTACTGATTGTTCATCTCGATAGATAATAAACCAACCTATTTCCTTATGTTTCTTATCCTGTCTATCCTTGTTAACTTCAAAAACAATTACATAAAACAATGCAACTACAAATGTCAGCAAATAACCAAGAAAACAAGTGATAAATAATTTATTTAGTTTTCAGGGAGAAACAAATCTGCTCCATCAGCATATTGCACATGTAAGTCATTTGCACAACACATTTCACTGTTTACATAAATATACATGAGTCATAGTTACTTCATTTGTCACATATATTAAATAAACAAGTAAATTACATACTTTTATTCCAAACATAGCAAAATCAATATGCATTTTGTATATCACTAACATTTCACACATAATTTTCAGCAACTGGTATTGCTGTAGTTCAATATATACTTCCAAGTATGCTACATAATGGCATTTGTCATGTTATGCTACTCAACATAAATGTCACATATACTACATATAGCAACAGTGCTACCCAGTACTAAAGTTCCATGTACCCTACATACATCAACATTGTTGCTTAAAGGACAGTTTTAAGAGCTGATTCACATATAAATTCTCATTTTGTGCTTCTCAGTCTCTGTGGCTAAGGGCTTGCGAATGCGGTTTGTGAGTCCGTATACCCGGGTTCGAAACCCAGCGGTGCTGGTTTTTTCGAAAAAGGTATAGGGGCCGGTCGTTCAGAAAGGAATGGCAAACTACTGAACGTAACACTTGCATAGTACAGCAGCTGAAAATGCTGGTGTTGACTGCAACGTCCCGTAAGGGATACGCAACAACAACAAAAACATACCAATGTCAGATATACCACATACTGCCACACTGCTGCCCAACACACAAGTCCCAGGTATCCTATCTACGTATATCAACATTGTGCTTAACACACAGGTTTCAGAGCTACTACACATAAAAATACTAATTTTGTGCTGCTCATCGTAATATTGTCAGATGTATTACGTATTGCAACCTGGCTACCCAACATACCGAAGTCAGAGCTACTACACACACAAATACTCATTAAATGCTGCTCAACGTAACGATGTCATATTTACTACATATTGCAACCTGGCTATCCAACACAGTTCTCGGGTACCATACTGATTACAACACTGTTGTTTAACGTATACATTCCAGAGTTGCTACATATTATAATCATTTTGTGCGGCTTAAATATAGATTCCAAACACACCACATAAACTTATTATTGCACTTCTGCAATCTTCATCTGTCAGTACATGTGTGCCTCTCTTTCAGCATCATCATCAGGTGCCTTGCCAGCTGACATGGGAGATCGCTCCCGTTCTCCAGCAGTATGTATCAATTCATGTGTTGATATCTTTCTATGTCATAAAGCAAGGGTGCTGACAGGAGCCAATTTTAGCTCATGTCACGTTTTAAATGTGCAAAATGCTTTGAGCGAATTGCAAACTTCGACTGAACCCAAGAGAGAAAAGACTCTTGAAAATGGGACACCCAAGTAGAGACCGTTGTAGGAAACATACAGATCAGAAGCCGGGCTAGCCATGACAAATCATATGTTGCTGTCATGTGACTATCATTTTAGCATTGGTTTTTAAGTAGTCATTACCCTGGATGAGTGTGAAGTGTATTTCTAGTGAGAATATGATTGTCAATTTAAGGAGACATTATATTATGGAAAACATTAGTGTCCTGTGAAGTATTTTTATAGTTTGTGTTTTGTTCGTGGTTCTAAATTGAAGGAAGAAGTGGAAGGGCCCACATGGCATTTCAATAACAAATATGGCATTTAAATAACAAATACAATAACTGTAGCCACAACAAACATAGATCAAACCCCTGGATGACAACATACTAAGAATACCTAGACAACAATGAAATGGTTGAGTCGGATCGCTAGTCAGAGGATTGGATCTACATAAGTCAAGACCCTGATCTCGGACACGCTGATGCAAGAGAAGAGCCCTGAATCTAACCAGTTATCATGTGCTCATGACATCAAGTTGTAAAGAGGGAATGACCCCCAAGCAGTAACCTTGTTAAATCAACAGACCCCTGACCGGCACCCAGAGTCATCTCCCATTGTCTGTCCCTATCGTTTGTTCTCATTAATCTTACCAATTGCTACAACAAGTTCCCACTTGTCTCTTCTCATAATGTGGCCAACAATTGACGATGCCTCCTGCTGGTGTTGTAACAGCTTTCTATACTTTTAAACTTTTCTGATTATTTCATTGTCCACTTTATTTTTAAAAAAACATTTCTTTGTAAAGCAACATTTATGTGGTTTTACAGGATGTGCTAGCTTTTCTACATGTTGTCCAAAATACTCTCTCTCTCGCAAAATATTTGAACACCAATGCCTCCTTTAAAAGCCTGTATACACCAAGCATTCTTCTATCTTGTTCTGCGATATACTTCCCTTACTCTCTTTACAACTACTATTATAATACTTAGTATTAATAAGTCATATGATAATGATTTGTGCACATTTTCAGCATGTATTTCATGTGTTTATAGTGTATGTATTATTGTTCTTGTTGCAGCTTAAGCTAAACTTAACAAAATATGCATGGATGAATGCATGTGGGAAAGGAAAAAGACAAAAAAGGCAAAATGTTAAACGGCCTGTGCGCCCAACTCTTAACCCTTTGAAAATAAAGTTAGTTCATTCTTTTTCACACACACGTACACACATACACAGGAGCTGCAGTGACCTATTGCTTCGTGCACTTGCCTACCAAGACAGTGGTCTGGGTTCAATCCCCAGCCGTGGTAGAATTACTGTCTTCAGCAAGTATGGTTCTGAGTCAACCCTGCCTCATAACATCGATATCAGATCATTCTCTAAATGTTCTGGAAATATATAAAAATACAGACTGTCTTGGCTTGGTCACAGCATGTGACACAGATGTCTACTATCTACCACATCCTGTAGACAACTTGTGTCAAAATTTAACCAACCAGCTGGTTGAGGGCCACAGCTGGTAGGGCCACAGCTGGTTGAGGGCCAAAGATGGTAGAGATCCACAGCTGGTTGAGGGCCACATCTTGTTGAGGGCCAATACTCCAATGGGGGTATAAAGGACAGCAGAAGAAAAACAAATGCACTTTGAACAAACACATTTTATTTTGGGTTAAGAATTGGGCACTTAGGCCAGTCTAAAAATGTTGCCCATCTTATCTCACTCCATTCATACATTATATTATTTATATAACACAAGAAGAACAAGAACATGAAGAACAGGAAGATGACAATGAAGAAGAAAAGGAGGATGAAGAAGAAAAGGAGGAGGAAGATGAGGTGGAGGAGAAGGAGGCCTACTATTAAAAATACTAGGAAAAGAAGAAGAGGATGCTGAAGAAACAATGACGTCACACAGTTATACAAGTACGTTGAGGATTAATTAAAAGTGGTGAGTTGGAGAGAACCATTAAGAACAGGGTGAATTGGTAGAACAGATGATTTCAACCGGCAGTCTTTGGAGCCATGGTGGCATAGTAGTGTTTGCCTGCTGAGAGAGTGGTCTGGGGTTCAATCCCCAGCAGAAGCAGGATTATATTTTTTATGAGGCTGTGGTGTCAATCCAGCTTCATAAAAATTGGTTTTGGAATTGTCTGGGAAGGAAAAGTGATGAGGAAGAGAAGTGGTCACCCCATCTCATATGCTGTGGCCTAGAATAAGTGAAGACCTGATATTTCATACCCCAGTGGTAGTATCAGCTATGAGAGCACCTCCAGTCTGTGGACTGACGTGACAATGATAACCTATCATCATCATCATCATCATCATCATCATCATCATCATCATCATCTAGTGCCTTGCAGGCTAGAGTGGGCGATCTTGCCTCTCCACAAATTGCGATCTCCGACAACATCGATCAATTTATATTCTGACACCCTTCTGCGCCATGACACAAGACTGTCAAGAATCTTCTCACGCTGTCTTCCTCTCTCTCTTTCCACAAATCTTCCAGGTTTTCACATGTTCCAGTTTTTGTCTTCTCATAATGTGGTTCAAAAACGATGACTGCTTCTTTCTGATGTTTGTCATAAGTGGTCTTTGCAACTTAGATTGCTCATTTTGGCTGTCCAATTAATGTTCAGCATTCTTCTATAAAACCACTTCTCCAAAGCTTCCAGGGACTTTTTCGCCTGTTTATTAATTGTCCAGGATTTACAGCCGTATGTTAAAATTGGTTCTGTGTAACATACAAGGACTCTTTTTTCGAACTTTCAAGGACAATGACTTATTGCACTAAATGTTCTTCATTTGATAGAATGCAGGTTTTGCTTGTCCTATTCTGTTATTTACCTCAGTGATGCATCTTCCATCTGATGTTTTCCATGTGCCTCAATATCTGAATTTCTGCACTTGCCCCAAAATAACGTCATTTACTTCGGTTGCACACTTAGGCACAATTTGTTTCTTTGATATCACCATGACTTCTGTTTTTCTATCATTCAAACTAAGGCCCGATTACTTTCCTATCTATATATATATATATATATATATATATATATATATATATATATATATATATATATATATATATATATATGGATACACAAAATATAACTCAGAAGGTGTAATTTATTGACATATAGGTCCCAGATATATAACATGTACTTTTGATTTTGCTGCTGCTCAATATAGAGATACCTAATATACACAATACTGTAATTGGCTTTGCCATTACTTAATGTATAGATACCAAATATGTGCAATACTGCAACAAGCTTTTCCACTACTCAAGGTAGAGATAACATATATATGCAATATTGCAACAGGATTTTCCACAACTCAAGGTATAGATACTAAATATACACAATACTGCAATGAGCTTTTCCACTACTCAATGTATTTTTACCAAATATGTGCAATAATGCAACAAGTTTTCCACTACTCAAGATATAGATACCAAATATGTGCAATAATGCAACAAGTTTTCCACTACTCAAGGTATAGATACCAAATATGTGCAATAATGCAACAAGTTTTCCACTAATCAAGGTATAGATACCAAACACACAATACTGCAACCAGTTTTTTCCCCTACTCAAGGTATAGATACCAAACATAAGCAACATTGCAACAAGTTTTACCACTATGCAATGTATAATTATCAAACATATACAACATTGCAATAAGTTGTTCCACTACACAAGGTATAGATAGCAAACATAAACAACATTGCAACAAGTTCTACTACTACTACGCAATGTATAAATACCAAAACTATGCAATATTGCAACCAGTTGTTCCACCACTCAAGGCATATATATTAAATATACACAATACTGCAATGAGCTTTAACATTACTTAATGTATAGATACCAAATGTGTGCAATAATGCAACAAGTTTTCCACTACTCAATGTATTTAAAAAACAAACTGCATGTCCTTTTCAGAACAACACATCCTGCCTCTTTAAGCTGTTTGTGATTTACTACACAATTTTATGTTCAGTAGTTTGCCATTGCTTCCTGAAAATGAAATTAACATTCAAGTCAAAATGAACATACACCACATTGTGTGTGGTTCTTGCTGGCACAGGAACGGAGCAATTATGGGGTGACCTGCTGCCATGAAGTTGGAACTGTGACTAACTTGGTGAAGGAAGTTTGGTAAAAGTGAAGAATGTTTGGTGAAGGTAAAGGATGTTGAGTAAGGTATGGAATATTTAAAGAGAGTTGATGACGTTTATACAGACATGATGCATTTAATGAGAAAACGAGATGAAGCAAGGTAGAAATGATACTGGGTGTTTATTATGGGTGCATGATGTTTAGCAAGAGCAGGGGATGGTACATAAAGGCAAGAATTGTTTGGTGAGGGCAAGAGATGCTGCGTAGGAGTAAGGGTATTTTTTGTGGCATATCAGTTAATAATCATTGCTAGAATGCTTATACAGAATGTAAAAAATAAAATAAAGATATAAATCAAAACCACGCAGCAAAACAAAAACCTACAGAAAATTAAACAATATACAAACTTAAGCGGGATAAGGCACCGGTCAGAAAAAAATCCCCACAACAGGGCTCATCATCAAATACCAAACACATACTAAATTTGAATGCACTAAAAACAATACTGTAAAATTCATCAGAGACTGACAATGTATGGAAGGCTATACAGTTATTTATCAAGTCAATTAAGATACACATTATTGAACTGGTTCTAACAAATGTCTGTGAACTGATCTGAGCTAATGAACTGATTCCACCAGATGTCAATGAACTGATTCCACCAGATGTCAATGAACTGATTCCACCAGATGTCAATGAACTGATTCCACCAGATGTCAATGAACTGATTCCACCAGATGTCAATGAACTGATTCCACCAGATGTCAATGAACTGATTCCACTAGATGTCAATGAACTGATTCCTCTAGATGTCAATGAACTGATTCCACCAGATGTCAATGAACTGATTCCACCAGATGTCAATAAACTGATTCCACCAGATGTCAATGAACCAATTCCAATAAATGTCAATGAACTGATCTGAGCTAATGAACTGATTCCACCAGATGTCAGTGAACTGATTCCACCAGATGTCAATGAACTGATTCCACCAGATGTCAATGAACTGATTCCACTAGATGTCAATGAACTGATTCCTCTAGATGTCAATGAACTGATTCCACCAGATGTCAATGAACTGATTCCACCAGATGTCAATGAACTGATTCCATCAGACGTCAATGAACTGATCCCAAAAGACATCAATACAGTTATTCCAACAGATGTCAGTAAAATTTGTCCAGACCTGAATGAACTAATTCCCACCAGATGTCAATAAAACTGATTTTGAATGATGTCAATGAACTAATTCCACTAGATGTCAATGAACTGATTCCACTAGATGTTAATGAACTGATCTGAGCTAATGAACTGATTCTATCAGATGTCAATGAACTGATCTCAAAAGACATCAATACAGTTATTCCAACAGATGTCAGTAAAATATGTCCAGACCTGAATGAACTAATTCTCACCAGATGTCAATGAAATTGATTTTGCATGATGCCAATGAACTAATTCCACTAGATGTCAATGAACTGATTCAATATCAATCAACTAATTCCAACAGATGTCAACGAAATAATCAGTCAGATGTCAATGAACTGATTTTGCATGATGTCAATGAACTAATTCCACCAGATGTAAATGAATTGATTCTGCATGATGTCAATGAACTAATTCCACCAGATGTAAATGAATTGATTCTGCATGATGTCAATGAACTAATTCCAACAGATGTCAATGAACAGATTCAATGTCAATGAAATAAGTCCACCAGATGTCAATGAGCTGATTCAATGGCAATTAATGTATTCTACCAGATGTCAATAAACAAATACCATCAAATATTAATGAATGTATTCCAGCAAATGCCAATGAAATATTTCAATGTCAATTAACTAAGTCGAACACATGTCAATGAACTGACATAAAGTCTGCACTTTCACACAAAAAGTGAAAAACTGACCGAAATGAAGAGGAATTAATCAGTAACATCAAAATTACCCGTTCTTGCACGTACAGTCAAGCATAAGTACACGTTATGTAAACTATTATTCGCGAATGTTTGTGAGTTTGTCAAATACACATACAAGGTGTCTGCAGTTTGTGCATTTTAGTAGAACTTCAGGATTTAAATTCTATCTCTAAACATGGAGAGATTAAGTCATCTGCCTCAAACTCAGAATGTGTCAGGTTTATATCCCAGCACAGGCCTGGCAATTTTTACAAGAACCATGGGTTTCTAATGATATCACACAACACCCTGATCTTTTGCAAAGTAAGACTGGATTCTATCTAGCCTTCTCATATAAGGGCTAAAATGTACAGATCCTGTGCACAAGTTCTGTACGTTAAAATCCCACGATAATTTGAAACTGCAAAAGAGTAGGCTGCAAGGCCACTGCTCTGTAAAATTGTTAGGAAAAGTTTAAAAAACATGCTATGAGTAGATAGAGCCAACTAGCTTGGATGGAATCTGTCCAGAAAAAGTAGACCCTAGACAAATGAATGCTCAAGCGGGACACACTGACCTCTAAGGTGTTACCGGGCATGATGCTCTCCACTTAAAGAGAATAAAATTGAAGAAGAAAAGGTCAAGGGTCATGAAATTCTCTACACTTGAGGGTAGGTGAGGCACTATAATGAACGAACTGTTCAACAGCGATGGATATTTACCTTCTCTCTCAGCCTATCACCCCTGGTATCTCAGAGGTGCGACAGATGGTTGGTTATGGCAACTCTGAAAGACTGTGAGCAAGTCCGATGCACTGGTATTCAGGTCGTCAAAGCCCTTCACAGGGCTGGCATCTATCAGAGATTGGTGTGGGTGTGGGAGTCTCAGTGGCAAAGTGGTCAAGCCATCTGACTCGGGCTCCAAAGGTTGTGGGTTTGATTCCGGGCCGCATCCTTTGGTTCATGATTGCATTTTTTCAGACTCCTGGGGGTCGTCGCTGGAGCTATGGAGTTTTTGCTTTGCGCGACGATGCGAAAAGAGACTGAGCCATATGGGATTAAAAACCTGGTGCAATGAAGTCAACCCTGTCGACTTTTAAGTGACTTTTTTTTTAGGTTGGTGTAGGGACTGTTCTCTCTACCTAGTACCAATGTACCACCTGTACAGGGACTGTTCTCTCTACCTGGTACCAATGTACCACCTGTACAGGGACTGTTCTCTCTACCTGGTATCAATATACCACGTGTACAGGGACTGTTCTCTCTACCTGGTATCAATATACCACGTGTACAGGGACTGTTCTCTCTACCTGGTACCAATGTACCACCTGTACAGGGACTGTTCTCTCTACCTGGTACCAATGTACCACCTGTACAGGGACTGTTCTCTCTACCTGGTACCAATGTATCACCTGTACAGGGACTGTTCTCTCTACCTGGTACCAATGTATCATCTGTGCAGGGACTGTTCTCTCTACCTGGTACCAATGTACCACCTGTGCAGGGACTGTTCTCTCTACCTGGTACCAATGTATCACCTGTGCAGGGACTGTTCTCTCTACCTGGTACCAATGTATCATCTGTGCAGGGACTGTTCTCTCTACCTGGTACCAATGTATCATCTGTGCAGGGACTGTTCTCTCTACCTGGTACCAATGTACCATCTGTGCAGGGACTGTTCTCTCTACCTGGTACCAATGTACCATCTGTATAGGGACTGTTCTCTCTACCTGGTACCAATGTACCATCTGTACAGGGACTGTTCTCTCTACCAGGTACCAATGTACCATCTGTACAGGGACTGTTCTCTCTACCAGGTACCAATGTACCATCTGTACAGGGACTGTTCTCTCTACCAGGTACCAATGTACCATCTGTACAGGGACTGTTCTCTCTACCAGGTACCAATGTACCATCTGTACAGGGACTGTTCTCTCTACCAGGTACCAATGTACCATCTGTACAGGGACTGTTCTCTCTACCTGGTACCAATGTACCATCTGTACAGGGACTGTTCTCTCTACCAGGTACCAATGTACCATCTGTACAGGGACTGTTCTCTCTACCAGGTACCAATGTACCATCTGTACAGGGACTGTTCTCTCTACCTGGTACCAATGTACCATCTGTACAGGGACTGTTCTCTCTACCTGGTACCAATGTACCATCTGTACAGGGACTGTTCTCTCTACCAGGTACCAATGTACCATCTGTACAGGGACTGTTCTCTCTACCAGGTACCAATGTACCATCTGTGCAGGGACTGTTCTCTCTACCAGGTACCAATGTACCATCTGTGCAGGGACTGTTCTCTCTACCTGGTACCAATGTATCATCTGTGCAGGGACTGTTCTCTCTACCTGGTACCAATGTATCATCTGTGCAGGGACTGTTCTCTCTACCTGGTACCAATGTATCATCTGTGCAGGGACTGTTCTCTCTACCTGGTACCAATGTATCATCTGTGCAGGGACTGTTCTCTCTACCTGGTACCAATGTATCATCTGTGCAGGGACTGTTCTCTCTACCTGGTACCAATGTATCATCTGTGCAGGGACTGTTCTCTCTACCTGGTACCAATGTATCATCTGTGCAGGGACTGTTCTCTCTACCTGGTACCAATGTATCATCTGTGCAGGGACTGTTCTCTCTACCTGGTACCAATGTATCATCCGTGCAGGGACTGTTCTCTCTACCTGGTACCAATGTATCATCCGTGCAGGGACTGTTCTCTCTACCTGGTACCAATGTACCATCCGTGCAGGGACTGTTCTCTCTACCTGGTACCAATGTACCATCTGTACAGGGACTGTTCTCTCTACCTGGTACCAATGTACCATCTGTACAGGGACTGTTCTCTCTACCAGGTACCAATGTACCATCTGTACAGGGACTGTTCTCTCTACCAGGTACCAATGTACCATCTGTACAGGGACTGTTCTCTCTACCAGGTACCAATGTACCATCTGTACAGGGACTGTTCTCTCTACCTGGTACCAATGTACCATCTGTACAGGGACTGTTCTCTCTACCTGGTACCAATGTACCATCTGTACAGGGACTGTTCTCTCTACCTGGTACCAATGTACCATCTGTACAGGGACTGTTCTCTCTACCAGGTACCAATGTACCATCTGTACAGGGACTGTTCTCTCTACCAGGTACCAATGTACCATCTGTACAGGGACTGTTCTCTCTACCAGGTACCAATGTACCATCTGTACAGGGACTGTTCTCTCTACCAGGTACCAATGTACCATCTGTACAGGGACTGTTCTCTCTACCAGGTACCAATGTACCATCTGTACAGGGACTGTTCTCTCTACCAGGTACCAATGTACCATCTGTACAGGGACTGTTCTCTCTACCCGGTACCAATGTACCGTCTGTACAGGGACTGTTCTCTCTACCCGGTACCAATGTACCGTCTGTACAGGGACTGTTCTCTCTACCCGGTACCAATGTACCATCTGTACAGGGACTGTTCCCTCTACCTGGTACCAATGTACCGTCTGTACAGGGACTGTTCTCTCTACCTGGTACCAATGTACCGTCTGTACAGGGACTGTTCTCTCTACCAGGTACCAATGTACCGTCTGTACAGGGACTGTTCTCTCTACCTGGTACCAATGTACCATCTGTACAGGGACTGTTCTCTCTACCTGGTACCAATGTACCATCTGTACAGGGACTGTTCTCTCTACCTGGTACCAATGTACCATCTGTACAGGGACTGTTCTCTCTACCTGGTACCAATGTACCATCTGTACAGGGACTGTTCTCTCTACCTGGTACCAATGTACCATCTGTACAGGGACTGTTCTCTCTACCAGGTACCAATGTACCATCTGTACAGGGACTGTTCTCTCTACCAGGTACCAATGTACCATCTGTACAGGGACTGTTCTCTCTACCAGGTACCAATGTACCATCTGTACAGGGACTGTTCTCTCTACCAGGTACCAATGTACCATCTGTACAGGGACTGTTCTCTCTACCAGGTACCAATGTACCATCTGTACAGGGACTGTTCTCTCTACCAGGTACCAATGTACCATCTGTACAGGGACTGTTCTCTCTACCCGGTACCAATGTACCGTCTGTACAGGGACTGTTCTCTCTACCCGGTACCAATGTACCGTCTGTACAGGGACTGTTCTCTCTACCCGGTACCAATGTACCATCTGTACAGGGACTGTTCTCTCTACCTGGTACCAATGTACCGTCTGTACAGGGACTGTTCTCTCTACCAGGTACCAATGTACCGTCTGTACAGGGACTGTTCTCTCTACCAGGTACCAATGTACCATCTGTACAGGGACTGTTCTCTCTACCTGGTACCAATGTACCACCTGTACAGGGACTGTTCTCTCTACCCGGTATCAATATACCATCTGTACAGGGACTGTGACACAGAGTCCTCCTTCCCCTCTCTAAGCTCAGAAACCAAGGGGGTGTGCAAGTCTGGTACTGGAACTTGACATCTGTGGAGAGGCATTTTAGAATGTTCCAAGATGATGATTCAGCACAGCTCATACAGGCTGGCTGGGATTAGACCGTGATGATTCAGCACAGCTCATACAGACTGGTTGGGATTAGACCGTGATGATTCAGCACAGCTCATACGGACTGGCTGGGATTAGACCGGAGTTGGTAGTGTTTCTTCATCGTCCGTGTGCAACCATTTGTTGTCAACAGATTGCAAACCAATACCCATGGGAAAAAGGGGTGATTAATATACCTTGCGTGACTGTAATCAAAACTACTACAAGCACAAACACAAACATTTCAGATTATATTTGCTAAAACTCTATTGCAAATGCTGGCTCCATGGCATACCACGTTAGAAACACAGCTGCAGGCGATTTGGCAGCAGACCACCTTGCGTTGGTTTTTTATGAAATGGTATGGGTGCCGTTCATTCAGAAAGCAATGGCAAACTACTGAAAGTAAACTTACCAAGGAATTATATGAACAGCCAAAAAATTCTGGGGCTGACTGCTGCATCCTATAAAGGATAAGCAACTCACTTTTTCTATTGCAACAATTTGTGACATGATGTTTTCAGATGCATGTAGGTGAGTAATAAATAAAGGTCCCTTTGACACGCCTGTAGAGATATTGGGTGTATGGCTCTAGCCCCACATTTCTATAGACCAGTGGTCACTCAATATGTGATGTGGTCAATGTCACCTGTGTGTCCTAGGACACTGCCAGGTACTCATGTTAGGCTGGTTGACCTGAGAGCCTAGGCTAATGTTATAAATCGGCCTCACAAGGAATTCAACCACTTGACCACCGGACCAGCAAGAAAGCCTGCTAGTCAATGTGCTACTTCACAACCCCCCCCCCCCCCCAACTCCCTTCCCCCATAGATGTATTAGAACTTGAGAAATAAAATAACATAATGCACAATAACTGTACAGACACCTTCTATGTAAACAAAACTGGAATGATTAAAAAATAACAGTAAGTTTTACAATGGCTTCACACTAAACAAAACAGCGTTCCTGGAAACAATTTTGGCATCAGATTGAGTTTGTGTGAAAGACAGCAGTGGCGATCAGCTTTTGTCTCAGAACTCATTTTCAGTGTTTAGAACCATATGAAAAGTCAGCTATTATCTGTGAAATGTGAAACATGGGAGGAAATCATTTTCACATAACAAAATAGCAGAACATCCACTGTATAAAGATACTTCTTCTACTTATAATCCATGTCATGTGGTGTGAGTAATTCATGCCTGTCCACAGCCTTCTGTCTTGTGTACTATAATCATTTCTGATACTGATGTTTCTCCTTGCCATGATGTCAAATTATCCATCATCTTCTCTCTTGGTTTCTCCCTGCCTCTTCTTTTCTCTCCAACTTTCCCATGGTTATGACACACTCCAGCTTTCCCGTTCTCATGTCATGGCCATAATATGCGGATTGTTTTCTTCTGAAGTGAGTAACCAGTTCTCCTTCAAGACCTCTTCATTACTCTATCTGTCCAAAGTGTTCTCATCATCCGTCTATACAACCACTTCTCCAGTTTCCACGTAGTATAATTCACTTCCATACATCAACATTGCTCTGTGGCGAAGGGGTTACAAATGCCATTTGTAATTCCACATACCATATTCAAAACACAGCAGTGGGCGATTTGGAAGCAGACAGCCTTGTGTTGGTTTCCATACAATGGTATGAGTGCCAGTTGTTGAGAAAGCAATGGCAAACTACTGAACGTAAACTTGGCCAGGAATCATAAACAGGCAAAAAATGCTGGATTTGACTGCTACGTCCTGTAAAGGATATGCAACTAACTTTAACATAAACACTGGCTTGACAAGGTTTGTTGAATTCTTCTTGCCTTGACTGACAAAGATATATAGCAGAGAATATGCTTCATCTTGTGAAATGATAATTTTTCTAGGCGAGTCTGCATGATTATTACTTTAAATATATGAAAATCAATATTTCTGAGAGTCGCACACGGCTGTGGGAATAAATGTGTAAATAATTAAGGTGTAAACTTGAAAAGAAATAGGGGTGAAATTAATGGACTCATGAAGCACCCAAAGATGGGAACATTGAATATCAAGTAACATCCTGTATTTTCATAGCCATAAGAGTAGAAGAATGTTATATTACACAATAATTAACCCTTTAGCGGGCAAATCGCCCGTTTCCGTCTGTACCCCGGTACGGGCAAACCGTCTCAAAGCGCCCGTTACTATTATGCATTGTAAAAACGCGATCTCGCGGCTTTCCGATGCTTCCGATTGTCTACTTTCGTTTTCGCCGATAGCTTGACAACGTGGCCGCCATTTGCGAGTGCGTACTTTGAATTTGAACAGATTTTTCAATAGTTTTGGGGGGGGGGGGGGGGGGGAGAGGAGTGTGTGTGTGTTTTACACAATGGATTTCGAAATGGATTTTGATGATTTTTCAAGTGATAGCAGAGATTTCGCTGGGTTAAATTTAAGTGCACGAAGATGACTGAATTGCAGCTAGATAATCAGTGATACCAGCATGGGCAGTGTACATACACACTTTGAAGACTTTGAAGAAAGTTATTCTAATTCTGAAAATGTGTTTGTAAATTGCCGTATAGATGACTGACAATCGCAAACAATGTGTCATATTTTGTAAATATTTGTGTTCATGTGTGGATTAGCTGCAACCTTCATGTGAGTAAAATATTCTGCATGCTTTTTCCCGTCATTTTGCTGTTTATTTGACTAAATCTGTTGACTAACAACTTATATGTGATGTTTTTACTAACGTAACCCAAAATTTTTCCAAACCTGAAAATTCATCTTCCCTGTTCAGAACTACAAAACAGACAAACCTCTGCCCTGTAAAGTGTTAATATGTACTCCTGGTTATCTGAGGGCATTTACATTGAGTAAAGTGGAAGATAAAACTTGTAGATAGTCGACACATCACTGAGGGGATAGAAGGTTAGAGATGATACCATTGCTAGTACAGGGTTTACCCAACACCAGCTCACAAAATGTATCTTTATTCTTTCTCTCTCAGCCTGACTGCTACTGACAGATAGCTACTGACAATGCACCAACACTTTACACTGGCACCAGATGATAGTTTGTTACATTGTGCTTCAAAAAAGACATAATAACTACAACCCACGGCAGTTGCAAATGTGACCAATCAGACCAATTTCCCGGGAAGGTTAACCCGGTCAACAAATGCCCGCAGAAGTCGGATGTGTCGGCCTAACAGCGCAAGAACGCAGCTCTGCTGTAAACAGGCACAACGCAGTCACATCCGGAAAAAAAAATCCGGATGAACGAAGAAGAAGAAGAAGACCAATTTGCACGGTAAATGTTTGTACACAAGGGATGTATATGAATATACTATCAATTCCACCATCATGTTCCATCCGACGTCTCACACGCTCAATGTGCAACCTATCTGCAATCATTTTATCCTTTTCTTTATTCCATTCCCGATCTTTTCCTTACATGCAACGTGATTAGCAGTGACTTGCTCCCAAAGTGCAATAGCAATGACTGTATCGACCATGTCCCGCTTACACACATCATTGTACCATAGCACAGGTTGATACAGATATCTTTTACCAATCTGTAATTCACCAAACAAGATGCCCTTTGGTATTCTACCTTCGTCAATCTTCCTCCTAGTGTGTTCTATCCATCTAAGTCTACGAAGACTGGGCATGGAACAAATTCTAGCACACTCCATGTTAATTTTATGTGCACTTGAAGTACATTTTAGTATTCTCAAAGTTCATTCTGTGTACACAATAACACTCAAGTGACAGTGATAATGTATATTAAATGCTACCTGCTGCATCAAGAATCCCAAAAAGAAGTCATTTTGTTCCAACCCCCGTTTATTGCAAATAATTTACAGTGGTCTGGATATAGTACACCAGTTTAGTTTAGTCGATGGATCAACATCACTGCGCACGGGTGTAACCCATAAGTGCTCCGTTCTCCTCCTAACTCAAACCTGAGTCTGGAGAAACTCGGCTCAGTGCACGAACTCCGTAGCACCTGCGATGATCCTGCAATATTTTGGGTAGATTTTTAACTCAAAATGTTGCCCGGACAGCGCCGTTAGGCTACTCTTTTTCGATTTCCAACTGCCAAGGGATTTTTTACATGCACAACAATACACACGGGCGTCCGATCTCACTACCCAGAGACCAGGGGAAATTTTATTACTAGAAGTCCACGTGAAAAAATCCCATTCTCACCAGGTCTTGAACCCAGGACCTCCAGCTCTCGAGGCGGACACCATACCTCGAGACCACGCAGCCCCCCTCAACACACCACAAACAATGTAAAGTCACTACCAACAAAACGTTTTATTCATAGAACAATCCAACAGCATGCTGGGTACATGATAGATCCCTACCAATGTTCTCAGCAAAATAAACAAGCAAAGGTCCCTTTTACAAATTGGTTCTTAGACCCCATATTTGTACAGACAAATCAGTACCTGTGTGTGATGCGGTCAGTTTCACGCCAGCTGCCTTCACTTTCTAAGACATTTCCTGGTACTTATTTTACACTGGATTGACCTGGAAGCGAAGGTCAATTTTAAAAATCCATCGCAGTGCGGATCGAACCCCTGACCATCAGGACAGTATTGAAGTGTCTCACCACTAGGCTACTGCGGCTCCCCAAATGTTGCAAGAGAGAGAGAGAGGGAGAGAGAGAGGGAGAGAAAGAGAGAGAGAGAGAGAGAGAGAGAGAGAGAGACAGACAGACAGACAGACAGACAGACAGAGAGAGAGAGGAGAGAGAGAGAGGGGCTTCTTCTCAACCTCTCTGGAGACTTATCCACATTTAGCTATAAATTCTCTGGCAGGGCTGAGTGCGGCAGGTCTTTCCTATAACCTAACTTGTCTATACTCAGTGTCAGACTAACCTACCTGTCTCTGGCAGGGCTGAGTGCGGCAGGTTATCTAGTCTTTCCTATAACCTAACTTGTCTATACTCAGTGTCAGACTAACCTACCTGTCTCTGGCAGGGCTGAGTGCGGCAGGATATCTAGTCTTTCCTATAACCTAACTTGTCTATACTCAGTGTCAGACTAACCTACCTGTCTCTGCAGGGCTGAGTGTCAGCAGGATATCTACGTCTTTCCTATAACCTAACTTGTCTATTAACTCGTGTCAGACTAACCTACCTGTCTCTGGCAGGGCTGAGTGACGGCAGGTTATCTCCAGTCTTTCCTATAACCTACTTGTTCTATACTCAGTGTCAGACTAACCTACCTGTCTCTGGCAGGGCTGAGTGCGGCAGGATATCTAGTCTTCCTATAACCTAACTTGTCTATACTCAGTGTCAGACTAACCTACCTGTCTCTGGCAGGGCTGAGTGCGGCAGGATATCTAGTCTTCCTATAACCTAACTTGTCTATACTCAGTGTAAGACTAACCTACCTGTCTCTGGCAGGCTGAGTGCGGCAGGATATCTAGTCTTTCCTATAACCTAACTTGTCTATACTCAGTGTCAGACTAACCTACCTGTCTCTGGCAGAGGCTGAGTGCGGCAGGATATCTAGTCTTCCTATAACCTAACTTGTCTATACTCAGTGTCAGACTAACCTACCTGTCTCTGGCAGGGCTGAGTGCGGCAGGATATCTAGTCTTTCCTATAACCTAACTTGTCTATACTCAGTGTCAGACTAACCTACCTGTCTCTGGCAGGGCTGAGTGCGGCAGGATATCTAGTCTTTCCTATAACCTAACTTGTCTATACTCAGTGTCAGACTAACCTACCTGTCTCTGGCAGGGCTGAGTGCGCAGGTATATCTAGTCTTTCCTATAACCTAACTTGTCTATACTCAGTGTCAGACTAACCTACCTGTCTCTGGCAGGGCTGAGTGCGGCAGGTTATCTAGTCTTTCCTATAACCTAACTTGTCTATACTCAGTGTCAGACTAACCTACCTGTCTCTGGCAGGGCTGAGTGCGGCAGGTTATCTAGTCTTTCCTATAACCTAACTTGTCTATACTCAGTGTCAGACTAACCTACCTGTCTCCGGCCACACGACCGGGCTCTAGGCTATCAAAACCATTCCTTAATTTGTCTACTATTCTTCTTCTGCCTTTTATCTCCTAATGGAATGTAGGCCTTTTACCATACCATCCCAAGACCTTTGTAGACTTGTGTATAACTGATTGGACTTTGCAGCTGTTTTCCACAGGATGGGGTAGCCTCTCCCATGCCAACCCACCTTGGTGGCCTCTTACGACATGCATGGTAGGTCTCACTATGCTTTGCTTGTCCTATGGGCCCTCGTAATACAGAGGTGAGATTTCCACTCTTAAACAAGCCAACATTTGTGGAGACTAATTTAGTTTTCTCATTATCCAATCACCACATGCAACAAGCTGTCATTTATTCATCCTTTCCTTCTTTTGTCCTACTGCTTTTGCCATAAAGCGCCATAGAGAGGAGATAAGATATGCTGTTCTGTGTTTCGGTTGTCTTATTGCTTGTACTAATGTCATGCCTGTCACACTGACAGGCTTGCAAGTAAGGCTACCGTTGGGGAGGATTTACTTTTTTGATGAGGGGAACTGAGCATTAATGGACTGAATGGTTCGATGTGCAATGAGGATGATCTGTCAACTAACTGACTAACTAACTAATGCCATATTTGATTTCTTCAATGTCTCTTTTACTCCATCTAGTCATCTCTTCTTGGATCATTCTCTCTCTATGTTTCTCTGTGTTCTCATATAGAACACTCTAGCCACTGGTTATCCTGTTCCATTCTAACTAAATGTCCGAACCATTTAATTCTTGGTGTTCTATCAAGTCAGTAATCAGTGTCATCCCAAAACTTGTTCTTAGTTTTTTATTTGTGTCTCTATTTCTTCTTGTTTTACGAGCTGTATTTCTTATGCATCTCATCTCACATGATGTGATTTTACACCTGAATGTTTCTAGGACTGTCCACGTCCGGCCTAGGTAAAATAGTGTTTGGACGAAGACAGTGACTATCAGCTGGTTTTTAAAAAAAAATCCAAGTTGATATTTTGATATTTTAGGAAAGGTGTTATTTGATAGTTAATGTTGTCTGCTTTCTGTATTCTTGTTTATTGCCTGCAGTACATCTCCCTCTGTCCATCTTCAATGTCCCGATGATAAGTGCTTTTAAAGTCAACAAATAAACTCTAGTTCCCGTGCACTCCTGTATGATCTGCTCGACAGACCCACATAAACACCACCTGGGAGGTTATATCTATGGCAAACCTGAAGAAGGTACCTACCTGAGGTTTGTCATCAGTAGTCAGACCACAACACAACTTTCTTGCCCTTCTCACAACTGATAATGGAAGTTCCTGAGGGGTTCCATGAGCAGGCCAGAACAGCATGGCTGAAATAAAATGTATAAGAATTTACTGAAACCCATCGGTTAACAAGATGAAATAACTAAACAAACACAAAGGTTCGCTTTAACTCAATGAACATGATTAGTAATTGAAATAAACGGTACTATAATGCAAATTGACATATTGATTAACATGACCAAAATAACTTACACTAATTTTACAATAGTTCACTTTAACCCATCTAATGTCATAATCAAACACTTTAAGAAATAAAGGAATGTTCACTTATGAAAGCTTCACACAACGGCAGTATCTGCTATGGGACAACCATTACCTGACCTGCAACACAAAAGTTTGTTGCATATCAGGACATCATAGTCAACCCCAATATTGTGTGACTGTTTGTGATTTCTTGGGAAGTTTTACATTCAGTTTGCCATTGTTTCCTGAATAACCAGCACTTTATAAACCCCCTCCTCCAGCAGTGAGGCTCTTCGTCTAGGTGTTACTGGGGACCATAAGGAAAGCAAACAATAGTAACCTTTAACCTCCCATGCATGTCAAAGGAGGGTTGGTATGAGACCTGGGTTGGTATGTCTACCTCATCCCACAGAAAACTGCAGCCCCCCAGGAAGGTAACACGGCCAACAAATTGCCTGAAGAAGTCAGATGTGTCGGCCAAAAGGTTCAAATATCGCAGCTCTGCTGTAAACAGGCACAAAACAATTACATCTAAACCAACATTCTGGACGAACACAGAAGAAGAAGTATCCAATCAATCATAAACAAGCCAATAAAGGTCGTGGTGTCAGTTGTCTGAGGACTTATGCTCCACAGGGAGATAACAGGCAGAAGAAGCACAGCTCTGGGATTAACCTAGACTCTTAACATGGGTACTGGATCATTTTCTAGGAACTGTCTGAGAAGGAAAAGTGATGAGAAAAGGAACTGGTCAACCCACCTCATCATGTCATGGCCAGGAATAAGTCAAGGACTAATACTTTACAGCCTAAGCTGGACCTTTAAGACAGAAGAACTTCTACATTTGTGTTTTATAGCCTGTATTCAACATCTAATTTCTAAATAACATGTATTTGTTATTTTATCCCAGCTTCCTGGATAAAAAGTGACTGTTATCTTATGCTAGCTTCATGGATAAAATGTGACTCTTTTCATATGCCAGCTTCATGGATAAAATGTGACTCTTATCTAATGCCAGCTTCAGATGAAACTTGACTATTGTGACATTTTCCTACTCTAGAGGAGGCTTATAAATATTTGTACAATGAGATGAAAGAACATAAATTAGAAGTGTTTAGTTCCAAATGCAGTCAACATACCTGTGTTCCTTGAGCACTTTTTCTACTTTATTCTTGGTTATATTCCACACATACAGATTGCCATCACTGGAGCCTGCTGCCACATATTCAACATCTGGGCTTTGAAGAAACAGCCACAAATAAGATAATACAAAATCTGGGCTTTGAAAAAACAGCCACACATAAGATTACACAATATCTGGGCTTTACAGAAACAGCCACAAATAAGATTTTTTAAAAATCTGGGCTTTGAAGAAACATCCACAAATAAGATTACACAAAATCTGGGCACTGAATGAAACAGTGATAAACATGGTTATTTAATATTTGCACTTTGATTGAAACAGTAACAATCAAGAGGGTATAAAATGAGGGATCAAATCTATAGGTATATCCTGAGCTGTAGGCTCAGATCAGAAGAGTTGCCATCTTCACAGTGAAGGCCAAGTACATTGGACATCCAGCATTCTTTGTTTTTCTATGATAATGGATTTAACATTTTTCCAGTTCATATTTGATTTTATCTTTCCACATAAATCTGTCATTATTTGATGTTATCTTTCCACATAAATCTGTCATCCCCTTTTGAGTGTTTCTCTTCACCTTTCCTGGTAGCACAGTTTACAGAAGGATAGGATGATACCTCTTTATGTACTCAATTGTGCGTGAGAACAATCAACTGATAGTTTTTGATTATGGTCTCAAGTCTGTGACAGTAGATCTCTATATAGATAGAGACAATGGCTATGGTCATCAACTAGTATGGTCACTATCAAGAAGGAAAGGAATGGTAGACTACATTCTTTTCAGAATACCTAGAAAACAGCAGTCAAAGAAAATTGAGAGCTCAGAAATAGAAATAGATCTATGCAACAAGAATTCAATATTGAAAAAGAGTGGTTTTTAAGACAAACAAAAATGAGGGAAATGAAATATTTTGTACATGTTAAAAGACATGAAAATCTAGAAAAGATGATAATGGAGAAAAGTGCACCAGGGAGGAAGAGAAGGGGAAGACTACAATATAGATGGATTATAGAATTGATAGGACATCTAGTTTATGATAGAGAGACATTTTGAAAGAATGTTATGGGAGATAGGTCTGCACAGGACAAGCCACTGAATGATCTGCTTCTTGTTCCTGTTATCTCCCACTGGAATACAGGCCCTCAATCAATTCTTGCCAAGTTGTTCTATCTTTTGTTATCTCATGCACATCAGCTGCATTTCTGTCCATGTTCTCCTCATATTATTCATCCGTCTTTAACTCACTTCTCTATAAGTATTTAGGTATCCTACGATTTCATTCACCATGTGGGTTCCAGGCAAGGGGTTTAGTTATACTATCCTCAAGTTTTCTCAATGTTTGTCCTATCCAGCACCATGTCATTTCCTCACCTCTTGGATTCATTGGAAATAATTGAATTCATTCCATATTGGTAATTCTGGCATACCATTTTAGTCCCACTATTCAGCACAGGCACCAATTAAAGAATTCTGTCAGCTGGATTAATATCATCATCATTGCCCCGCAAAAATATTTTATCTGTGCAATCTTGGTTTTGTTCAGTAATCCACTTATCATTCCAAATTTGTTTAACCCTTCAACTGACATGACTTTATTTTTTTTTTTTTTTTTGGTTCGCTCAAACATAGTCCATACATATTTCTAGTGCATTGGGACTGATTTTTGCCTGTGGATTAGCTTTCCCTATTACCAATGTCCCTTGCCATCAAGCAAACCCACTCTGACTTCAGAGGTACTTGTAATTTACGTCCCCAAGTATAATGATCAATGATCGGCCATATATCTCTCATAGTGGTGTTATAGCTAAATCAGAGATTATTACTAAAATGATAAGCACACCGATTTCTGTCAGCAAGGAGGAGATAATCATGAAAACATGTGTGGTGTAAACATGTTTCTGTCAGCAAGGAGGATATAATCATGATAACAGGTAAACATGTTTTTATTGCCAGGTAAAGGCAAGAGGATTAATTTCATTGCACTGGGTTTTATCCCATATAGCTTGGTCGCTCTCACAGAGCAGCTAACCACCTGCCTAAATGTTGCATAGAGCAAGAATTCCATAGCTCCGCAGATGACACCCCCCCCCCCCCCCCCCCACACATGGGTTATATGAAAATAAAAACTGCCCTTGAGAACTGAATGACTGTGTCCAAAACTGAACCCACGACCTTCTGAGCTTCAGGCAGACGGCATAACCATTTAATCTTGGACACCCCCTTTATTGCCAGTGTTGTGTTCAACCTGAATTTGAAATTTTGCTCAATTTTTTAGACATCCATTATGACTGAAGCTAATGGAAGGCTCACTTGTACTAGGAAATAAATCTAGGCTGCAATTATTTGAACTGTTTCAAATGAAACATTTGCCAGGTATGAATACACTGACTTGGCCAACACAGCTGCCTAGTTTCAATTCCTAGTTGATGAAGGATTATGTTTCCAACCATATAAGGCTCTTGAGGTAGCTGGGATTTGTCTGGGAGGAAAAAAGCTAGCAAGGACGGGGGTGCGGTCAGTACACCTTATTAAGTATTAGTTTTCTGGGTTCTGCTGGCATGCTCACCTCTTTGTAGTGTAGTCATCTTGGCACTCTGTAGTGGGTTTATCCTAGCTGATGTGAAGGCTCATTGGGCAGAACATTCATGATATGCTCATGACCATCTTTTCAAGCAAGTCACTCCACGTAGAACAATTTCAATTTTATGCAGCAATCTTGTGAGGTTGTTTTTAGAGCAAACAAAGAATTATTATATGGATGTGGAGGAGAAGAAAGACATTTATGCTGAACATTTGAAATGTGTCTTACCTAAACACAGCTCTTGCAGAGTCCCAGCCAACTTTGAAACCCTCTGAACTAAACAAGGGAAAAATGAGAAACATGTTAACACATTCCTTTATTTTCTTAGAAACAAACTACATAAACTGTTGGAATGTTTGTGGCCATGGATTATATAGTAACAACAGGATTCATTTCATGTTATATTACAATGTGATGTGTGACTGAAAAGTAGCAAACAAGGAAGCAAAATAAGAAGTAGAGTAAGAAACAAACATGAAAGAAAAAGATGAAAAAGTAAATAAAAACAGAGAAGAAAAAGGATGTGAGAATGAGAAGAAGAAGAAAAAATAAACACTAAAGAAGCAGAATGATAATTAAAAAGAATCAGATGCAAACAGGAATATATCAACAAAGAAGATGATGATGAAGAAGGAAACTCAACAGGTGGGAAGAGTACTTACACTAAAGTGCAGGATACCTGATTCATTCTCAGGTCTACAATCTTCAAGCAGTCATCTCGGGTACAACACAGAAGCTGGCTTTTGTCTGGCACAGATAGGAGAACAGATGAATACATCAACAGTTTGTGATATAACTATATAACTTGCTTTATCATCTGACAACTATCGCGGCATTTCCCTTCTCAGCATTACAGGCAAGATTTTTGCCAGAGTAATCCTTAAAAGATTACACATTCTTGCTGAAAGAATCTACCCCGAATCGCAGTGCGGATTTAGACCCAACAGGTCCACCATCGATATGATTTTCTCACTCCGGCAGCTCCAAGAGAAGTGCAGAGAACAGAGGAAGCCATTATATATAGCCTTCATCGACCTCACAAAGGCATTTGACCTCGTGAGCAGAAGCGGCCTTTTTAAGGTCCTTGAAAAGGTTGGATGTCCACCCACCCTTCTTAGTCTCGTGAAATCATTCCACGAAAACATGCAGGGGACCATTTTATTTGACGGCTCAACATCCCAGTCATTCAGCATCAGCAGCGGAGTAAAGCAGGGATGCGTGCTTGCTCCTACACTCTTTGGTATCTTCTTTGCTGTTCTCTTAAGGCAAGCATTTGGGACTGCCACTGAAGGCATATACCTCCACACAAGATCTGATGGCAAACTTTTTAACCCATCAAGACTCAAGGCAAAGACCAAAATAAGACCAAGATGCGTAAGAGAACTACTTTTTGCAGATGATGCAGCACTGACTACTCATACAGCAGAAGATCTCCAAAGGCTCATAGATCGTTTTGCAGCTGCCTGCAAAGACTTTGGGCTCACCATTAGCCTAAATAAAACACAGGTGATGGAACAAGATGCTGATGCGCCTCCGTCAATCAAAATCTCTAATTATGAATTGAAAGTCGTCCACGATTTTGTGTATCTGGGATCGACAATATCAGATAATCTTTCATTAGAGACAGAAATCGACAGACGCATTGGAAAGGCAGCCACAACATTTTCCAGGCTAGCTAAAAGAGTTTGGGAGAATAATAGACTAACAGAGCGTACAAAAGCTCAAGTATATAAAGCTTGTGTTGTTAGCACACTACTCTACGGGTCTGAATCCTGGACCCTGTACTCAAGACAGGAAAGGAAGTTGAATTCCTTCCACATAAGATGTCTGAGACGTATCCTGGGCATAACATGGAAAGACCACATAACAAACAAACAGGTGCTTGAAAGAGCAGATATTACCACAGTGCACACCCTCCTCAAGCAGAGACGCCTCCGGTGGTTGGGCCACGTATCTCGAATGGAGGACGAACGTATTCCCAAAGATCTCCTTTACGGAGAACTAGCCACAGGAAAGAGGCCAACCGGAAGACCCCAAATGCGATATAGGGATGTGTGTAAACAAGATATGAAAACCATTGGAATAGATCCAGACACGTGGGAGAGAGTTGCAACAGACAGATGCTCCTGGAGAAGAGATGTACGAAACGGACTGGTGCTCTTTGAGCGCAATCAGATCCAAAAAACTGAGGAGAGACGGCACAGGCTCAAAGAGCAGTCACTTACTGCGGGACTTGCCTCGTCTCACAGATGCGGAAACTGTGACAGAGATTGTCATTCTCGAATTGGACTATACAGTCACCAGCGGTGCTGCCAGGCACCTCCCAAGCGGCACAACTCTATAGTCCTTCAGGACTGAAAGAGGCCTACTACTACTACTACTACTACTATCATCTGACATAGAAATGAGAGGTGGATGCACTAGTATAGGGGGCTACGCTGAGAATACTGGGTGTTTGTAAAGTCTCATTACACTTTGTATGTAGAACAAATTTGAAAATTGCTTTCTTCTGTTTATAATAACATTCTATGTGGAGTGGAAAGAATTGCTCCAGCAGACGACAGCCATTCGCTGCGCATTGCTTCATGATGGACTGTAGAGCACATTTCTTAATGACATCATGTACTTATTTCTCAAATTTGATCTGCATACAAAGTGTAGTGAGATTTTACAAACACCCAGTATCATAATCACGGTCAGGCGAGGGCTTCCAGGTCAACCCAGCCTAAAATGGTACCAAGAGATGTCTTGGGAAGTAAAGGTAGCCAGGGTGATACTGACTACATCACACACGGAGTGCTGAATGGATTATAAAAATATGGAGCTAGCACAGCATTTGCCAATGCAGCTTAGAGCATGTACAGGGGTCCTGTCGCACTGACTTTACTGTAGACATGAGAAGAGATGTTCAGACTGCTTGCAGTAAACTAAATAATTTAATCATAAAGTTGCATCATCAACACGTTACAGTAAAAAAAAAACAAGAGCACCTGGGAAAGTGAAAATAATCTAAGAAATAAAAACAAATAGATGTTGATGGGCACTTACAGAAGGCAAAACAATTAGACATCAACACAATGACCTGATGTATGTGTGCTATTTGATCTCGTTATCATAATCATCATCATTTAAGTGATGTGCCAAATGGCAAGAGCAATCATGCTTCTCTGCATCTGGCAATCTTCAACAGAATCTGTCAATTTATGTGCTGATATTTGTCCATGCTCCCGTGTGTTACCAAGGACAATATGAGAAGCCATGGACAGTAACACTGTAACCTACCATGTTTATCACAAAGGTGCCAAAGGAGGGTTGGTGTGAGACTGGCCAACTCTTCCCACTGAGAATTGTAGCTGCAAAATCCAGCCTACCTTGAACTAGTTTATGAAGGCACGAGTCGGTTGAGGGTAAATTTTTCTTCGGGAGATGAAAGACAGAAGAAAAACAGAAGAATCTGTCCATGCCATGATGAAAGATTGTCAAAAATCTTCTCTTAATGATTTCCTCTAGCTCTTTTCCCAAAATTCTTTCCATCTATTTAAGTTCCAGTTTTTCACTTTTCATAACATAACCAAAATATATTGAGGATGAGTGCCTCTTTCTGGTGTTTCTTCTTCTTCTTCTTCTTTCGTTTGCTTGAAATATGTCTATAACTGCAATGCTGTCTCTTGTATGAATTGAACTGTCTTTTTCAGTTCACACAGCGGTCCATAGAGTTTATCTTCCACTGTCGTCTCTCTAGGCCAGAAGGTTTGCCTAGATATGTTATATTTTGGGCAGTCTTGGAGTATGTGCTCTGCTATCTGCGATGCCAATCCACATGTGCACATGGCTGTTTCACCAATCTTGAATTTTGTATACATGTGGTTGCGTAATCTATTGTGCCCTGTTCTGAGGCGCAGAATAATGACTTGTTCTGGTCTATCCATAACGTGGTAGTCATCTTGAGCAGGTTTTGGTGGCTTTCTGACTGATTTGATCATTCTTTTCTTTTGGTGGTATGTAACGGGCACATCAGGCTGTTCTTCTTTGGCTCCTTCCTTAGCCAATAGATCAGCTCTGTCGTTTCCGGGTACTCCACAGTGGGATGGTATCCACTGTATGGTGACCTTATGCTGACTGCTAAGTTCAGAAAGTAGTGTCCTTAATACTGGCAATTTCCCAGACAGGAGCGCCTCGAGTACTGATTTTGCATCTGTCAATAGCACCACAGGTTGTGTACCATTGCTGGTATTTAGTAATTTCTCTGTTGCTATCTTGATTGCCTCAATTTCAGCATCGTAGTTATGGCAGTACTTTCCTGTTGGTACTCTAGCTGTGTCCCTGGTATTATTTGGGTATTCTATGTACACTCCCGCTCCTCCATTTCGAACAGCATTTTGTGCTGACCCATCTGTGTAGACTCGGATCCAGAGGTCCTGTGGGTATTCTTCATCAAGGAAGCTGAGAGTGGCTGTTTTGTGCTGTACACTGTTCTGTTCTTCCTTGTCAAATATTCCTCTCACTTTTGTCTGGATTTGTAATGTTAGTCTATGCTCATCTTTCCACTTTCTACTTTCTGGTGTTTGTCTTTGTGTCTTTGCCTCTTTCTTTTCAGATTCACTAGGACCTTTACAACTGTATACTTTGTTTCCATGATATGAAACTTATTATTCATTGTATTCACATTTCTAAAGCCTACATTCCAATTTCTAATTATCTGTTCATTGTCCATGTGTCTGAGCCATAGAAAAGTGGTGAGTGCACATTGACAATGACTACTTTCATACTGACATTTATACTTTCATACTGACATCTCTTTAGCTGTTAATATTGTTTTTATACTGTTGAATGTAGTTCTGACTATTGCTATTCTCTTTTTGGTTTCTCCTTTGCTTCTGCCATCATCTGTTATTACACATCCAAGATAAAAGAACCTTGTTAATTGTTCTAGTATCTTGCCATTTACTCTTTCTTGCATTCATCTGTGTTATCTAGTATTAAACATTGCCTGATAGAAAAAGTTAAAGTTAGCTGGTATCCTTTACAAGATGTTGCAATCAACCTCACTATTTTTGGCTGTTTGTGACTTCTGAATTTTACATTCACTAGTCTGCCATATCTTTCCAAATGGCCTTGCTTATAACACTGTGAAAATCAATGCCTGTGGCTGACTTTTGGAGTATGTCGGGAATGTGATGCTGCATTCACTATCCCCAAGCCAATGATACCGATACTTCATAGAAGAATCTTATTCTGATTGCTAAACCTGATAAGATGGTGATGTAATCATACCTGTTGCTAAACATAAGGATGTAAGCCTGCCTGTTAGAAGGATCTCATTTATGCTGCTGTCGCCTGCTGTCCGAATGTCCCAGAACCGAACCCGCCTGTCAAAGTGCCCACTAATAATGCTGGTACCGTGAGAACTGACCAGGTCATTACAGCTGCTGCCTGCAAAGATGGTCTTCACACCTGGAGAGAATGCATGAAAGCCTATTAATGAGAATGAGGTGAGACACATGAAACCCCTGTGAAGGGAAGCTAACAGTATATACCATCTCTAACATGTCGTGTGAGACACGACAGTCTCTTCTTTTCCCACTTTTCCCACTGCCTTGCATTTCAAAGTCTTTTCTTTTTTGTTCGCTCGCTATGAACTCAAGTGTAGTCCAAACTTGACTGATTTGTGTGTGTGGGATAGCTTTCCCTATTACCAGTGTACCCTGGCATCAGGAGAACTCACTCTGACTTCTGAGGTACTTGTAATTTACATCCCCAAGTCAAGGATGAGAAGTCAATGGTTATGTCTAAATGACTGGTATATCGGCTGAACAATTACTCTGCCATCTGTGTACCGAAATTTAAAAAACGAGCGCTATTAACCTTTTGTCCACGAAATTTCTGTCAAAGTAGTAACCACATTATAATTAGTCGAACCTGAGGAAAATTTAGAATGTTATATATGTCTTATACAGCCATTAATCATAACAATAACACTCCGCAAGTTTCACAATGAAGAACATTTATTACAGAAAAACAGCTAACATTGTAACAATTAGACAAGCAAAATGGACATATGACTTACTTAACTTACCATAATAGACATCAAACTGTCAACATTTGGTATAAATTCTTACTAAAGAAATTTACCATAACAAATTGTTAGATTTAACAAATAGTACTATTTACGGCTGGTGCCGCATCATTAAGGGGTGATTTGATGCATCATAAGGCAGATGCGGTGAAGACCCTCTGGGAGCATGTGAATAATACAGAAGAACAGATAGACTATCATGGTCTAGAGAGAATCCAGCAGGAAGGGGTGGTCAGGGGATCTGGTCAACAGTCATCACTCAGAGGTAAAGCAAGATGGACATATAATCAGATTGCAATGGGCACCATTAGTATTGGAACTCTACACTGGCTGTTGAAGATGAGGACTGAGTGCTTATGAAAATTCCACGAGTGCAATGATGTTCGGTTCTTGACTCAACTCAACTATTTACTATTTACCAAATAGTAATATAACCAAATCCTACTTACAAGCTTTGCTGTTTAAGTCCCATACTTTGAGAGTTCTGTCATGGCTTCCAGAAACAATTTTACTTTCTGACAGGAACTTGGCAGACATGACCTTGCCACTGTGACCTGTCAGTGTGTGCTGGGAACAAAATGGTTACACTTGTTAACATGCAAATAATGTCTCTAAACTGTCTATGCTCTTTTAGTGGTTCACAACAGTCACCAAGATCATTTGGGACAGCACATGCACCAAAGGAGGGGAATGAGGGAATTAAAAGGGGGGAAGGAAAAGTCAGTTCTTATTTACAATTTCTGGAAAGTATTAGAATGTCCAACTTTGGAAACAATATGATAAACTCTGGAAAGTATCAGAATAATCAACGATTGAAAAATGTTGCAGTGATACATTTTGAAAGTATCCTACATCATCGGGATCCACAGCAGCATAGTGGCCAGACAATTGTTTGCCTGCTGTCCCAGAGGTTATGTGTTTGAAAATGCATCAAGGCAGATGTGTTTTTTTCATTACTGACCTGAGTTCCCAGGTTGACCCAGCCTAAAATGGGCACCAGGAAATGTCTTGAGGCGGCCGACAAGATACTGACCAAATGACCCCTAAGTGCTGGCTGGTCTACATAAATATGAGCCTAGCACCATATGCCCAATACACCTGAAAGCATGCAGATCCACAGAAATCAATCTCAGAAGGGAACAGATACCCGTACTACTACCTCTGTAGATACACCTTAAAGCATGCAGAGCCACAGACATCAACCTCGGAAAAGAGCAGATACCTGTACTACCTCTGACCATACCACTCTTGACAGAAGTCACACAGTGCAGGTCAGCATGGCCAAATAGATAAAAGCACTCACTTTTAAACTTCTCGTATACTAATGGCAAGGTAGCAGCTTCAATTCCTAAAATGGACTAAAATATTGACTTCTCATCCTTGACTTGGGGATATAAAATACAAGTACCTCAGAAGTCGGAGTGGGTTCGCCTGATGCAAGGGACACTGGTAATAGGGAAAGCTATCCCACATGGAAAAATCAGTCCAGTCTAGACCATGCTTGAGTTAAAAAATGAGCAAACGAAAAAAAAAAAAAAGGAAAAACAATAAGTCACAGAGAGAAAGATCCTGCTGTAGTAGACACTCAGGTCAAAGAGGTAATTCATTAAGGCGATGTGCGGCAGTAAAAACATCGATTTTTGGTAAACTTGGCTATTTTTGGAATAGTTCATTTTTAGACACATTATCATGTCTTCTATCAGATTCTGTACTTGTTTTTGTTTCAAAACTGTTATTTTATGCAATATTCATAATTTACTGAACCCACCCTCTGTGTAAAATCGTATAATTATTGAAAATTGTTGCGAAATTGACGGTTTTCAAATCCTAGCAACGATATCTCAGGAAAACACGACACGCTCGTGTAAGGTATCCCTGGAAAGGTCGTGAACTTCCGTAACTGTTCGTAAAACTACGAGTTCGTCTAATCGGAAGCTCTTCTGTGTACATCGGGTTTATTCGTGTCTATCATCTTCCGGAAACTTCCATATATGGAACATCGTTAGCAATCCGCGTTCGCCGATGGCTGAAATTGATCACGTGGGTTTCCAAAATGGCGGCTTTGTGTTGTTTACACCTGGCGACGTGCTGAAAGTTCATTGTTGACGACAGACTGACACGCATTGAAATATGCCTCGTTCTAAGAAATTTCACATAAAGTCATCTACTCAACGTAAGTAATCTCTCAGACTACACCTCGCAAATGCTGGTAAGCAGCGAAAAGCCTATCAGAACGTTGTAAACGATACAGACAATTCTGAAACTACTGAAAGCGACCCAGCTAAAGTGCGCACATGCCACTTCCAAATCCAAGTGTTTTGACAGTGAACCTGAATGAATCAGTGCTATCGTGTTCTTCTCAAAGTTGTGGAAGTGATTCTTTTATTACCCGAAGCCAATTTAAAAGAGATACGTATAAATACACAACATCCACTAGCAGCAAGTATGATACTGGTGACGACAATGGATATCAAAAACGGGAACACAGAGCAATAGTTGATTGTTCAGAAATTGAGGCAATAATCAAATTGTTATGTTGTCCAGTTTGTAAAAATGATAGTCTTATTTTGAAAACTGACAGCAAGAAAACCAAGGGATTAGCTGTGTATGCAGAGGTTTACAGCTCTTGTTGTGAAGCTTTGTGTGGAAGATACCTATCTGCAAGAAGTAATGATGGGGATAGATCTTTTGCTGTCAACAGCCAGTCAGTATATTCAGCATTAGTCTGGGATGGGTGCAATGACATTCAACAATTTTTGTGAAAACATGAACCTGCAAGGTCTTCATCACAAAACATTTCACAGCAAAGCGAATAAACTATATTCAAAGATAGAAGATCTCGAGGACACTGTTTTTTCTCAAACCGTAAAGTATGTTCGACAGGCTCATGCACAACAGTCAGGCATAACTCTACATGACAATGATGTGCTAGATATTAGTGTCAGCTTTGATGGCACTTGGCTGACTAGAGGCCACACATCCCACATTGGAGTTGGCTGTGCAGTGGATGTTCTTACAGGACTTTGCATAGATGCCCATGTTATGTCCACATATTGCCAGGTGTGTGAAACCACTGGTAAGACACATTCCAGGGACAAACCAGATAAATTTGCAGCATGGAAGGCAGAACATCTTCTAAACTGTGACAACAATTTCACAGGATCTGCTGGAATGATGGAGGTGAAGGCTGCAAGGGTGCTGTGGCGACTGTCTGTGGCCCGTCATAAACTTCGCTACACGTCAATACTTTCTGATGGTGACACCAAAACATTTGCGGAACTTACCAAGATCAACCCATATGGGGATGACATTCAGATAGACAAAGAGGAGTGTATCAACCATGTCAGTAAACGCCTTGGAACAGCACTGCGCAAACTAAACTAAACTACTTAGTAGATGTGTGTCAGGACAAACTCAGAATTCAAATGAGTGAATTTGACACAATTTTTACACAGCTTGATATGGGCTCGATGCACTAAAGACAACTTTGCCTCTCGCAAGCGCGTTCAGTTTGCAGTTATAACTGCAGCAAGAGAGTTCAACTTTGGAGCTGCTGCTGCCCAAGACACTGCCCAGTTTTTGGACCTTCTACAGGCCTGCATATGCAGAGACTAGGAACATTTAGGATGCAGAAGCAAGTAAGAAATAGTCTGAAGTACAAGAAGGACAAACAAACTAAAAGACGCGACACTGTACGAGCGGCCAGACTGAAGAGACAAGGTGAGCTGCATGCTCTGGAGGGAGGTCCTGCATATTCAACAGGACAATTGTAACACTCAAGATACAGTTTTACACTTTTTTTCTCTGTAAAAGAATGCATTAGTAATAAAAAACAAAAAAATAATTAGTTTTTCCCCGTTTTCTCATTTCGCCAGTTTTTTATACATAAGTACAATTGTTTTAAAAACTATTCATTAGATTTCACTCAAACTTTGCAGAGATATTCTTTATTATATCGCTTACATTGTGAGTAGATTATTCTTCAAAATTACATTTTAGTTTTTGTGCTACACTAAAAAAAAAAAAAAAAATGTCATGAAAAATGTCATTACCATTTTCACATTTTGAAAACAAAAACTGCTAAGAGATATCATTAAAATATTCTACTAAACTTGTAAAGGGTCTATTTACTTACACATAAAACAAAGAATTTAGCCTGTACATTAAAAAATAAATGTTTTAGAGGTACATTAAGAAATTCAAGATGGCCGCTGTTTATCTTGGTTTCCATAGCAACCGTTAAGTGCAAAGTCAATTTGACAATATTTTATCGATCAGCAGTCTTTAATATCAAACCCTATCCCATAAAAGAACATAGAAATTAAGTATTATGGAATTAAATTTTTTTAGGTTAGCATCGCCTTAAAACACTGCAGAGGGTGATGCAGTGGTGTTTGCTCTGAGGTCTGGGACAAGCGGAGTGCATGGGCACTCTAAGCAACCCCGAGAATAGTCAGTGTTTCCTATTTGTTTTTAAAGATACTGCTGGCACCTTGCCGTCGATAGACAATAGATTGTTACATTGTGCTTCAAAAAAGGCATAATAACTACAACCCATGGCGGTAGTGAATGTGACTGATCAGACCAATTTGTGCAGTAAATCATCATCTACAATGGATGAATGTGAATACATGGTCATTAAATTAGCAGGCTACTGACGCAATACCAATAAACTTCCCACCACCATTTTATTAAACAGAAGTATGGAACACTGCCACATAGCTATTTAGAAGTAGCACACCTTGCATGGAACCAAAAGAACACAAGGCGAACCGCAGTGGACAGTGTAGTGGACAGCGCACGATGACTAGGACGTCACGGTGATGTTCACCGGACAACGGGAACTTGACAACAGATATACGCTGTGGGAAGTCAGAACGAAGCGGATGTGTTAGTGGTTTTTCTAAGGACAAAGTTTTTTCGGTTATAGGGAATTGAAGGATGATTGTTCTGAGCTATGAAGGTCTAACAACAGTTATTGGAAACGCCATGTATGAACGAATGACCGGCAGTATCTAGACGAATTGATTCGGCACAAGTCATAACACCGGAGCCGGATGAATTCAGCGGAGGAAATATTGTGGAGATAACAACGGTGAGACAGAGGACATGCGGAAGGTCTGTAAGTACCCGTAGTAACTTAGGCCGCCCCCCGAATATCTCGGGACACTAAGACGTGTGCTATTGCCTGTGCATGTAATATCTGGATGACCAGAATAAATCTCACGTATATTTCATTTCACGCTGTCCCGAAAATCTGTTCTCAAGTTTACATTTGTTGCCAATTATTAATGAGCCAATGATCTATAGTGTGAGTCAAGGAGATAAGACATGGCTGTAAGTTAAGAAAACTTGCATTATAGCAAACACCATCAGTGCTAAATATGTATTACATTTTCTACCAAAATTGTTAAAAAATAAACCAAACTCACACGTAATCTCTGATCATTAACTGTCCATACTCTACTAGCAAAATCGTTGGAAGCACCAACTATCATCAAGTCCTGAAATCAAAAGAGAAAAGGTGTTGAAATAAAATTCTTCTTCAGGCACCTGATAATGAGCAGACATTATAGATCATGACTCCAATTCTTTCCGTCTTGATATTATAATAAAGTTATTGTTGCTTAAATTATTGTTGTCCAGTTGTTTAAGCTTTCCACACACATCTTTCTCTGTCTTCTTCTACCTCTCTTGCCTAGTATCCAATTCTTCTGTTCATACACCCAATAAATTTCATTTGTCTTTTTCTTATGGTTATGATGAGTGACATTGTAAATCCTACAGCTCTCAATACCTCAGCATTTCAAAACGGTTTCCCCATTGTGATTTGAATAATGAAGACACAAACAATATATTGCATACCTGGCATATTTCGCTGTATCTTGCCAGGTGCATCCTACAGAAAAACAAACTACTAATAGGATTCTATGTCTGGGAGATTATGAGATGGTATAGATGGACAATATATATGTATGGAAGACTATTAGATGGCATAGTTGATCAATCTGTCTGGGATACTGTGAGATGGCATAGTTGGTACAGTCTGTGTGGGAGACTGTGAGATGGTATAGATGGTCAAGTAATCTGTGTGAGAAACTATGCAATCATATAGATGGTCATGTGATCTGTGTCAGAAAAATGGGATCACATAGATGGTCAAGTGATCCGTATGGGAGACTGAGATGGTTTAGATTGTCAAGTAGTATGCCTGGGAGACTGAGATGTCATAGATGGTCAAGTAGTCTGTCTGGGATACTATGAGATGGTTTAAAAGGTCAAGTAATCTGAGTGTGATAGATAGTCAAGTAGTTTGTGGTGGCCAGTTCTTCAGTAAAAGATGGTAGTTTGCTTTTACCACTGGAGTCTGGAGTTAGTGCACTAAGCTAGGTTGCTCATGTCTGTATTTTTCCCCACTGAGAGAAGTGGTTGGTGTTTGCTTCTCTGTGTGACAGCAGTTAGCTGAACTGCTCCTTTATGCTGGCAATTTTTGACAAGGCATCAGCTATTGCATTCTCAGTATCCTTACAAAGATGGTAATCCCCCCCAATCTTGATTGATATCCCTCTCACCTTATTCATCTATATAAACATGTGCCCTTTCTCCTGGGTTGTATCTATTCCCAGTTATCTCTTCAGCTAGTTTTTAACTGCAGGGAGTTGTATTGGGCTTCCCCCTTATTCCTGGGTTCTCTATCTTCCAACAGCCAGGTAAATTGCTCTGCACTCACAAAACCATGTTTCAGATTTCAGAAGTCTTCCGGTCGCCAACATGGCGGTTAGGCGTTGAAACGTTAAGGCCTGTGGCGTGTTTATGCTTGCAGCTACGGTTTGCAATCGCATTTTCCTCATGTTGAACTGGTAGTACATGGTTCTGTCGCTCTGCTACTGAGTGAGTGTGTGGGTGACACTGTGAGCTGTGAAATTCGCGGGGAATGCTTTTACATTTGTCCTGTACAGTGAACTGCATGTTCGGCTTGATTTGCCGTTTCGGTTCACGAGTGCATTTTTCAGGAGACTCCCGGTAGTCGGCGCTGAAGCTGCGGAGTTTGTGCTTTATACGACACTTTCGGCGGGTCGCCCTGCAGTAAAAGACTGAGCCATGCGAGAAAACCCGGGTCAATGAGGTCTTTCTGGTGACTGCCGAGTCCATCGACGATGAACTGTGGTTTTTGTGGATTAATTTTGTGTTGGCATTCTGGCAGCGGCATTATGCACAGTGTACCTGTGCGGGCTGCTGGATTGCCGAGACTCCTGCCCATTCCACTTTTCACATTGGACAGTGAAGAGCATTTTGTGTGTTATTCACTGGCACAGGAACGGAGCATAATGGGGACAATCCGTTGCCGTGAAGTTGGAACCTCGACTAACTGACTGACTAACTAACAAAACCATGTTTCAGTTCATGATAACAAGTCCCTTCCAGACTGTTCTTTCATCTTACACTTGATTGTCCTCTGGCCTGTCACGAGAATAAACAGAATTTATTTACACAGTTTTACATGTAATAATACAAATTCATGAACAGGAATTAAGAAAACATCTTAAAATCCATTTTAAAAACCATTTTAAAAACATTTCACTCACATCTTGACTAAAATCCAATGAGGTTATTCCAGCATTGCTTCCTACTAAAGTTCCTTTTGACTCACAGAGACCTGGACATGAAAAGGGAATAAATAAATCTGTGTATGTGTATGTGCACGCACGTGCATACATGTGTGTGATTGTATGGATGTGAAAAATACACTTGCACACACATACTCATACATAAAATAACGCAAATTTTATTTAACAGGAAGATTGGAGAAAGGAAGCAGACAGCAAACAGTTATTAATAACATGCTTTGTTCTCTTCTGTCAATTACTTTTACAGTCTGTAACCGCAATATGTCTCCTGCGTCAATATTATTTATAGTTTGGTTCGGAATCAATAAAGTTTAACTTTCACAGGGTCTCATTAGGCCTTTAAATTCTAATTAATGTTTCATATCTCATTTTTGATGAATGTGCTGTGACATTTGCTGTGCTTGACCATGTGTTCACAGCAGAAGATTTTCTTTTTAAATGGAGAGCAACGTCCTTTACAGGACATAGCAATTAATGGGGAGCGACGTCCTTTAAGGACATAACGATTAATGGGGAGCGATGTCCTTTACAGGACATAACGATCAATGGGGAGTGACATCCTTAACAGGACATAACGATTAATGGGGAGCGACGTCCTTTACAGGACATAATGATTAATGGGAAGCGACGTCCTTTACAGGACATAATGATTAATGGGAGCGACGTCCTTTACAGGACATAACGATTAATGGGGAGCGACATCCTTTACAGGACATAACGATTGATGGGGAGCGACGTCCTTTACAAGACATAACGATGTAATGTCCTTTACAAGAAGTTGCAATCAACCCCAGGTTGATTTTCTAGGCAATTGTACACTCAGTAGTTTGCCATTGCTTTCTAGACAAGCAGTCAAAGTTGAAGTCTAACTTAATGCCAGTCTAGGAGTTGCACCACCTACCTCCCTTTCAGGTTAAGGGTAGTTTTAAGAGAAAGTGCTATTATTCTTTGACCATGTCGATATGTTGTGCTAAATCAACATTATTAAATGTTAAGTGCAAATGGCTGCTTAGTCTATTTTAGTTTGGAAAAGATGACTTATCCTGCCTGTTTAACAGATGGTTGTCATTTGCTGTGATCATGAGTTTAAAAAAAATACAGAGGATGCTCTACATACTATGTTCATATTGTCACAACAGTGTTAAATTTCATTAAATCTACATTTTTCGGTCTTGATTCCTCCAGCTTAGACGTAGACAATGAAACAATTGCAATATCAATGACTTCTAACATTCAAAAAGCTGGAGAAATAATGGTAAAACAATGTCTAAACTCACACAATACTAGCCAAGACCTCCTTTTCACCACCCCATGGGGCATCCCAAGGAATAGACTAATGTAGCTAACATGTGTTAATGAGGCCCCCCCAAGAGAAGCAAAAAATTGCAACACTGTAACCTATCATGCATGTTATCAGAGGTCACTAAAAAAGTCTGGTGTGGGACCGGCTATCCCATCCCATAGAAAATGTTGGTTGCAGTATCCAACCAATCATGCACAAGTCTACAGATAAAGAAAGAATAACAACTCAGCCAATCAAGGTGGAATAAGGCTCTTCTAGACAAAGTATGCCGTGATGTAGAGTAAGAAGTCTGGATCACTGACTTAACTCCTTTCATTTAGGAATATCTCCAGAATTGGCAAATAGAGTGTTAGAACTATGTATGAATGGGTGGTAGACACTTTGAGGAGAGAATTACAGATAGAGATGAATAATATGACAAAGGAAGACGGGGAGGGAGCTGCAGGAAAGAGCAAAATATATGACAGCTAATCATGAGTTTGTTGAGGACCTATGTTTCAGCAGGAGATAAAGGGCAGAAGAAGATGGATGGCCAAACTGACATCTCTCCATATTATCTGGCTATGTTGCTGAACCCTACAGATTCAATATGTGAACATCTGTATGACCTGAAGAAATTATGACTGGTGAAGACTTAGCTCCACACTAAGGGGTAAGCAATACTCATTCTGAGAATGCTTAACAGCTTTCCACATTATGTAGTTGCTCACTGCATACTGTTATCATGGTGAATTGCATGAATCTCTTGCAATCTTGCAGTGTATAATGCTTGTAGCATGTGTCGGCCCACAAGAACACAACGCAATCACGTCCAAAAAAAAACTCTGGATGAATGCAGAAAAAGAAGAAGAAGAATGCTTGTAGCTCTAACGCTGAAGATCATGACTGACTCCCAGTTCATTCAACATGGAAGCTCCACGAGGAAATGAAAAGGTCTTGGCCAGTATGATTCCCAACTAATGTTAAATGCTGTTTAATTTCTGACTAAACATCATTAACCACAAAGAACTGTGAATAAGGAGCAAGTAAGTAGTCATGAACACCATTATCACAGCTTGAGATACATGATGCCATTTCTTCCAGCCTACCTCCGTGGCCTTCCCAGAGTTTGATTTTCCTATCAGCACCGCCTGTAGCAAAAATTCCACCTGTGGAGCTCCACTGAACAGAATATACTTCACCTTCGTGGGCATCCTGTGTGAGAGCAATACAGGAAAATGCCATATCTTGTTAGCTATTGTAATGAATTTATCTAGAGAACCTCTAGCATCTCTAAAGAAACTCTAATTTTCACAAAAAACTAATCTCATTGATGTTGGCAAGCATACAAGTTCATGAATTCTGATTATTTCACAAATGAGCCACACACTGTTACACAGCAAATAGGAATGAACAACCAAGCACAAGCTCGTACGTGTGTTGTTTCTAGTCAATGGTCTAATGCTGTTGGTTTTTGTTTTTAATGCTTAGAGACTGGCTAATTAGAATCTTAATTCGAATCTTTTATCTTAACATCAAAAATACTTTTTTTCTCTATTATAATTAACTTCAGTTCCACTAATTCTATAAATATATTCTACAAATTCCAACATAAATTTTACCTGCATCCAAAAATAAATGCAGTGACTATTTCTACAACTAATGTTTAATCACTTCCAAATATAATTGTTACTGCTATTTTTACCACAAATATTTGCCTGCCCTAAAAATAAAATGTCACCCACTTCTAAATATAACTTTACCACAAATGTGTAACTTCCAAATTAAAATTTGGTACAAATATTTCTATGACAAACTGTTTTCTACACCTGAAAATACATTCTGGAGCAAATTCTACCACAAGTATTTGTCTAGCTTCAAACACAAATGATATAATTGTACCCCAAATTAAAAAAAATATATATACACAAAGCAAAGGTAATATGGTTGAAGTTGTTGCTTTGAGAGTGGATTGGTAAGAACTTCACATTAACTTGAATGTGACTTTATGTGATGAAGAGACAAGTTCTTTTTCCTGCTACTAAAGTTTTTTTTTTAACAGTAAGCTGTTCAATATGACTCTATTAGTTTCAAACTTATTATCAAACGTCACTTAGCAACAAAAGTCGAAAGTCCTAGCAATTATGTTATTTGGGAACACCTACAGCAACCACTACTATCACGTATAATCTTCTACAACTACTACCACAATAAGAAAGCTTTCTCAACCACCATTACCACATAAAAGTTTCCACAACCTCTAAACTCATAAGAAATCTTTCACAAATACATATCAATCCACAACTGGATAGATGAAAATACCGGCTGAGATGAAGTTTCTGATGTTGTACGCCGTCAAATGTCTTTGAATAATCCACAAAACATGAGAATAGGTTTATATTACATTCTTTACACTTCTCTATTATTAAACACATGTTGAGTATGAAAAACATCTGATGGCTGTAGAAATTTGGTTTCTGAGGAAAATGCAAAGAATACCATGGACAGCCAGAAAGACTAATGAGCAAGTCCTTCAAGAAACAAATGAAGATCGTAAACTGATTAGAGTCATTAGACGCAGACAAAATTTTTTGGGCATGTTATGAGAAGAAATGAATTGGAGAACTTGGTGACAACTGGCAAGATCGAAGGGAAGAGACCAAGGGGAAGACTGAGAAGTCAATACCTGGATGGCTTGGCCATGTGGCATGGTCGAGACAGAAACACGGAGCTGATCTGCGACTTTGGTGAGATAGTGAGATGGCAGAACATGACCGCCCACATGGCACATGATGGATGGATGGAGTATGTGATCTCTTGTTCCTCTTACTTGCCTAAATCCAGCTTGAACCACATTAATCTCTTCTTCCATTTTCTTATGAAGTAAAAGATGAACGCCATGGTCAATAGCAAATAAGCTGCCAGAAGTGAAGCAAGTGAAACAGCCATAGAAAAGTAACTATTATAATGAATTTCACAATTTCTACATACAAAGATAAGGGCAGTCCCATAGCAACTTCTGCTGCTGGGGTGTGAAGTGTTAGGCCTTCACACATTCTAGGCCATGACTTATGAGGTAGGGTGGCCAATTCCCTTCCTCATTATCTTTTCTTACCATAAAATTCTGAAAATTGTCTGATATCTATTTTTAATAGACTGGGTCAACCACAAAGCAGTACAGGTCAGAATACAAAAATCTTGTCTCTGCTGCAGATTGAATACGGTGATATTGATCATAACATGGTAATATGCATTGTTTATGTTCACAACATTCATCTGACAATGTTTGTTTCTTCTCTATGTGAATGTAACATGCACAATAAATAATTGATGTACATTGGTTGAAAGGGCCGAATGTGAGACGGGCCTGCGTGCCCAATTTGTGACCCTATGAAAATAAAGTTTGTTTGTTTGATCACATGACCCATCGAGCGCCAATTGGTCTATACAAATAGGGAACAATTTCTGTTACTCATTTTAAACTGGGACAGCCTGTGAGCCCAGGTCAATTTTTTTTTTTTTTAAATCCATTTCAATGGGCAGATTTGAACACACAACCATTGAGCTGGGAAGCAAGCATGCATGCTACTGCATTACCACATTTCACAATTTTACTAGTAAACAGACAACACAGAATCACATATAAGAAAATGTGGCTTACAAATGTGTATTGAGCCCGTGATGGCACAGAGGCATAAACACAGATTGGTATGTACACTTCCATGGATCCCTTGCTGTGGAAGAAAATATCCCAACTTAAAATTTGGAGGTTTAGAAATGGTGAAAAATATACGCAACAGATTTGCTGTAGGAATGAAGAAAATATACAAAAAATTATTAGAAAGCTTAATAGTGAAAATGTACACAAAGTAACTGATAGGTTTATGTTCCAATTAAAAAGAACAGAAAGTGACTGGAAAGTTAAGTTGAAGAAAAATATGCAGAAATGTATTGGGAGCCTGCTAAACAGAGAAAATGCATGTAAAAATTGACGATGGTATAGAACCTGAGTAAAAATATGCAGAAATTATCTGGGAGATTTGGAATAAGAAAAACATAAACAGAAAGTCACTAATGGGTTGGTTAAGCATTAAATATAAATGTACAATTGACTAGGGAATAGTGGATAATGCTTATTTGAAACTGCAATAGCACAGGTTCATAACTGTCAGGATCTTATATTCGGCTCGTTGGCTAACACATGTGAGACAGTACAAGTACAACGTAATTCGACGTAAGACATAGCAACACAAGTTCAATGGATTTATTACCACATTAAATACATAACAATAGTTACAGCAATGTACAACATATAACTCACAACCACAATACAGCTCATAGGTCTGACGCTCACGATATCAGTCGTTCAGCTCACAACCACGGAGATTCACACAAACGCCTTGCTCTCGACACACACGTCCGTTCAGATGTCCAGTCCCAGCTTGGTCTGAGATTAACACACACACTGTCCACTGCCTCTCGTGGGGTCACGTGGCTTTGCGTGCGTCTGTCGTCAGCGCTGGTCGCGTGTCAGGTAAGAATCTCGCCAGCCGACAACTCTTGTCCGCCGGGTGCCGTAACGATGTTGCTGCACACTTAGGCTCTGACATTCTCCCCGGGTACTTCAATGAAAGATGCCATCTTTCATTCATGATGTATGTATATACTGGGGTAGTGTTAATTTCATGTCAGAGACTACTCTTTCCCAGTGTTATGCATGAAAATACATATAAGGCATAGAAATATATACACAAAAAATGTAAGTTGTATTGACATGACAAATGAAGTACAATTTTTAACACAATTCAGGTTTCATCCCCCTGATGCCTGGTTACCTTCATTGCAATAATACCCAGTCAGATCAGTAGCACCAGCTTCACGCATCTACCTCCCAGCTATTTGAAAAAAAAGTAATAATATGATTGTTTTGCAACAACCATCTAGCCAGACTGAAATACGGCTTTGTATTAGTCGTATTAAACACTTAAACTCTGCCCTCATTTGGTCAGGAGCTCTTATGTTGGTTTGCAATGTTGGCAGCTCTATGACATGCTTGGTGGACGCCTACCTGCTGTGCCAACTATTTGAGCAACAAAATGTCTATCTATACAATACACATTAATGAATATGTTTCAAATTATGGCCCTTGATGTAATTCACAAATGCAAGGGAAGTAATTTTGACATTTAAGAAATTCCATACATTACAATAATTATTTAATTTCTTAGCGTCATTGCTTGACGTTTCTTCATATTAACGAGAAAAAGTCGGTAATATGAATACATTAATCAAGATATGATTCTAAGATTACACTAATCAAAATAAATAAGTACCCAATTGGTATATTATATTTTATAGATTCGAAAGGATTTTACAAGTGTCATAAATTTTTGGAAATTTGTACATAGTCTGCTAATTATGTTATACTTTTTAAATTATACCGGAAATGCACACGAAACGAAAAATTTGGTTGATGTTACATTTTCTGAACACAAATGATCCGGTTTTATTTCGGAACGGATAGTAGAATGTTCTCACAGTTCGTGTCTGATGTTATAGTATGACAACGGATTATGATGGAATGTTCTTATTTCCGATGTGTTCACACGTCGAACGATTTGGATCACATTCGCTGTAGAGGTGATGTAGGAGTCAATGTTCGGTCCACATTTGCACATGTTAAAATATCACGGTGAAAAAAAATCACCCACAAATGTCACAATGGTAAAGTTCGCTTTTGATAATTGGTTAAGCGTTTGTGACACTGTTGTTGGTGTCTATATACAATTAATATCGTTCTCATTCTAACACACACTACACAATTATACTACACTCATTACATGACTTGATTAAAATAAGTATATTATACATGTCGGTCTCCAAACCGTATCACAATTTTGATTATTGACCTTACACAGTAGGTGAATGGAAAAAAATTCACTCATTGGTGGCTGTGTTGGGCTGAGTGTAATATTACACAGTGCACTCAGACATTGCTTACTGGGTCTGTCGGACAACGGGACAAAAGGTCGGCGATTGTATTCATTCTGCCGGGAATATGGCGAACTTCAAAACTGAAATTCTGAAGCTTCAAGGACCAGCGAGCAATCATGTTATTTGATGGTACTGTGGAATTGATATACCTTAATGGACTGTTGTCAGTTTCGATGATAAAGTGACGTCCTAGAAGATATCTGGACAGCTTCGTTACACTTTCTACTAAGGCCACTGCCTCTAACTGCGGAATGGACCACGCCCGCTCTCGGGGCCTTAGTTTTCTTGATAGAAAACAAACGGGATGCAGGATGTCGTTGTATTCCTGCAATAGGACTGCACCGATCGCAATGGAGCTAGCATCTGTTCTCAATCTGAAAGGTAAACGAATGTTGGGCAATTTAAGGATGAGATTAGATGAATTCTTATCAGAAAAGTGTGCCAAAACTTTATCAAATGCATTTCGTAGGCATTCATCGTTTACAACTTTTTCGGGTTTATTCTTGGTTAGTAAGTTAGAAAAAAACCTCAGTCAGTTCTGAAAAATCAGGAATAAAGTTTCTATAATAATTAATAAGTCCCAACAAACTGCGGACTTGTTTCTTATTTGTTGGAAGTGACAGTTTTAGAATTTTGGAGACAATTTTGTTGTCTGTCATGACAAAGCCATTGGATATTCTGTACCCCAAAAATGATATCTCTTGGTAAGCCATGCTCACCTTTGAAGGCTTCACTGTCAGTCCGTGCTGTCTGATACTAGGTAGTAGTAGTAGAACGTCCTGTCCAGGTGTCAATGTTATAGTTCCGTCGTTGTCTCTGTATGGACACAGATGTCGTCAGTATAGTGAATGATATTAGGAATGTCAGATAGGAGGAGTCGTATAGCAGACAAGGCCAGTCTGGAGTTACTGGATCTAAGGATATAAAGTGGGTTACGGTTAAAATCTTCCAAAAGGATTTTCAAATTTCATGTTGAGATCATTTTGAGTGCTATCTCCAAACCTGCACTCGTACATGTGTGTATACATTCAATAGTTCAAACAATAATAATACACCATGTATAGTTGTGAAATGTAATCGTGCATGTTTGTATGATCTTTTGCAATTTGTGTATATTTTCCAAAATATGTAGGGTAATTTGTTGCTGATTTTTGTCAGTAATTCCACCGACTGATGTTTTACATTGTTCAGCATAGGTATTCGTATGAGTTGATTTAACATAGAGATTATGAGTGGCAGTAACAAAATTTGGTTCAACAGTAATGACATAAGTAACAAAGTCTGCTGGTTTGTCATGAGTAATATCATCTGTGTTGTGTCATGATGATGTGGAAATATAACTGTTTGTGAAGACATTTGTTTTGTATTTACAATCAGTAGTGCAAGAATAACTATCCACTGTGTGCACTTGGTTATGTGTGTAGTTAACAAGGAGTACAGGAGGTATAGTATATACCATGATGATTTGTGATCTTTCCTCGCTGTTGTGAACTGTTTGTTTTCTGCACCTTTTTCTTTGTGCTGATACACACCAGTTTCTGTTTCTTCTTGTTCTGAGATGGTAATCACGTTGGTATGGTGTGGTATCTTGGTCTGTTCATCATGTTGTTGTATGATGAGTTGGGTAGTTAAGGCAGTATTTGTTGTGGTGTTAACTTTTTGCCTTGTGTGAGGTTTGGACTCTATGTAATCTGTCACATTCAATACATTTCCAATTAATAAATCACAACATGGATTGTCTAATAAAGCACAAGTTACTCTGCCTGATAAGAAAGGTGATTTTATATTGGCCCATGCCATGGGATATTTCTCTACTGTCCCTGAAACAGTTTTGCAATAGATGTACTCATCTAGGTAGTCTTTAGGATCAGCTAAGGTCTTTCGAAGACCGATAAGACAGGACCCTGTGTCGCGTACACATGTGCATACTGTGTCATTGATGTAACCTTTATGGAATGTTAATTTTCCTAATGACAGTTTTGAGGTTTTGTTCAATTCCTCACTTTCTTGTTGAGCATTGACCTCTTTATATAAAGAATGAGGTTGAGTGATGTTAACAACATTATTACAATATGGTACAAAGTCTGGTGTTGTCTTCATGTCTGTGATGTTCACTTTTCTTACATTCTTTGCTGAACTGCATTTTGAGTCTATTGCCAAGTTAGCTTCCTCATTGGCAATAGGGACGGCGTGCCCGCATGTTAAGGTACCATTTTCATTGAAGGTATTACAGACAGTACATTTGTTAGCACTAAATACATCACAAGCCTGTGCTGCATGTACAGGATGTTTTTCTGGATTTTCGTCTTCTGACGTTGAGCTATCGAACAAGGCGGCATTGGCTTTGTTGGTCATATGCCTGCCTCTACAATCCATACGATAGTGACCGTAAGCCTTGCAGAGAAAACATTTACGTGCACTTTTGAACGATCTACGTTCTACGTCTTGTCTGTTTACCATATTTTGCAAGTATGTTAGGTACCCTGGGTTTTTATCGCACATCTCGTTCAAATGGTGAGACAATTTACAGTGAGTGCATTGTCTAACTCTATCAGAGGTAGGCCTGTGTGGTTTTTGCCTACTATAGTTGTTCTCATAGTTGGCTGCTGCTACCCAGTTACTGTCAGTAGCTTCAGTGGCAAAACACTGTTTATTTGCCGTATAATAGGCCGACCCACGTCTTTCCATTTCTTCCACACTTGTGCATTCATTCTCCTGCAAGAACTTAGAAAAAGATGATGGGACAGAAGAAATAACTTTATCTCGAATAATGAGATCTTCTAATTTATCATAATTTTTGTTAATTTTGGCTGATGAAGTCCATTTGCTGAAAATGTCTCGGACTAAACAGAGGTAGTCAGAGAACGTTTGAGTTGATTTTGGACTCAGTTTACTGAATTGTTCTCTGTACCCTGCTTCATCTAACATGAAATGTGCCATTATTTTAGATTTAATGTAATGGTACTCTTTTCTGAGGTCTTTGGGGATGGTTTCAATGACTTTAAGAGGTTCCCCAGATAGACTCCTCATATATAAAATATTCCATTCCGAAAGTGGAACTTGGTAATGTTCCATTAAAGTCTCAAAATTTTGGGTAAAGGCTGCTATGCAGTCACCCGAGGTATAGTTACGAACGATACCTTGGTACTTTTTATACTGGTTTTCTTTTTCCAGTCTTTCAGATTTCTTTGACTCTTTATTCATTGCAGTCTCAGTGTCGAGTTGTTTAATTTTCAACTGTAATTCAAGTTCTTCTCTCTTACTCTGAGCTGCTATTTCTGCCTTTTTCAGCTCTGTTTCATTCTCAATCTCGGCCCTTTTAATGCACTATCTATCTCGGCTTGCTTTGTCTTTGCAGCCATTTCTACTTCGGCTTGCTTTAATGCTGTTTCTGCCTCTACTTGTTTGGCAGCTTTTTCAATCTCTGCCTGTTTCAAGGCTGTTTCTGCCTCAGCTTGCTTGGCAGCCATTTCTGCTTGTTTTAGAGCTCTTTCTGCTGCTCTATCTTCGCGTTCACAGTATTCAGCGTATTTCTTCTCACTCCATTTGTTAATTCATCACCTTCTAACTTTAATTTTAAACCCATATCGATGAAATCAAATAATGACGACATGATGGAGAAAATATGTCAATGAAAATCAACCACACAAAATATAGTTGTAAATGGTTAGTAGAAAAACAACTTACAATTGATTTGACTATACGATGCGTGCCCACTAATGCATACGTAAAGTTAAAGTGAAGAAAAATATACTCAAGTGCCCTTGGATATGGTGACGAATGGTTGGGCAATCGGGCTAGAAAACTGTAGGGTCGTACTTCGGAACCACTAATGACCTCTACGGCAGGGTTATGGATGGTACGCAAAAACCTGCTTTGTTTTTGGAGAGAAATAAGTTAGCGTGTGTTTGTTGGTGTGTGCCTGTAAGTCACTAAGTGTTGATTAGGTTTGGATGGCGTTGAGTATAATTGTATGTCGTAAATTTGTCGTCAACAGTGTTTCTTTCAACAGAAGTTACACTCTTTCCAAAACTCTTTGCGTTCCACAAACTCAATACACAAAACAATCTATCTGTATTTGAACACTCAATAACATTGATGACACATCACTTACATCAAGATGACATTCAGTAAGGACAAAGACATCAAGTTTACAAGATGGCGACAAGGTCAAAATGGTGGCAAAATCACAATGTTGACAAGGTCAAACGATGACAATTTTCACAGATCACAAATGTTTAACACGTTTACAGGATCAAACAATATGTACTGTACATTTACTAATGATCTTAAACATATTTAGACAATGTAGTAATGGATCACACTGAGACTTTTCCGATCACATGTACATCACTATAACCTTGACAAATTTTACAAGTACAAGAATTATAGTTTTAAATCACAAAGATGAACAACACACGTCTAAATATATTAGGTTCTTAAATAAAGACGAGCAACCCACGTCCACACATGTCAGGATCTTATATTCGGCTCGTTGGCTAACACATGTGAGACAGTACAAGTACAACGTAATTCGACGTAAGACATAGCAACACAAGTTCAATGGATTTATTACCACATTAAATACATAACAATAGTTACAGCAATGTACAACATATAACTCACAACCACAATACAGCTCATAGGTCTGACGCTCACGATATCAGTCGTTCAGCTCACAACCACGGAGATTCACACAAACGCCTTGCTCTCGACACACACGTCCGTTCAGATGTCCAGTCCCAGCTTGGTCTGAGATTAACACACACACTGTCCACTGCCTCTCGTGGGGTCACGTGGCTTTGCGTGCGTCTGTCGTCAGCGCTGGTCGCGTGTCAGGTAATAATCTCGCCAGCCGACAACTCTTGTCCGCCGGGTGCCGTAACGATGTTGCTGCACACTTAGGCTCTGACAATAACATATAAACGGGGGAGTTTCTTCAGACTGCATGTTCTCCTAGGGTCAACATATGAAATTAGTATCAGTTTTTTTTCTCTGAAGGGAAATGGGAAGAGGAAAGGGACCTAGTCACCTCAATGCAGCATGTGACCTGGTATAGCTGATGACTTGCTATCATTTCAAATCATACACAGCAGGACCTGTTACGGAATTACATTCACCATGTGGGTATATGGGCAATGAAGTAGTTGACCCTGGCTATGTGATCTTGGCTGTGTGTGAAAAACAGTCACAAATGAAAAGAGATAAGACATTCACCCAGGTAAAGCTAGAAAACAGCACAACTTGTAATGAGGAAGCTACTCATGAGGAAGAGACCAGAGGAAAGACTTCACACTGTTTAAGAAGAACCAAAGAAGAAGGCACAGATGCTGGAATGATAAGGGCACAGCTGAAAGGGGGAAGTTCAGAACAGCCAATTTATGGAGAACAACAACTCTAGCCCAATGTTCAACATGGATGTTGAAGTATGATATGGATGTTAGGTACATGAATGTTGAGGCGAGTAGTGACTATGTGACCTGAGTTTTTGAAGAGTTACAAATAACCTCACTGGCTTTACCATGAAAATAGGCTCATAGGCTTTACTATGAATTTGGGAAGGAAAAGTAGGAGAGTAAAGTAGCTGATCACTTCAATCGGCAAGACTGTGTTTTAGAATATGCAATATATATGTCCATTTCCTACATATTTTTTAATACATCAACAGCAGTATCTTCTATAAATCCACCAAGTCATATATCTGTTTGATCATCTTCCTTCAATCTATAAATCTATTCATATATTTGGGCACTCATATGTGAATCAACCTATAAACTCATCTGTGTGTGCATCCATCTTTTCATCTATAAATACATTTATACATCTGTGTGTCCATCTGTTCAACAATTTATAAATCCATCCATAAATCCATATTCTCAAATGATCATCAATCTGTAACTCCATTCATACATCTGGGCATTCATAAGTCAAACAACCTAAACATTCATTTATACATCTGTGTGTTCATCTGTCCAACAATCTATAAATCCATCCATACATCTGTATTCCCATCTGTTCAACAATATATAAATTCCTCCATACATCTTTGTACCCTTCTATCCATCAATCTATAAATTCATTCATGCATCTGTGTATTCATCTGTCCAACAATCTATAAATCCATTCAAATACCCATGCACCCATTTGTCCATTCATCTGTACATATATCCAATCATAAATCTATATGCTCATCTAACATATTTTTCATTTCATTCACTTGGAATCAGCCTATATCTGCAATTTTTTATTTATTATTTGTTTTAAAAAATGATCATCTACTGCCTATAGTACCTTGCAGTGTAGAGCAGGGGGATCTTGAGCCTGAGGAATTAAGACAGCCTGGCTAGTGCAGTCACCGCAAACTATACAGGTTAGGGTTTTCTTTTTTCCCCCAATAGAAAAAAATCCACGCTTTACAGAGAATTCACACCCGGGTCTCCCGAAAGAGACCCTGACATTCTTAGCCACTCGGCCAGCATAAATCCCTCTAAAGTCAGCAAGTAAAGGACCTTTTTCATACCATGAGGTGCATTCGGTACTTGGTGCTAGTCCCATATTTTTAAACCAATCAGCAATCAACGGACAACCTGGTCAGCATCACGCTGGCCAACTTGACTTCCCAGGCACCCATTCTAGGCTGAGATGGCCTGGGAGACCAAGTCACTGTAATAAAAATTCCTGCCTTGAAGGAGATTCAAACACTTGACCACCAGATCAGCAGGCAAGCATGCTAGTCACTGTGCTGTTGTGATTCCCATAAATCCATCTATTCATGTATAAATTATCCATCTGTATGTCTGAACATTAATCTGTTCAATCATATCTAAATCGATCTATCTATACATGTGGGTGCCCATATGTCTATCCATCTATAAATTAAATCATTCATTCATCTGTGTCCATCCATCTATAAATCTATACATCATATATCTGCATGTCTAGCTGTCCATCCATCCACTTAAACATCTATGTGCCCACCTGTTAGTCAACCTTTAAACCCATCATTCTTCAAACACATACCATATTTTACGGAGTATAAGACGCACTTTTTTCTTCAAAAAATTGCCTCCAAAATGCAGGTGCGTCTTATACTTGAAATTAATATAATATAATAATATAGTGTTATTTATTTTTAAAATTGCTTTAAAATTAAGGTGCGTCTTATAGTCCGTAGCGTCTTATAGTTCGTAAAATACGGTATAACATGTCACTGTCTACTGTTGATGTCATTTCACTCCAGTCAAACTGTAAGTGTTCAAATGTACACAGATTCCTAATTTTCCTATGAAATACCAATAAATACATCATATGTCAACTAAGTATATCATATATTCAACTACATAAACCATACGTCATCTACATAATCCATATGTCACCTCCATATTTCATATGTTACCTGCAATGACACTGGCTCTGTGGCGAAGGGGTTACAAATGTAATTTGAAAGCCTGCACATGGCACTCAAAACCCAGGTGCGGGTGATTTGGAAGCAGACCGCCTTACACTGATTTCCATACAATGGTATCAGTGCTGGTTGTTCAGAAAGTAATGGCAAACTACTTAACATAATCTTGCCAAGAAATTACAAATAGCCAAATATTGCTTGGGTTGATTGCAATCTCCTGTTAAGAATATGCAACTAACTTAACTAACCTGCAATGGCACTAACAGAAATTACACTGCATCTGCATTAATAAAACTCCACTGGTATAAATAATAAGCCGTCTGTATAAAATATTTGTCAGCTATATCAAACATATCAACTATATAAACCACAAGTTGCCTACATAAATATGATATAACAGCTACTCACTTTGTATCAACCGTAACTTGTTCTTTGGCTGCCTCTTCAAGATCTCTTGCCAATCTTTGTTGTCTGGCTCTATGGACAAAAAATACATATAAACACATGTCTGTGGTCTTGAAGTAATTAATACTCTTGCTTGCTGGATCTGTGGTCCTGGAGTCTCCTTAAGATGGATAGTTTTACTGACCAAATCTGTTTTCTTCATTTCTCTTTCAAGGGTAGTGCATTACACCGGGTTATGCACCTCAAGGGTCAGTATGTCCGACTTCTGCATGCATATGTGTAAGGTTTGCTTCCTCTACACAGATTCTGTTCGAGGTATTGAGCTCCATCTACCCGGGGTAGGTTTTCCTTCCTAATAATTTTGTCAGGGCAGCGGCCTTACCGCCTACTCTTTGTGATTTCCAAGCGCCGTGGGATTTGTAACGTGCACAACTTGCACACTGGACCTCCTGTTTTAAGCCCATATCTGAAAAGACTAGGTATCCAATCTCACTACCCGTGAGATCTAGGGGCATGTAATATCATTAAATACAGGTGGTTCTGGGAAAAATTCTTAGCACTATACCAGGAATGAAGCCTGTACCGTCTGAGCCTGAAGCAGACACCATAACCTCTCAGCTGTGGCTCCCTCTAGAGTCTAATGTGACCATATGACCCTAGTGTAACTGTTACTGAGGCCTTTATGAAAAGTACATATCCTTTACAGACGTAGTAGTCAACATAAACATTTTTTTTTGCTGTTCGTGATTCCTGGGCAAGTTTAAGTTCAGTAGTTTGCCATTGCTTTCTGAACGACCGGCACCCATACCATTTCATAAAAAAACCAACACAGCTGTGTTTCGAAAGCAGTATGCGGGATAACTAACTGCGTCTGTAACCCCTCTTGCCACAGATCCGGTGAGACCTGTATAGGAAGCAAATAACAGTAACACTGTAGACAACAATATATGTCCCAAGAGATGACTAAGGAGGGTTGGCTACCTCTTCTCATAGAAAATTTTGCTGCAAATTCTAACCAATCATGAACAAGTCTAAAAATGAGGAAAACAGAATAAAAATGAGGAAAACAGAATAACTCAAACAACCAAGAGTAAAGGGGGATCTTCCAGAGTGGTGATACAATGCAGAGAAAGCCAAAGGAATCTGGATCACTAAGTTACTTCATTTCACCTACAGTTTTGTGGACTTTGTGTGGTTTTTTATGTGTACTGTGTATGAGTTCCATCTCAAGATAGCACATTACAAAAGTTCCACAAGCAAGAGAAACTTACTTGATAAAATCTGCATTTTCAGCATTCATTTTGTCTGCGTCCTTGGCCTTCTGCTCCATCCACCTTTGCACAAGGTCATTGTTGTCTTCAATGGCACGCTGGTACTTTTCTTCTAAAGCCGTGAATGCCATCTAAAATGTCATCAGCACACACAATTATGGCACCTTGCAGCACAGATACCATCATTTTTCAATTCACTTCATTTAGTCTGAGGTGTAGTCAACAGACTGTTAACAGCTACTTTCTTTGTGGTTTGCTTCCATCAAGAACACTAGTAAAACAATCTATGAACATAAAGTGGTGAAAACAAAATGAAGATAACAAACAGGATTATGTAGCATCTGTGAGTTAGGCAGAAATAAGCAGACCGACCTGGATCTTAAGTCTCATTATAAGACACTTTGGACTCCAAGTCTACCTATATTGACTGGATCTCAAAGGCTCTGCACTTATAACATTGGAGAATCAATGTAAACTTCAGAACATATCCTACAAGACTCCAGAATTTGTCAAGCAGAGAATGGAAATCTGGCGAGTAGGACAAATCCTACAAGACAAAACGTAGGGAACTGGTGAGGACATCAGGCGCACAGCCCTGTTCATTACTCAGAGGAAACTCAACTTTGTCATCTCACCAACCTCCTGATAATCCAGAAAATCTGAACCCAGCTTTCAGCCTGTCTTATTTGTCATGGCTAACAGCTGTCTCTTCTGAGCGTGCTTGCACATAATCATACACACAAATCATCTCAACTGAAACTGCCCTGCTTGAGTGTGCACGAGTTAGTGAAACATTATCTGGTTGCAGACCAAGTCACTTTCTGTTATATTTAGTTATTTTCAGTTATTATTACACTAACTCTTCTTAGTCACCTCCGACAACATATATGGCAGGTTACAGTGTTACCACTCTTTGCTCCCCTTCTAGGCCCCGGCAACACACAGGCATTCGTCACATTTACTGTAAATAATATAACAACCTGCAGCAGTTGGCACCTGAAAGGTTAATAATATAATTCCCTGTGGGGCTTGGCTCATAAATGAATGAATAGTTAATATTACAGGAACTAATTAATCTGCAAGACATATATCATTACAAACTATCATCATCATCATCATCATCAAGTGCCCTGCCAGCTGGCATAGATGTTCATGTCTCTCTACGGATATCAGTCTTTGGTGTTCTGGATCAACTCAGCTGATGATATTCCTCCATGCCACCATCTCGGTCCATCCATAATCATTTCTCTTGGTCTTATTTCTGTCTCTCTTCCCCTTGATCTTTCCAGCTGTCACAATGCTCTCCAATGCCTTTCTTCCCATCACATGACCAAAGAAAGCTATTTGTCTCTTTCTTATTGTTGTATATAATGTTCTAGTTTCATTAGCCTCTTTCAGTCAATCGTTGTTAGTTACTCTGACAGTCCAAGAACACTGCAACATTTGTCACAGAAACCATATATCTGTTGCTTCCAAGTTCTTCCTACTTTGTTCATTTACATTCCAAGATTCACTATCATACAGCAAAACAGGTTCTTTGTAGCATTTCAAGACACTCTTTCTTACATTCAATGATACTGACATTGCATAATGTGCATTTCCTTTTCTGAAATGCAGCTTTTGCTTATAAACTATAGTGAATAATAATAATACCTGCAGAGCCTGGTGTTCATCTTTCAACATCTGGTTTGTGGCCTCCAGTTCAGCTATGGTCATTTCTAGATTTTTCTTGGCTTGTTTCAAGGCTATGTTTGTTGTCACTGTATCAGAAATCCTGTCCAAATATTAAAATCATCTCCTTTCATTTATCAATATTTTATCAATAAAAATGTACTGGCCAGGTGATTATAGTAATCTATAATTATACTGGAGTTGTGTGGGCATAGTGGTTAGTGTGCTTGCCTACTAAGAATGTGTGAGAAAAGTAAAGGACTATTTTTACATGCCGCAGGGCATACTGGCAATATAGTGTTAGCCCCATGTTTGTATAGACCAATCAGCATTAGTGGGGGTTATGTGGTTGACATCATGCCAGCTGCTTTTACTGGATCAAGCTGGCAGCTCAGGTCAATTTTAAAAATCTGTCTCAAGAAGAAGAAGGATAGTTTAGTTTAGTTTAGTCAACGGACCAACATCATGGCACACGGGTGTAACCCATAAGTGCTCCGTTCTACTCCTAACTCAAGCCCGAGTCCGGAGAATCTCAGCTCAGTGCATGAACTCCGTAGCACCGGCGAGGATCCTGAAATACTTTGGGTTTAACTCGACATTTTGCCTGGGCATTCAAGTACGTCATTGTCGCCAAGGGAGGAGAAGCAGAAACTAGATCTTGAAGTACAAGTTTGCCAGCAGCGAGGACAAGAATCTGCAGATAAGTGGCTTGACACCCGTCTGCCAACTCTATCAACCTTAATCAATAGTATAACCCAGATAGGGCCCAAATGCAAGGGTTTAGCAAGCGCTACGCGACAACCTCCTTTTAGCTCTGGAAGTTTTCCTAGAGATGTAGGCTCTGCTAGGACCTCCCTCCTCCTTCATTCCTACTGCTTGAGAAACTCTGTTCAGCTTATTTCCAAATAACTTTATGAGCCAATTCTGGAACTGTATCTGGGTATCTTAGGAAGTTATGTTGATTATTTTCATTCATGCATGACTGGGATACCAGCACGGATCTTAAACCCCAGAAGCGACACTACAATATGTCTTATTATTTCTACTTATTTCCCCTTATCTTTCACACGTGCTGATCAATATCAGTGAGAGTATTTCTCCTGTTACTTCGACGGTCTGTGAAGTTTACCAGCAAATGAATACTGAAATCATCAAAGCTTCTGTACTAACTTCCTGAAGACAGCCATCTGCAATTATGGCCATAATCTCCACTGTGAGCCTTGAGTCGAATCATGAGAATGGTTACCAGAAGATGAATTTGTACTCACATGGCATCTTTATGTTGAATTTCTTTCTCCTTTTCTTGCAACAAGGCATTTAGATCAATTATCTGCTGCGAATTCTGCAAACAGTGTCAAGAAATATTTTGCATAAAAGATAACTTATGATGATTATACTGAGTAAAAGATAACGGATGATTATTATTCTAAGTAATAGTTTACATTTGAATATTATTCTGAGTCAAATTTAGCATTCGGTAATTATTCTAAATAAAAGATAACAATAAATCATTATTCTGATTTAAAGATAACTTGATGATTATTTTGAGTAAAAGATAACTTGATGATTATTCTGAGTAAAAGACAATCTATAATACACAGTGTCAATAAAGTGTTACATATTCTTCAAAGCAGGCTGCATTAATATATTGATAAAGGTAAAATTCCACAGCAGGTTCTGCTACTGAAGTGTCAAGTGTTAGGCCTTCATAAGTTCTAGGCCATGAAAGAATAAAATAGGGTTGCCAGGTCATTTCCTCCCCACTTTTCCTTCCCTGAAAATATCTAGAAAATTATCCATTGTCCATTCTTTAAGGCCACAGAGATCACAGAGCCGTAACTAGTTGGCAAGAAAGAATGCTGTTACTACTTGGGATTGAACCAGACCACTGTATTAATAAGCAAATTCACTAACCACTACGCCAAAGCAAACTTCCTATAGACAGATTATATCCAAGGTAACAGACTTTATCTACCCATGAGTAGGTTTTCTTTTGTGACAACTTTGAATGGGCTTCGTTCGAACTTATGGCCTGCTCTTCTTTGCCATTTCCAAGTGCTGTAGGATTTTTAATGTGCACAACTTGTACAAGAGAACTCCTGCTTTTCCATCCTTACTCGAGAAGGCTGGGTATCTAATCTCCCTACCCAAGAAATCAGGGAGGACGTGACATCATTAGACACCAACAGGGCTTGGGAAAATTCTCTGCTTTAGGCTAAGATCGCACCTGGTACCGTCTGAAGCTGAGGCAGGTAACATTACAGCGTCCGTGATAAAATAGTTCAAGACAGCAAATAACATAAACCTTGTTATTTAGTCTACATGTAGGACACAAATACTATAAGTACTACACAGCAATAGATCTTCAATGATTACTGACTACGGGTTAATGCTAGAGGTCTCCTACTGCGTAGTTTGGTGCTCCTTACAACTGACTAATTTTCCAACTCTGACTGCTGTTGTAAGGAAAGTCCCTTTTTCAATACATAGTTGAATCCCTGTTCCTTTTCTCAACACACAGAATTGACTCAATTTCCCGTTTTCAACACAAAACATTGACATACCTCTCCTTTCTTTTTGTGCATTTCTGTAAGTTCCTCCTGTAGTTTGAACAGCTTTTGTTCCAGTGCATGGGTGTTGGCATTATTTCCTCCCCTGAAATGACAAATGAATAGTTGCATCTAAATCTACATAGTCTTGTAAAGCCTGCACTGAAGGTAACAGGGCAGCTTATGAAGGACAGCATGACAAAGAATAGCGACAATTAAGATTAATTCAGTTAAAAGGCTGGGGGGAAAACAGTAAGTTAGTTGCTGCTGTACAGTATACTGTTTAGTGTGATGTTCTTATGAGGGTAAGTTAATAAGTAAGCCACAAATGGCTGTAGAAAAATAACTAATTATGATAACAACTTGAAACCAGTTTATTTTTATACATACATTGTCCCTTTATTTCTCAACATAATTTCCACCAACACTGATGCACTTATTCCATAATTGTATCCGTCCTCCCAAACTGGCTGCATAGAACTATGTGCTTTTTTATTTTTATTTACCTGCCATCCCACAGAACTGTGTGACTTACTTATTGACTCGCCCTCGTAACTTTTTCTACCCATCTATGCACCGCTTTACGGGACAAACATTTGTCAGTATAAACACTGAATACCCACCTTGGCGGGAGACATTTTGCGAATGACGCCGAAGTTGAATGTGAAGTGAAAACGTGGTTTAGAAAACAGAGCATGCAGTTCTATGTGACCAGTTTGGGAGGACTGATAACACAATTGGATAAGTGCATCAATGTTGGTGGAAATTATGTTGAGAAATAAAGGGACAATGTATGTATAAAAATAAACTTGTTTCAAGATGTTATCATATTTAGTTATTTTTCTACAGCCATTTGTGACTTACTTATTGACTTCCCCTCGTAGATCATGTCACTACTCAGCAAAAGACACATAATGAAGCAGACACAAGTCGATCAAGAGTTAGCAGAAGGTGAAATTGAAAAATAAAAAAGAATATATGGAGGAGGAAATGGGGAAAAGGTAAAGAAAATAGAAAAGTTAACAATTAGTTGCATATGCTTTACAGGATGTCGCAGTCAAGCCCAACATTTTTTTTGGCTGTTTGTGATTTCTTGGCAAGTTTACATTCAGTACTTTGCCACTGCTTTCTGAAAGACTGGCATTCATACCACTGTATGAGATCTGCTGCCAAAACGCCAACAGTTGTGCTTCGAATGCACCATGCAAGATTATGAATTGCGTCCATAACTCCTTTGCAACAGCACCGTCTATAATAGTAAAAAGGGGGAAAAAAGGAATAACAAAATTAAAGAGAAGCAGAACAAAGTGAATAGAGAATCTTTATTGTGACCTCCCTTATCTGCCTGCTTTCATTTGCATTATTTCTGATGCTGCATCATTCACTGCCTCCACTCTTTACTCTGTTTTGTCTTGTCCATCCACTGTCAAACAAGTTGAAGAACTGATTTATTACCTGTGATGGTTCATACATTGCCACAAGGTGTTGTAGGGAGCTGCAGTTTATGTCCTAGGACCAGGTGTGCTGTGCTAGTTAATGTGAGCCTGTATCATTTATGGCTGCCATCCATCTGGTCTTCCTTGAGCTCTGTAATTCTTCTTCTAAAGTTGTAGGATGCATATGGATGTGCAAGCTTCATTCTCAATAGATGACCAAACGACCTTATTCTCTGTCTTTTTACGTAATAATGCATGGTGTTGTTCTTACCTTGTTGCCCTTTGTTTATCTTCTAGTTACACTGATAGAACTTCATAACCATCTCTTCTCCCACGCTGTAATCTTTCTCTCTTGCAAGTTTGGAGTTTGTTAGTGACAAAGTCTGACAATGATATTAAACAGTTGGTATTAATTTGCTGTAAATCCCTTGTCTCTTATGTTTCTGTGTTGATACTTGGGTGTGTGAGCAGTGGTCTCATCTCATCATGTTCCTCTTGTACCTTGCGGTGTCGAGGTGAAGTATAAACAGCAGGAGAGTGCCCGCTTATGGGCTTCATATATCGATATTCCCATGGACTCTGTTATTCCCTGCGTCCATCGTTTACGTGGTCGGCCTCTTCCTCTGTTTCCCTCTGGTCTGTACATCATTGCTTGTTGTGGTATACTGTTAGTTGGTAACCTACTTGCATGGCCAAACCATTTGACTTGCTGCCTTCTAATAAAATCTAGTGCAGTTATAACCCCCACTTTTTTTTGCAGTGGTGACAGCTGATAAAACACTGTCTGGCATCTGATTTCCATCTCCCTGCAAAGTCATCTAACGTCTGTAAAAATACCCCTAAGATATTTGAATTCTGGAGTTGTTTTTTTTAAATATCTGAGTTTCTAAAATAAATGTTAAGAGGTCTATGCAGTCCAACAATCTTCAAAGCTACTGTCATATTTTTGCTGATGTTCATGTTGTATCTCTCACATGTCCTATTAAGAATTGCTATGAGCTTTTGTAATTTTTCCTCAGTATTTCACCCTGCAGAGGAGGAACCAGCCAATACTGAAATTACTGGGTTGTAGCATCAGATGCAGGGACATTATTACTAATAATATTAATATTATTAATATTTAACTCTAATGTTAAATCAGTACTGCTATATGGATGGATATGAAACATAGAGAATGACTAAAACAGTTACTAATAAACTACAAACATTCATTAACTGGTAACTGTGCAAAATAGAAGTTCTAAAATGGTATGACAGAATCCCTAATGCAGAGCTTAATGAGCAAAATAGGCAGATTCCAGCAAATCAAAAGGTTAGGGAAAGACGCAGCTCTAGATAGGAGACACAATGAGAAAACCATGTTTAAAACTAGAAAGTCCTTTCTCTGGAACCCAGATAACAGTGGAAGCAGAGGGAGACCAAGGAACACACAGAGAAGACAAATCAAGATTGATGAATAACACGGGGAGGACATGGAGCCAGCTGCAAGAGATAGCCAAGGATAGGACAACTTGGTGTCAACTGGTTGAAGGCCTATGTTCCAATGGAGGAATATAGAGCAGAAAACGAAGAAGATAAACCCCCAACATCTGAGAACAACATGCTTCTGCCAGCGTACACTTACAAACCCCAACATCTGAGGACAACATGCTTCTGCCAGCCTACACTTACAAACCCCCAACATCTGAGAAGAACATGATTCTGCCAGCGTACACTTACAAACCCCCAACATCTGAGAACATGCTTCTGCCAGCGTACACTTACAAACCCCAACATCTGAGAACAACATGCTTCTGCCAGCATACACTTACAAACCCCAACATCTGAGAACAACATGCTTCTGTCAGTGTACACTTACAAACCCCAACATCTGAGAACAACATGCTTCTGTCAGAGTACACTTACAAACCCCAACATCTGAGAACATGCTTCTGCCAGCGTACACTTACAAACCCCAACATCTGAGAACATGCTTCTGCCAGCGTACACTTACAAACCCCAACATCTGAGAACAACATGCTTCTGCCAGGGTACACTTACAAACCCCAACATCTGAGAACATGCTTCTGCTAGTGTAAACTTACAAACCCCAACATCTGAGAACAACATGCTTCTGTCAGAGTACACTTACAAACCCCAACATCTGAGAACATGCTTCTGCCGACGTACACTTACAAACCCTAACATCTGAGAACAACATGCTTCTGTCAGAGTACACTTACAAACCTCAACATCTGAGAACAACAGGCTTCTGCCAGCGTACACTTACAAACCCCAACATCTGAGAACATGCTTCTGCCAGCGTACACTTACAAACCCCAACATCTGAGAACAACATACTTTTGCCAGGGTACACTTACAAACCCCAACATCTGAGAACATGCTTCTGCCAGCGTACACTTACAAACCCCAACATCTGAGAACAACATGCTTCTGTCAGAGTACACTTACAAACCTCAACATCTGAGAACAACAGGCTTCTGCCAGGGTACACTTACAAACCCCAACATCTGAGAACATGCTTCTGCCAGCGTACACTTACAAACCCCAACATCTGAGAACAACATACTTTTGCCAGGGTACACTTACAAACCCCAACATCTGAGAACATGCTTCTGCCAGCGTACACTTACAAACCCCAACATCTGAGAACAACATGCTTCTGTCAGAGTACACTTACAAACCCCAACATCTGAGAACATGCTTCTGCTAGTGTAAACTTACAAACCCCAACATCTGAGAACATACTTCTGCCAAGGTACACTTACAAACCTCAACATCTGAGAACATGCTTCTGCCAGCGTACACTTACAAACCCCAACATCTGAGAACAACAGGCTTCTGCCAGAGTACACTTACAAACCCCAACATCTGAGAACAACAGGCTTCTGCCAGCGTACACTTACAAACCCCAACATCTGAGAACAACAGGCTTCTGCCAGAGTACACTTACAAACCCCAACATCTGAGAACATGCTTCTGCTAGTGTAAACTTACAAACCCCAACATCTGAGAACATGCTTCTGCTAGTGTAAACTTACAAACCCCAACATCTGAGAACATGCTTCTGCCAGCGTACACTTACAAACCCCAAAATCTGAGAACATGCTTCTGTCAGAGTACACTTACAAACCCCAACATCTGAGAACAACAGGCTTCTGTCAGTGTACACTCACAAACCTCAACATCTGAGAACAACAGGCTTCTGTCAGAGTACACTTACAAACCCCAACATCTGAGAACAACAGGCTTCTGCAGGCGTACACTTACAAACCCCAACATCTGAGAACAACAGGCTTCTGCCAGCGTACACTTACAAACCATCCCCTCGTATCTGGTGGTTGGTGCTCTCCTCCTTGAGCTTTTCAACCTCCACCTGTAGATGGACATTCCTAAAATGGAGCTGACTGGTTATTTCCTGAAGCCGGTTATCTGGAGAAAGTTAGATGATATCTTTTATAGTTTGGACCATCAATAATGCATCTACTTTGTTATTTTGCTAATAAAATTGATATCACTACAGTCCAGGCAAATCCAATGGTGTTCAGATGACACCAGCGGGTATCATCAAGTAAGTAGTTGAAATGTTGCATATCCTTTGCAGGAAGTTGCTATAAACCTGACCGCGGGTTGATTTACTAGGCAATTTCTTCTTCTTCTTCTGCATTCATCCGGAGTTTTTTTGTCAGACGTGATTGTGTTGTGCCTGTTTACAGCAGAGCTGCGTTCTTGCGCCGTTAGGCCAACACATTCTACTTCTGCGGGCATTTGTTGACCGGGTTAACCTTCCCGGGGTACTAGGCAATTTTATGTTTAGTAGCTTGTCATTGCTTTCTGAATGAGAAGTCAATACTGAAGTCCAAATGAACCCACTACCCTGCCATAAACACAAATGTGCTGCCGCAATGACCTGCATACAAAGAGTATGTAGTGGCTGGGGATTTATTTAGGGAGAGTCCAACTGGTGTCCAGATGACAAACAGATAGCATCCATTATGTTGTTGTGGAATATTGTTTGAGTAAGGTCTCGCTGGTTTTAATAAATGCGCTAAGATGCAATATTAGAAATGTGAAAATTAGGTGCAGAGAGATGAAAAAATACTGATGACTGGGAAGAGATAAAACTGTGCAATGGTAGAATACTGGATATTACATACCCACAGCCATTAAGTTCAACTCCTAAATTAGATTAGGAAATTCATGTTTACCTTTACATGAGGACTATAAATGTATGGTTATAATAATATCACATGCAGCAGAGGATGTGAAACTCGAAATAGCTATGGATGTATTATTCCTCTTCTTCTTGTGCTCTATTTCACTCATGGCATACACCTTAAACCAACTCATGAAAAGCCCCTTGTAGACGTTCATATCTGGTTGGATTTTGCAGTTAAACTGTCTACAGGATGATTGAATAGCCAGCCCTCATGCCAACCCTCCCTAATTGTCTCTTATGCCATGCATGGCAGGTTACAGTTACTTATCTTTGCTTCCCATATGGGCCCCAGTAACAGATGGGTACTATGATGTATGGCCATTGCATTATCTTACAGAATAAGTTGATGCCATGAATGTTGTTACTACCATGACCATCAATCATGGATCATGTCATTGATTTGGGACTTCCTGTCCAATATGGTGGATAGGCTGTTAAGCTGTCAAGGCCTGTAGAGTGGTTTTGCTTCTGGCTTCAGTTTGCTTACGTATTTTCCTTATGCTGGACTGGTAATACATGGTTCCGTCGCCCAGCTACTGAGTTAAGTGCTTGGAGTGACACTGTGAGCTGTGGATTTCATGTGGAAAGCTTTTTCATATTTCTGCAGTTGTTTGCATTGTGAACTCTACATTCAGAAAAATGGTGGTTGGCCGGTTGTTGAACTAGCTGGTTTTGCATTATGCAGTAACATGCGAGTAACTGCTGGTGTTTTAGTGACTGCCACTTCCATCTGCACTGAACTGTAATTTTAGTGGTGGACTGTTGTGTTGGCATTCTGGCAGCAGCCTTATGGCATGTATAAATTAGCATGATAGTTAGTCGGGAGTGCTGTCTGCTCCACTTTTCACATGGGACAGTGAGAAGCATTTTGTATTTCCATGCCTAGCCAGTTTGCATGTCTAGCATATGTGTAACATCTTTGTATATCTTGCATGTCTGTATGTCTAGCATATCTGCATGTCTCTCATGTGTGTATGCCTAGCCTAATTGCATGCCTAGTCTGTTTGTATGTATAGCATGTCTGTATGTCTACCATGTTTGTATGCCTAGCATGTTTGTATATCTAGCATTTGTGTATGTCTAGCATATTTATATGTCAACAATGTTTGTACATCTAATACCATGTTTGTATGCTTAGCCTGTTTGTATATCTAGCCAAAGACCGAAATTTGTGGTGTACATCATTACGCAAGGGTGTAGTCACTTGCGAAGCAAATAGGACCGCAAGAGCTGTGAAAAAAGTATGGACAGAAAAACCACTGCAGAAGATCCTCCTGGAACGTCAAGCATGTCAAGCATTCTTTGCCCACATTGTCAAAGAACATTTCGAGCCAAAATAGCCCTTACCAGCCATCTTAGATCACGGCTGCAAACCTTCAACCCCTCTGGATGAAATTAATAGTCATCATCATTCTTGATGGACAAACACCATATCTAGCATATTTGAATGTCTAACAAGATAAGATGTTTGTATATCTAGCATGTTTGTATATCTTGCATATCTAACATGTTTGTATATCTAGCATGTTTGTATGTCTGGCATGTTTGTATATCTAGTCTACTGGTATGTCTAGCATGTGTGTATATATAGTTTGCTTGTTTGTCAGCTCCATGGCGAAGCAGTTACGGACGCAGTTTGTAATCCCGCATACACACATTCGAAACACAGCTGTGTAGGTTTTTTAATGAAATAGTATGGGTGCCAGCTGTTCAGAAAGCAATGACAAACTACTGAACGTTATCTTGCCCAGGAATCACAAATAGCCAAAAAATGCTGGGGTTGACTGCTACATCATGTATAGGACCTGCAACTAACTTTTGTATGTCTAGCATGTTTGTATATCTTGTTTTGCAGTCTTGGTTTGTAGGACTTCATTACGTTCCCTTTCATTATTATCAGGCTGACTGTCATGCCAGATGACTGGAACTGTGTCACAGTATTTATAACTAGAGGGTCAACATGAAGACAGGTGAATGTTTTGGTTTGGTTAGCAGAGAGCAACAGGATGAAGTGTTACCAAGGGCACTAGAACTGTCACACAGAACACTAGAACTATCGACCAGGACACTAGAACTGTTACTCGGGACACAAGAACTGTCACCCAGGACACAAGAACTGTCACCCGGGATACTAGAACTGTCACCCAGGACACAAGAACTGTCACCCAGGACACTAGAACTGTCACCCAGGACACTAGAACTGTCACCCAGGACACTAGAACTGTAACCCAGGACACTAGAACTGCCACCAAGGACACTAGAACTGTCTCACAGGACACTAGAACTGTTACCCAGGACACTAGAACTGTCAGCCAGGAGACTAGAACTGTCACCCAGGACACAAAAACTGTCACACATGGCACTAGAACTATCACACAGGACATATAAGTGTCACCTAGGACACAAGAACTGTCACACATGACACTAGAACTGTAACCCAGGACACTAGAACTGTCATACAGGACACTAGAACTGTCACCCAGGACACTAGAACTGTTACTAAGGACACTAGAACTATTCAAGCCATTGAAGCAATATGTGTAATACTTTTACAGTTACTGACTGGCACCTAATAAAGACAGGGGAGACTAGCTTGTTAAACATGAAATATCATCAAGTCTATCTTTCCTCTTGGAGTTTTTAAAAATGAAATTGAAAGTCAGTTTGCTTTTCCAGGTTTTATATGGTCACTCAAACCAGACTATTTCTTAACTACACAGGGAGATAAAAGTTGTAGTTGTTTGTTGCTGATGTTATGGTTGTGTTGGATATCATCAGATATATATGATCCATCATGTCTTCTTTTTTTTTTATAACAACACCGCTAAGCTGTTGTTTGTTATGGTTGGGTTGATGTTCCAGTGTTGGTAGGTAGTAATGAATGATGTTTTGTTTAGTTTCCACAAATAATCAAAGTATGATTTCCATGCCAATATCGGTATTACTATTATCCCTGGGGATAATTTTCTGATGAATATACTATTCTCAATAGTGTCAGCAAATTGGAAGTCGGGCTTGAAGTCTGTTTTCAGTGTTTGTTACCTCTGTTGTAGCAGACAGATGTGATGATGACGACGATGTCTTTTCTTGATTTGTTTGTGTTTACCATTTAAAAAATGTCTCATCACAAATAGTTATCCAAGAACCGAATTTTTTTTTTAAAGCTACTGAACACACAAAGAGACCTACTTGTCTGAATGAGACTTATAAAAGGGTGAATCTGTTTGTGGTTTCGACGATGAAGTTGACAGCGAATGTGTGACTTCCAGTCTACGCCAGTCGCCATGTTTGTTATCATTGGCAATCAGTAAAGCTACACAAACGCTGTTCTTGTTCCTGAAGTTTGTTTCGTATAACAGCACAGGACAGTATATAAATATAATTATAATATTTTGTCCTGCCTACACCCGCTTCATTTGAGGACAAACTCTGTGGAGCATGTCAACATGCTTCGGTTGACTGCTTCTTTTTATGCATTATATTGACATCTGAAGATGAATAAAGAAGAAGGAGAACACCATATATTCTATATGTATCAACACAAAACCCCATATATTTATAGCTCTGGCATTAAAAAAAGATGCGCTATAGAACGTGAAAACGTGTCAGAAGACTGACGCACAACATGTATATGATCATGAGTCATATGGGCAAGTTATCGCTGAGAATAATCGTGATAAAAGTAACAGAAATCAAGTTAGTTGCATATCATTTACAGGTCGTCGCAATTAACCTCGGCATTGTTTTGGCTGTTTGTGATTTACTAGACAATTTTTACATTCAGTAATTTGCCATGGCTTTCTGAACATGCGACGCTCATACCATCGAAATCAACGCAAGGATGTTTGCTTCAAAATCGTCTGCTCGTCGACTCAGTATATCGGGAAATTTTGAAAAGCGGTCGCTGCCTTTAAGCCACAGCACCGAACAGAGAAAACAAATAAATCTATAAATTAGTCAAGACGTAAAATCACACGTGTCACCCATCCGGCGCTGGAACGCCAATTATTCCTGCCCACAACGCTTGACGGCAAAAGTGGTAGATGATGATGATGATGATCATGATGATAATGATGTGTGACGAAGAGATTTGGATTTGTGGAGGGTGTAAGCTGCAGGATCCGACTCCGTGGCGAATGAGTTACGGACGCGATTCGTAATCCCTTAAAATCGTAAACTTGCCCAGGAATCATGAACAACCAAAATGCTGGGGTTGACTGCTATGTCATGTGAAGCACATGCAACTAAATTTATTTTTAAGCTGCACGAGAACTGTAACGGTACAATGTCGTGTCATGTCTCCTGTGACGTAGAAGTTAAATATCAAATCAAGAATCAACATCATTGCAATCGGGACATTCCCACTTAATCCGTCCCACAATGCATAATTTGCATAAAATCAAATCGAGAATCAACATCATTGCATTCCCACATAGTCCGTCCCACATTACATAATTTGCATAAAAGCAAATCAAGAATCAACATCATTGCAATCGGGGCATTCCCACATAATCCGTCCCCTCCTTCGATAGCCAACGAAGAGTTCCCATTTCGATGGTACCAGTGGCAGCCTAACTGAAAAGTGCGAGAATATCTTTGGCAGGGAAGAAAGCAAACGCAAAGTTAATGACAGCTACAGGCGTCGCTAGATCACTTTTTAAATTTAGTTAGTTAATTAGTCGCGGTTCCAACTTCACGGCAAAGGGTCACCCTTATAATGCTCCGTTCCTGTGCCAGTGAATAACACAGAAAATGTTCCCAACTGTCCCATGTAAAAAGTGGAACAAACAGCAGTATCGACAAACCAACAACACGCATAGGCAGGTACATGCGTACCTGTGTCAGTGAATATCACAGAAAATGTTCCCAACTGTCCCATGTAAAAAGTGGAACAAACAGCAGTATCGACAAAACCAACAACACGCATAGGCAGGTACATGTATAAAGCCGCTGCCAGAATGCCAACGCAACAATCGGCTACGAAAATCACAATTCATCGTCGATGGAAGCGGCAGTCGCTAGGAATACAGCAGCACATACGTTTACTGCATAATGCAAAACTAGCCAGTTCACCAACCGGCCGCAACATTTTCTGAACTTGCAGTTTACAACACAAACAACCGCGACCAGATGTAAAAGCACTCCATACGAAATCCATAGCTCACAGTGTCGCTCCAAGCACTTAACTCAGTAGCTGGGTCACTTATCAAAATCATAAGGAATAGTCCAATGAAATTGATTGGGCATACTAGCGGAAGAGACTGAATAGAGAGGTATGTGGGGGGGGGGGGGGGAATATTAGGCAAGGGAAGCAACGGAAGACATAGAAAGATATATTATGTGAGGGGTTTTAAAGGATGTGGAATACATAATAACATGCACAATATCGACTTCATAAAAGCATCAGATTACAGAGAACATTGTAGAATCATGATAGCTGTGATGTGCGCGTTTTTACGCCAAGATGAGGCAGATGCACGAGTTAAGAATCTAATAGAACAATCGAGGTTACAGGGTCAGATAAGAAGTATGCGGATTTAGGGTCAGAGAGGTGAAATAAGGAATCCCAAGACAACGGTTGAGCCCCAAACACAATGGATTGTTATATCACGGAGATGTCAGTCTGGGTCACCAGGGAAGGGGGGCAGAGAGGAACGTGCTGGAGAGAAAATAGACAAAGAAATACCCCAGAAATTTAATGGGGGAAGTTGAAATTGGGTTCAAGGGTGAAATAGTTGTTTATGGAGGGTCCCTAAGAGACTGAATATAGAGTGAACGAAACGATGGGTCGGGGCCTTCAGCGGCAGTCAGTCTGGGGCTAAGTGAGGGAGACTTAGCCACTCAGTTGAGTTCTAGGGTTAAGTTAGGAAAACTTAGCCAGGAGAGTTGAGTGTGTGGGCTACGTCAAGCAAATAGCCAGTTACTCGGTGTTTAGGCTAAGGAGGGAAACTTGGCCAGGCATTCACCTCAGTTCGGACACGGGAAAGAATTCGGTGCGACTAGTTATGTCTCAAAGCCGATCGAAGGCAGTATTTCGTATTTACCTGTTCTAATATGGTTCCTGAGGATTGTGCATGTTTTCATCACGTCTCTTCATAATCAATAAAGTTGTGTGCGCGAAAACTAGTGTTATCCAGTGACTTCTAGCTGTTCCTAAGTATACCTGCAGAGTACGCATACAGACATACCTCTGGACATAACCATGGCCAATTATATCTGTCAGTACATTACATTGGCACCTTGCCGTCTTAACAGACGATAGTTTGTTTCATGGTGCTTCAAAAAGGTTTAATAACTACAACCCATGGTGGTGGCGAATGTGACTGTTAAGACCAATTCGCGCTGTAAATGTTCGTCCATAGTGGATACATGTAAACACATGGTCATTTCCACCATCATGCACTATCTTACGTTTCACATGTTCGGTGTGTGAGTAATCTGCAATAATTGTCTTCTTTGTCTTTATTCCATTTCTGATATTTGCCCTCCATGCAACACGTTCAGCGGCGATGTATCAATCATGTCCCGCTTTCACACATCTTTGTATCATAGTAGAGGCCGACCCTGAGATCTCCTACACACCTGTAATTCACCAAAAATGATGTCCTTTGGTATTCTACCATCATCCATCCTCCTAACGTGTCGTATCCATCTAAGTCTACGAAGACTGAGCATGGAATATACCGTCACACAACCTGATCTTTCCAATACTTCAGTATTTGTGATTTTGTTTTGCCGCTTAATACCAAATATTTTTCGCAGACACCGCATATGAAAGCTGTTTAAACGTTTCTCTTCGTGTAAGTAAGTTGTCCAGGCTTCTCTGCCATAAAGAAGAGTACTAAGGACACAGGCTTGATAGACAAAGATTTTTGTCAAGGACTTTTTTGGCAGTAAGCTTCCTGTTCTCCCAGACTCTTTTTGTTAACCTGTTCCTTGTTGTTGCTGCCTTACCAATCCTGATGTTGATTTCCTGATCTAGGGATAATTTGCTATTTACCTCTGTTCCTAAATATGCAAAATGGTCTACTATATCTAGTTCGGCATCGTCAATGAAGATTTATGGTACCCCCTGTGCATCTTGTGGCATAATCTGTGCCTTCTTTTTGCTAATTGTTAAACCAAATTAAAAACGAGCATTGGAGAATGTAGATAGCAGACGTTGTAATTCTTCCTCAGAGTGGGTTGTAATTGCAGCATCATCTGCAAAAAGCAACTCTCTGACCAGTATCCTCCTAATTTTAGTCTTGGCCTTCAATCTCTGAGCATTGTAAAGGCCACCATATGAGCATGAGTGAATGTATATACCACCATCCTGATCACGAAAGGCATATTTCAGTAGAAGTGAAAAGTATATTCCAAAGAGGGTGGGAACTAGTACACAACCTTGCTTAACTCCACTCTTGATTTCAAACTCTTCTGAAGTTTCACCATCAAACTTGATTATACCCTTCATACCTGTATGGAACGATTCCACGATGGACGGAAGAGTTGGTTGGCAGCCAATCTTCTTTAGTGCCTTGAACAAACCCTCACGACTGACCAAGTCAAATGCCTTTGTGAGGTCAATGAAGGCAATAAACAGTGGCTGATTCTGTTCACGGCATTTTTCTTGCATTTGTCGCAATGAGAATATCATATCAATGGTAGACCGGTTCTTTCGGAAACCACGCTATGATTCCGGGTAGACTTGATCTCCAAGGACTTGAAGTCTGCGCAGAACAATTCTGGCAAATACTTTTCCAACAATACACAGTTGAGTTGAGTTGAGTTAAGAACCGACATCACTGCACTCAGGAATTTCCATACGTGCTCCGTCCCCTCGTTCAACAGCCAGCGAAGAGTCATACTACTGATCGTTCCCACCGCTATCTGATTAAACGTTCTCCTGGTCTTCCAACAATACACAGAAGTGAGACACCCCTATAGTTGTTACAGTCGCTGCGATCGCCCTTGCTCTTGTACAGTGTTATGATTCTTGAGTCTTTGTAATCCTGTGGGACTTGTCCTTCTCGCCAGCACAGCTCTATTAGCTGGTGGATCTGTAGAGTGAGTGTGTCTTGCCCACTCCTGATAACCTCTATTGGGATCCCATCCTTACCTGGAGCCTTGTCAGATGCAAGTTCATTTATAGCACACTTAACTTCTGTTATGGTGGGAAGTGTGTCCAGGTGGTCAAGAGTTTGCAGGGCCTCTATGGCGTTGAGGGCATCAACAGCTAATTTGGTCTCACTTGAGTAAAGCTTCATATAGTGCTCTACCCATCTGTCCATCTGCTGTTTCTTATACGTGATGATTTTTCCAGTCAAGGTTTTCAGTGGTGCACTTCTTTTGATCATTGGACCACAGGCTTTCTTTATCCCTTCATACATGCTTCTGATGTTTCCCTTATCACTTGCATTTTGAATGGACTCACATAACTTGATCCAATAGTCATTTGCACACTGCCTGGCAGCCTTTAGCACATCCTTCCTAGCTTGCGTGAGCTCACTGAGAGATTTACGCGTTGTTCTTTCCTTGTTTCTTAAGAGAGCTTTCTTCTTTTTATCAATCAAGAGCTGCAGTGTCTGGCTATTTGCTGCAAACCAGTCCTGCTTCGTATGATCCACAGTGCTGTAAACCTCTACAGCTGTTTTATAAAGAGTTTCCTTAAGTTTACCCCATCTGTCAATAACATTGTGACAATAGCCAGTGTTTGTCCCAGACCTGGCACGTCTTCCATTTCTTGCTTCGTTCTTTCGTGTTTACGCCTATAGACGTGTTCCCGTGATGTAGTGTTAGTTACTTTCATATCCTTTACAGGACGTCGCAATCAACCACATAATGTTTGACTGTTTGTGATTCATGGGCAAGTTTATGTTCAGTAGTTTGCCATTGCTCTCTGAACGACCTGTATTTATACCATCTTATGAAAACGAAAGCAAGGCTGTCTACTGTTAAATCGCGCACAACTGTGCTTCGAGCGCGGTATGCGGGATTACGAACTGCATACGAAACCTCTTTACCACAGAGCCGGTTACTGTCACAGTATTCCCGACTTGGGCAGTCTTTTTTTTAAAAACTTGATCATATAAAGCTTCTAAACAGTTCTGTCGACAGCCTGTCCTTGAGAGATAACTTAGTGTTTCCAGGACCTTTTGGTTCCTTTTGCTGCTGCATATTGACCTTCTGGTGTAGTGACCGGGTATTAATTTGTAGGGTGTCGCCAACGTGTTCCGAAGGTGAAGGGCATATGAGTGGTCTCGAGGTATGGTGTCCACCTCGAGTGCTGGAGGTCCCGGGTTCAAGCCCCGGTGAGGGCCGGGATATTTTCACGTGGACGTCTAGTAACACAATTTCCCCTGGTCTCTGGTTAGTGAGATCGGACGCCCGTGTGTATTGTTGCGCACATAAAAAATCCCTTGGCAGTTGGAAATCGAAAAAGAGTAGCCTAACCGCGCTGCCCGGGTAAAATTCGAGTTAAAAATCTACCCAAAGTATTTCAGGATCCTCGCGGGTGCTTAGGAGTTCGTGCACTGAGTTCAGATTCTCCGGACTCAAGCTTGTTGATCCGTCGACTAAACTAAACTAAGGGTTTAAAGTTTAAGCGGTGTTGTTTTTGTAAGTTTTTGCCGGCTCTGTGACGAAGGTGGTGCCAAAAGAGCGATTTTGCATGCGGTCTAAAGTCTGCAGATGATAATATGCAGCTGATGACGACGATGTTGAGCCAAGAATGTTGACTCCAAGAATGGTCATTATACACCTTCTTTAGAGTTATTTCATTTCCTTCCCAATGTGTGCCTGCCAGTTTTCAAAGTAGTCTTAGTCGTTTACGGACCATACCCTCTGCCTTTGCTTATATAGTTTCGAACACGGTATGCAGGATTACAAATTGCATTCGTAACCCATTCGCCCCTGAAAGAGGCTAATGAAACTAGAACATTATATACAGCAATAAGAAAGAGACAAACAGAGTTTTCTTTGTTCATGTGATGAGAAGAGAAGCATTGGAGAACATCATGACAGCTGGAAAGATTGGAGAGGGAAAGACAGACAAAGATAAATTATGTTGAATGGATTGAGATAGTGGCATGGAGGAATCTCATCAGCAGAGTTGATTCAGAAAACCAAAGACCAAGATCTGTGGAAAGTCATGAACCCCTACGCCAGCCAGCATGGCACTTGATGATGATGAGGATGACGACTCCTTTGCTATCCATGGGAGACAGGCAGAAAAGTGAGGTGAATGTTTTGTTCGTGATAATAGTTAATGGTGGGGTACAACTTCTTTGCCCGTGTCATAAATATATTAGCTGCCCGTTGTATTCTGCAGTTTGCTGTTGTGATGCCTTCGTCTGCGCCTCGGATTATCGGGTCATCTGTATATAGGACAGCTTTCGCTCCTTGAAGAAGATACTTCACTAAGTAACTGGCATAAACAATGATGAGAGTTGGATAGATCACTCTATCTTGAGGTACTCCACGATAGATTAACTCTTGGGTGCTCTGCAGGTCATCCAAAAAAAAAAAAAAAAAACTCTGATTGGCATGTTGTGCAGGGAAGATTGAATTCACTGAATCATGTTTCCTTGGCAAGATGATTTGCAAGACACCTCTCTTATACTGAGGCAGTCACATCCACACTGTAACACATCTGTAACACTAAAGTACGTTTATGTGCTTCATAGTAGCACGGGGTAACGCAGGAAACATCTGTTGTACTACGACTGAATTCCTTGTGGATGCCAACACAGTGGCATCATATCAGGAGCGTTCATCTGAAATCCGTTCGTGCTGTACGGCGCGTAATTGCGTACATTGAAAATGATCATGTCATAGTCATGTGATAAGTACTGACCAATGAATAAAAGAGCACGTGCTTATCGCCCCATGATGCATAGGTTCTGTTTCTGACCCCTGAGAAAATGGCCTGGTTGATCCAAAATCCGTTCAAAGAAGCTCAAAGAGCGGTTATTCAGTTTCTTTCATTTGAAGGATGTCGACCAGTGGACATTCATCGAAGAATGCAGACAGCGTACGGTAACAAATGAGGGTCGAATACAACAGTGACAGACTGGGCACGAATGTTTCGGAAAGGACGTTAGTTCACGACAGATCTTCGACGGCCGGGTCAAGCGCATATTGTTGCAACAGAAAAAAAAAAAAAAACATCGCCAAAATTGATGCAGCAGTACAGATGAACCGTTGTCGAAGCATACGTTCGCTAGCGAAAGAATTTTATGTATCTATTGGGACAATTCAAAAGGTCGTTCGTAAGAAATTGCAATATCGGAAGTTGTGTTCACAGTGGGTACCACGGATGTTGACCGACCACCAACAAGAGGAACGCGTATGGGATGGCGTTTGAACCACTTGCTGCGTTACAGAGTGGAGGGTGATGCATTTCTCTTCCGTATAGTGACAGGCGATGAATCATGGTTTCACCACTTTGAGCCGAGCAGCAAAAGAGAGAGCATGCAATGGAAGCATGCTGGATCACCAAAAGCCAAAAAATTCAGGTTACAGGTTTCCGCTGGTAAAGTTATGCTGAGAGCAATTATTGACAATGAATGACTATTGTTGGCCGACTTTAAAGAACCTGGTGTCAACATAAACTCTACCCGCTACTTGGAAACACAAGACAAGCTGCAAAAAGCCATCAAGAATAAACGATCCGGCATGCTTTCTCCTTGTGTGATTTTGTTGCACGATAATGCTCGTCCGCATGTTGCTAAGATTGAGCAGGAAACATTAGCGTAGAAGAAGTGGGAAATTCTGCAACATCCAGCCTATAGTCCTGATTTGTCACCATGTGATTTTCATTTGTTCGGACCTCTAAAATAAGCTCTCAATGGGCAACTATTTCAAACAGATGTGAACGTAATGAACGCGGTAAACACTTGGTTCAATGAGAAACCACAATTCTAACTAAGCAATGGGATGCTTGCCTGAATGACTACGGCGACTTCTTCTGACCAACCCATGGTGCATAATTTATTCAAAATGAATTCTTTGTTTCATTCTACATCTGTTAATGTTTCTTTCATGCTTTTGTAATAACACCATTGGAAAGGGTTTAAATGAACGACCCTTATACATGGACAGTTTCACCATTGAATGAGCTCTGGTCGCTGAAGTGTGTTCCATGTATGTCGTTGGAGATGGATATGTAGCATTACAGCAGCTTCCATCCATCATGTGCCCTGTCGATAAGCGTGGGTGGTCATGTGTTGCCATCTCACTCGATCACCAGAGTCGTGTATCGGCTCCGTGTTTCTGTCTCGAACATGTCACGTGGCCAAGCCATCCAGGTATTTACTTCTCGGTCTTCCCCTTGGTCTCTTCCCTTCGATCTTGCCAGTTGTCACCAAGTTCTCCAATTCATTTCTTCTCATAACATGCCCAAAAAATTTTGACTGTCTACATCTAATGTCTCTAATCAGTTTACGATCTTCATTTGTTTCTTGTAGGACTTGTTCATTGGTTTTTCTGTCTGTCCATAGGTATTCTTTGCATTTTCCTCAGAAACCACATTTCCACAGCCATCAGATGTTTTTCAGCTTGTCTGCTCATTGTCCACGCTTCACATCCATATAAAAGTACAGGTTCTATGTAGCACTTCAACACTCTTTTTCTCGTTTCAGTTGATATCTTTTTATTGGTCAGTATGTTTTTCATCTTGCAAAATGCTACCTTCGCAATGGCAATTCTTGTTCTAATCTCTTCAAGGCATCTCCCATCAGATGTTATGACTGTTCCGAGATAGCTGTACCGATTCACTTATTTAAGAATATGCCCATTTACTTGTATTACATTGTGGTATTTCTTCTTTCCTAGTGCCGACTATAAATCTGTGTCTTCTTACAATTCAATTCTAACCCTTGTTGTTCACAGTGTGCAACAACCGCATCTACTAAATGTTGCAGATCCTGTTCATTGTCTGCAATCAAGACTGTATCATTTGCATATCTAAAGTTATTGATATATCGTCCCCCAATGTTGATTCCTTCCATATCTTCTATATTTCTGAAAATACTTTCACTGTACAGCGAAAAAAAGATCTGGAGACATTACACATCCCTCTCTTAATAATAGGCAGATATGGACCTACTTCATTATCAATTCTTATGGAAGCTTGTTGTTTCCAATATATGGTTTTTACAAGTCTAAGGCCTTATCCATCAATTTGTAGATCTTCAGTCATCCTTATCATGTCGATATGTCTCACTTTATCGAAAGCCTTTGTGTAGTCACTAAAGCAAAGGTGTAGATCTTTGTTTACTTCTATAGAACGTTCAATTACTGTTCTCAGTATATCCATCCATCATGAGCCATGCCGGTAAGCGTGGGCGGTCATGTTCTGCCATCTCACTCGAACACCAGAGTCGTGGATCAGCACCGTGTTTCTGTCTCGATCATGCCACAAGGCCAAGCCATCCAGGTACTTGCTTCTAGGTCTTCCCCTTGGTCTATTCCCTCTCAGTATATACACAGCATTTATTGTACCCTTGCCTTCAACAAACCCACATTGTACCTCTCCTACTTCAGGTTGTATTTTTTTCCTAACTCTTTGCATGATAATTCTTAGCAAAATCTTCGTGATGTGACTCGTTATGCTAATTGTTCGATGTTGATCACATTCCAAGGCTCTTGATTTCTTTGGGATTGCAATAAATACAGAATTACATAATTCAGGAGGTATATCTCCAGTATCATATATTGTATTCAGGAGTCTGGTAACTTTATCTATTCCGTATTCTTCTAAAGCATCAATCATTTCTGTTGTGATGCTGTCTGAACCGAGGGTCTTGCCAGTTTTCATTTGGTTATGAGCATTCTGAACCACCATCTTCAAAATTGATGGTCCTTCATTATTAATTTGAATATGATACTCTTGTTTTCTGTTATCATCATAAAGATGTTTCACATAATCTGACCATGAAAAATGTGATCTTTTTTCTATTATGATTTTTCCATCTTTTGTCTTTAGGCAGCCGGCTGATGTGTGTGTTCTTTGATTAGTAAGCTCCTGAATTCTTTTGTGCATATATACGATACACACACGCATTGTGATTGTAACTGACTCAGAAAGCATGCTGAGGAAGGTGAGGACAGGCAAGCTTCGTGCAGAGTGGCTTGCTTCGTTTCGGAGCTCACAGGTGGCAAGCATCGCCTGGATCGTTTCTCTGGGGCATGCCGGTGTGCTGGGGAATGAATAGGCGATAGATTGGCTGACTCTGCAAAACTTGGTAGAGTATTGATGCATGGCAAGGCATACGTGGTTGCGGCCTTGTGGGAGCACGTGTACACCTCGGAGGAGCAAATGGATCATCATAGTCTGGCAAGAATGAGGCAGCGAGGAGTGACGAGGGGATCTGGCCAGCGCTTGACGCTCAGAGGAAAGGCGACACGGACATATCAGATTGCTACTGGCACTATTGGTGTTGGAACTCTTCGTTGACTGCTGAGGATGGGGACGGAGCGCCTATGGGAATGTCCCAAATGCTGTGATGTTGGTTCCTAGATCAATCAATCAATCTTTCCTTTGTGCATTAGTCTGGTATTTTTACTGTAGTGTTGTTTTTCAATGTCTATGCAATATTTCACGAGCCATGCTTCTTTTGCCTCCTTGCATAAGGTTCTGACTTTTCTGTGAATTTCTTTATATTTGCAGGATTATTTTTGTTCTGTCTTCTTGTTTCCATTAGCTGTAAAATGTCTTCAGTCATCCATGTCTGACGACCCACTTTCTTTCATTTTGGAATATTTTTTTCTGCAGCTAAACTGATTGAATTCTTCAACATTTCCCATTGATTATTCACATCTTGAAATAGGATCTCTAGATCAGACAATATATCAAAATTGTTCTTTACTTCTATGTTAAAATTATCTTGTATTTCTTTGTTAGTTTTCAATTTGCACAAATCATATTTAGTGTTTCCGGTTATATACTTGACTTTCTTTAACTTTACTCTCAGTGTGTCTGTAATTAATCTGTGATCACTGTAACAGTCTGCATTGGGAACCATGATGGATCCATACTAAGAATATGGAAACCAATACAGAACTGGTGTCGTGAGCTGCTACACGCTGCGGGATTTGCTGAAGAGGGGATCTGAGCACTTATGGACTGAATGGTTTGATGCGCAATGAGGATGATCTGTCGACTAACTAACTATGAATATGGAACACAAACTACAATAGGAACATCATCATCATCAAGTGCCGTGCCAGCTGGCGTAGGCGTTCATGGCTCTCCACATATCTCGGTCTTTGGTTTTCTGGATCAACTCTGCTGCTGATATTCCTCCATGCCGTCTCAATCCATCCAGCATCATTTCTCTTGGTCTGCCTCTGCCTCTCTTCCCCTCGATCTTTCCAGTTGTTACGATGTTCTCCAATGCCTCTCTTCTCATCACGTGACCGAAGAAAGATGTTTGTCTCTGTCTTATTGTTGTATATAATGTTCTAGTTTCATTAGCCTGTTTCAGGCAGTCAGTCGTTAGTTACTCTGGCAGTCCAAGGAATTCGCAACATTTGTCTCAGGAACCACATCTCTGTTGCTTCTAATTTCTTCTTGCTTTGTTCATTTACATTCAAAGATTCACTGCCATACAGCAAAACTGGTTCTACATAGCATTTCAGCACTCTCTTTCTTACATTCAGTGATAGTGACTTATTGCACTAAGATACTCTTCATTTTCTGAAATGCGGCTTTTGCCTGCCCTATTCTGCTCCTAATCTCTGTTGTACATCTTCCATCTGATGTTATAAATGCCCCTAGGTATCTAAAATTATCCACTTGGTTAAGGATTTTTCCTTCTATTTCTATGTCACATTTTGGTGTCACCATTTTCTTTGATATTACCATTGTTACTGTTTTCTTGATATTCAAGGAGAGTCCTTTCCTTGCACTCTCTGTTACTACAACGTCTAATAATTGCTGTAGGTCTGTTGAATTATCCGCCACCAATACTGTGTCATCTGCATAGCGTATATTATTTATATTATAACCTCCAACTAGTATTCCTGGCATCTCTTTGATCTCTCTCATTATTACTTCGCTATACAGGGAGAAAAGATCTGGTGACAAGACACACCCCTGTCGTACTCCTAGCTTTATCTGTTCGTAACTACCCTCTTTATTTCCCATTTTAATTGCTGCTACTTGGTTCCAGTAAACATTCTTTATTATTCTTAAATCTTTTCCATCAATGTTGATATCTTCCAACATTTTAATCAGTTCATCATGTTTTACTTTATCAAATGCCTTAGTATAATCTATGAAGCACAAATATATGTCTCTCTGTTTCTCTATTGACCTTTCTATTAGTGTCCGTAATGTATAAATTGCATTGTTTGTGCCCTTTCCTTCCACAAATCCATACTGTTCTTCACTAATTTCCATTTTTATTTTATTTTTGTTTCTTCTCATTATGATTCTGAGTAGAAGCTTAGTGATATGGTTTATGAGGTTAATTGTACGAAAATCTTCACAATCAATTGCTCCTGGTCTTTTTGGTATAGCTATAAATACAGATTTCAGCATATCACTGGGTAAATATCCACTACTGTAAATATCATTCAACATTTTGGTTAATATATCTACTCCAAATTCTCCCAACACTTCTAATTCTTCTATTGTGATTTCATCTGTCCCAGCTGTTTTTCCTTTCTTCATACGTTTCATACCGTCAGCGACTTCTTCTTTCAGAATAGATGGACCTTCTAAGTTACTATCTTCTGTTAATTTTTCCCTTTCTCCGTCATATAATTCTCTTATATACTCATTCCACCTCTTCATTATAGCACCTTCCTCTAATAATATCTTTCCTGTTTTTGATTTCAAACACCCTGTATTTATTCTTATTTTTCTTCCTGTAAGCTCACTGATTTGTCTGTACATATTTTTTGTATCATTAATGGACTTTAATTCAATTTTTTTGCATTGCTCCTTTAACCAACTTTCTTTAGCCTTCCCACATTTATCTTTTATTTCTTTATTTATCTTAGCATATTCTTGTTTGTCATTTTTACTCTGTTTTATTTTGTCCATCAGTTTTAAGATTTCTTCATTCATCCATTTTTTCTTAGCTATTTTGCCTCTTTCCGGTAATACTTCTTTGCTAGTTTGATGAATGGAGTCCCTTAAACATTTCCCATTGTTCATTTATATTCTGTATTTTAGCTATCGCATTGTACCTATTTTTCACAGTCACTCTGTATTGTTCTTGCAGTTCTTTATCTATTTTCAGAACCTCTTTATTAAGTCTCATGTTCTTAACCATTTTTTTCCCTCTCTTTAATCTTACTTTTATTTGTCCACATAGTGGTACATGATCACTATTACAGTCAGCACCAGGCATTGTCTTTACATTAATTAAAGCATTTCTATATCTTTTATTAATTAGTATGTAGTCAATTTGGTTGTGTATTTTCTTATCAGGGCTTTTCCATGTGTACAGTCGTCTTTTATGGTGTTTAAACCATGTGTTTCCAATTATCATATCATTGATATTTGCCCATTCTATTAGCTTTTCCCCTCTTTCATTTCTTGTACCTAAACCATAATTCCCCACTACATCCTCCATTTTCCCCTTTCCTACTTTTGCATTAAAATCACCAATCACTAATAGGAACATAGTAAAAGAATATTAGAACTGTTTTTTTATGTAGACCCACACAATTATCTTGAACCAAACATACTGGAACACTGAGAAGTAAGAAAAACAAAGAAAATAAACACATTTTAGAACCATTATTTAATTTGGACCCACACATAATAATAGCATCATCAAATTGAACATGAACAAGTCTAAATTAGCATCTGCAATATAAAATATAAAACTGCTATCAACATATTTTGTGAGAAAGCACTGGGGAAAACAATCATGTCACGTCTATTCCAGCAATTCTTGAGTACATACAAAAAGATAATTTACACCCACAGTGTTGCTCAAAACAGATTCACTTCATTTAAAGTGACAAGGGTCTGAGAACAAACACATGTAGTAAATATGAACCGTGAAGATGGAAAAACCTGACTCCATCTTCACAATCTCTGTAGAATCAGTGCAATTGTATAGACTAAGACACAGTGCAATCACATCATGAATGGCAGTCTTTCACTATTCTCTAGCTTCTTGTTGAGGGTAACAAGAATTTGTGCAGATCAGCATGGTCGAATGGGTAAGAACGCACGGTTCTTAAACATCTGTTGTGCTGATGCCGAGGTAAGCAGTTCAACCCTTACACCGGACAGCTGGAGTAAAATTTTGACCTGTCGTCCTTGACTTGGGGATGTAAATTACAAATACCTCTGAAGTCAGAGTGTGCTCGCCAGATGGTGAGGGACACTGTTAATAGGGAATGCTAACCCACACACAAAATTCAGTCCATATCTACTATAAATAATGTGTAAGGACTAAGCTTAAGTTAAAAGTAAGCGAGCGCAAAAAAAAAATGTGTAAACATTGTTTTGTTTACTTTCGTATTCCTTCTTATATTTTCTTCCTCAATTCTGTTTTTCATTAACCTCCTTCTCTACTCTTTCAATTTGTCACAATTACTTTCGTTTGCGAGTGGGATAACTAAAATATTTGGCAAACTATAAAATCTTATTTTCATGTCTCAACATGGAACTATGCTCCCAGACTGACCCACCCTAACAAGGATACAAGAAAATGCTCAGGAAAGTAAAGACACCTGGCATGATACTGACCACATGACACATTCAGTGCCAAATGGTCTATAAAATAGGCTAGCACCACACAAGCCTTAAGATGTGGAAAGGGTCCTTTATAAAATGTCTTCTTCTAAGTTTCCTGTGGAATATGGACCCACAAAAAGTTCACTTCAAGACTTCACCCACTGATTGAATTGTCAGATGAAAGTTTCTGTAAAACACTTTCTCTGATCATACCAGCCAGCTACTGCTCTGACCCCATGTGACATCCTCAACTGGTTTTATTCTGGAATACAATCACATTCTAATGTTATGCACAAGGACATTAGGCTTCTGAATTACGCAGATTCTAATGAGAACTTCTAAGAACGGGAGCGGAGGAGTGGTATGATCAGGTGAGTTCAACACCAGTCTTAGGACAAACTAACATAATCATGATGATATACCTTACCTTTTCTGCGCCATAATTCTGCCGAAATCCCGTACTTTGCTACATGTCAGAACTTGTCACCCAACACCAACTTCACAGATGGTGGGGCATTACCCATAAGAGCTCTCTTGCCCGCCAGCCTGATGGTCTTGGGAATTTGTATCATGACAAACTTTAACAAATAACCAGGGCTCCCAGGTTGACCCAGCCTAAAACTGTAACAGATCACGCCTTGGGAAGTCAAGGCAGCCTGCGTGATACTTATCACAAGACCTCTTTATTGCCACTAGGTCTACAACATAAGGGGCTAGCAACATTTACATAATACGCCTCAAGGTGTCTAAAACAGGTCCTTTACCTTTACCATAAAAGATGTGCCTTCCTCAAATATTGAAGAGTTCCAGTTGTCAACTGGACACACACCTCTACTCCATCTTTTACAACTTCCTTCCTGCCAGTACCTAAGTGGATTCTTGAATCCATCAATTGTATGCACATGAAGTCATCGATTTGTGTGTTCCTCATGAAACAAGCCAACATATATAAACAGTATCTCGTCTCCTTTTCTCAACCACAGTGTCTCTCACAATGGTCAACTAATCTGCCCTTTCATTACCATGTAAACTAGTACAGTCTAGACAATAAAGCCACGTCGGTTTTTGTAGGTGTGATGGCTATATTTGTACCATAAATACTCCCCCGATGTGTCTCCACCTTGACGTGAACGCCCCTAAGCCACAAACCCTCGGATCTGAGAGCCGGGCCAATACTCTCCTACCGAAAAATAGAGGCGTGATACTGAGCAAGCTACATGCTCAGGTCTGATACATGTTCGAAGGCTCTCAGCTGGGGGATATGAGAGATTCCCGGATGAGAGGGCCAGGCCGTTTCTCGTTCACTGCTGCACGAAGGTAAGGTGCTGAGCCGGCAGCACATGTAGCCTACCTCGTGAGCGAGTACAAAAAGTCAGAAAAGTGCCCCAGTCGAAGGAAATGGTTACGAAAACTGTCTGTATCTAACTCATAGAGAGTGTAGACAAAAGTGGAAGAACGTCTCAATGACGCGAAATGGAACGCACGGCGAGCGAACCTATTGCATGGTCTGAAGTCAAAAATAAAAGCTTACCGAGTGGATGTCGCTCCAGTCTGACCGCTCCTGGTGTGTGCTTGAGCGATCAGTGGCAAGCGAGATTCCCAACACATGGAAGTGAGGAACTAAAGCAGCCATGATCAGGACGTGGCAACTCCTCGGGTGAGCCCAGTCTCAGAGCAATATGTGCCGGCTCTGCAATTATGGAAGCCTCCTTGGATAGCGAGGGAATGCCCATGGTCTGCCCCTGCCTTCCCTTGAGGGCCGACCGCGATGTCGTTGATCGTTCTATCTTGACCAGCTGAGATGTTGGCGACATCACAACAGTCTAACGTGCCTCGAAACCAGAGGAAGGCTAACCTCATTAAAAAATGCCCGCCGGAAGTCGGAAGTGTCGTCCTACGGGTGGCAAACTAAAAATTGACACTACGCAATTACGTCCGAGTGAAATGTCTCGTCCGAATGTCTCTCGTGCTAGGAACAGCTCTGACTACCTAGTTTCCGAATGCCGCTCTTGTTCGGAACAGCTCTGACTAGGTAGTTTTCCGAATGTCTGTCGTGCCTGGAACAGCTCTGACGGGCGCAACGACAAGCACATGTCCGAAAACTCGCTGAGTGGATACCGTCTGCAACCCTGTCTGGTTTGTGCGGGAATGGCCCGGGGCAAACGAAATGACCAATATATTGAAGTGAGGATTTAAAGCAGCCATGACGTGAGCCCTCGGTGAGCCCAGAACCAGGGCGCTATGTGTCGGCCCTGCAACTATGGAAGCAGCCTTGGATGGCGGAAAATGCTATGGACTGTCCCTGCCTTCCTTTGAGGGATGACCGTTCTCTTCGACCGTTCAACTTTGGCCAGCTGGGTTGTAGATGGCACCACAAAAGCGAGAGTCTCCCAGGAATGCTACCTGGTCAAAAAAGCACGCCATAGTCGGATGTGTTGGCCTACGGGTTTCGGCCCAAGGGCGCATAACAGACACACCGCAATCACATCTGAAAAAACACTCCGGATGAACGAAAAGAAGAAGTACCATAAATATCTGGACAGAACTTTCCAGACCACTGATGAGAACAGCTATGATGACTGACTTATTAAAGAACAAAGCTTCAGAAAGCCATCTCAGAGTTGCTTACTAGAACTGTGTGGCACTGAGATGTCTCTTGATTTCCCCACCATGTAGCACAGAATAAGGATGAATACAGGCAGGTGCATATCTCAAAATAAGTTACAAAAAGGAGCACCAATTAAATTAAGCGCTCAGCAGAAGAAAAAAACAAGCTTAAGAGGGGTAAATCATGGCTAGTATGTTCAGTTAGTTGCATATACTTTACAGGACATAGCAGTCAACTCCAGCATTTTTTGGCTGTGATTCCTGGGCAAGTTTACATTAAGTAGTATGCTATTGCTTTCTGAATGACCAGCATTCATACCACTGTATGGAAGTCAACGCAAGGCGGTCTGCTTCCAAATTGTTCACCATGCTTGTATATATAAAGTGACTCAGTGAGCATGATCCAGAAAGCTGAGGTAGGTTACATGTACAGGCATTAGACTGGACACCTGCATAGGTCCACAATTTGTAAAGTTACGTTTATCTTTTACTAGGACACGCTGGAGTCATTGGACAATAAAAATGTGGACAAGCTGGCAGACAGTGCCACAGTATCAACTGATGGATTGAGCCCAGGTAAAGTGAGGAGTCTCAACTGATTGGATCTGCATCAGATATTGATTGTATACTGATGGATTTACTATGGAAGAGAGAGCACTATGGGTATGTCCAGGGTGCAGTAATGACAGTCTGAACATAACTGACACGTCCAAGAATCCTGTGGTATCCGGAGCACACAGAAAACAGAATGCATCTCACTAAACAATACAGTAGCAAATTAAATGTCTCTAGTGACCCTCCAATGCTGATTTTAGAAATGTTTTTTTTTTTTTGCATATCCCTTACAGGACGTTGCAGTCAACACCAGTATTTTTCAGCTGCTATTGATGTACTAGGCAAGTTTTACGTTCAGTAGTTTGCCATTGCTTTCTGAACAACCGGCTCACATACCCCCGTAAGTTACCAGTGTGGCACGAATCGCTGCAGATTCTCACAGCTGCTGTTTTCCCCATGCGGATATACAGGATTACGAATAATGTCATTAACCCCTTGGCCAGGGAGACAGCTTACAAATGATAGTAAACTGATAATAAGATGCAACTAGAAATCATTCAGAATATTTACACATAAAACACTCAACAAAACCATCCTCTTCAAATTTCTATTTCTATCAAATTATTCCCGCCCCCCCCCCCCCCCCCCCCCACCCACACACCACCACCTAAAAGCAACTCTTATAAAACTTATTGTTCCCCAAAAATAATTACTAAAACATCAATCAATCAATCAATCATGTGCCATGCCGGAAAGCGTGGGCGGTCATGACTCGCCATTTCACTCGATCACCAGTGTCATGGATCAGCTCAGTGTTCCTGTCTCGTCCATGCCATGTGGCCAAGCCATCCAGGTATTTTCCTCTCGGTCTGCCTCTTGGTCTGTTCCCTTCGATCTTGCCAGTTGTCACCAAGTTCTCCAATCCATTTCTTCTCATAACATGTCCAAAAAATGTTGACTGTCTACGTCTAATTTCTCTAATCAGTTTACGATGTTCATTTGTCTCCTGTAGTACTTGGTCATTGGTTTTTCTGTCTGTCCATGGTATTCTTTGCATTTTCCTCAGAAACCACATTTCTGCAGCCATCAGATGTTTTTCAGCTTGACTGCCCATTGTCCAAGTTTCACATCCATACAAAAGAACAGGCTCTATGTATCCCCTCAACACTCTTTTTCTCATTTCAATTGACATCTTTTTATTGGTCAGAATATTGTTCATCTTGCTAAAGGCTACTTTCGCCATGGCGATTCTTGTTCTAATTTCTTCAAGGCATCTAAAAAAACATAGGTCCAAGAATTTTAAAGAATATCTTAAAAACATTCTCCCCTACTCCACTGAATGTATTCCCACTCCACCAATTGTAAATCCTAGAAAATAGTTTTCTAACTACTTCTACTTTAACTTCATTGAAGTTCGAAGAATTGTTGTTGTGGGAAGAGGCGGAGGAAATCTTAAAATACCTAGGCAATAATCCCCCTGCTACTCCTGACAAATAAATGCTCAGACAGAAAAAAACAAAGACAGAAAGTCATGTGATGACTTGCTACACTGAAGTAATCTTACCACATACCTTCACCTGGCCATATATCCACAGAAGTCAAACCACTATTGGCTGAACTCTAAATATCCATCCTTTTATAACAATATTGTCACAGCGGTGATGGCGATATTGCAGTTGATGTTTCAATATGTATTTACATTTCTCAGCTTTTGTCAAATCGTCCAGGGGAACACCAGCAAGGGTTTAAAATCCGAACAATAAAAAAAAATTATCATATTCTTCAACTTCAGGTGCCTGGTCTGGAGCGGACATTGGAAACAATGATTGACCATTCCCCCTCTGCCACCTGATATTTTGGTGAAGTAGGGAGTTATTGATGTTATTATTTATTACCTAGCTTTTTAAGCTGTCCACATGAATGCTTCTAGGGCTACCTTTTCCTCTTTTACCTAGTATTTTTCTCACATACAGCAATTTCTCTGGTAAGGACAAGGAAGTGCAGTGGCTAACCCACTTCCAACCAGACTGGTGATTATGTGTTCAAACCCCTATCGAGGCAGATTTTTACAAACTGACCTGGGATCTGAAGGTCAAACCAACCTAAAATAGGCAGCAGGAAATGTTTGGGAAAGTGCAGGTGCCAGACATAATATTGACTACATCACCCACTGAGTATCCATTGGTCTATACAGATATGGAGTTAGCGCCATATACCTAATATGCTTCAGGCACATAAAAGGGCCCTGTACTTTATTCTTGTATTCACACGTCTCACAAACTTCACTGGTCTCACAAACTTCACTTGTCTCACAAACTTCACATGTCTCATAAACTTCACTTGTCACACAAACTTCACATGTCTCACAAACTTCACTTGTCACTTCCTCGTGTTGGAATGATGATCTAGTAACACCTGCAGATCTCAATACCTCAGTGCTTGCCTTTTCTTACCATGATATTCTCAACATACTTATCAAACACACCATGTCATCTTCATTTGTTAGACCAGGCCTAGTGAAAATTGCAGACGTGGATGTGTCTGGGCACCACCATAGACATGCCCAAAATAATGATGCATATGCATGAAATGTATTTATTTGCTCCCAAATTACAAGTACAACCAGATACAGCAAATCAGATCCCCTGCATGGAACCCTCACAACACAAATAAACATCATCAGTATAAATAGTGGTCAGCATGGCCGAATGGATAAGAGAGCTCATTCTTAAACACCCGGTGTGCTGATGCAGAGGTAGAGGGTTCAACCCCTACAACGGACAGTTGGATTAAAATGTTGACTTCTCATCCTTGACTTGAGGATGTAAATTACAAGTACCTCAGAAGTCAGGGGGCTTCCCCTGATGGTGAGGGACACTGGTAATATGGAAAGCTAATTCACATGCAAAAATCAGTCCAGTGTATTCGAAGTAGTAACACACATGTACAGACTACGCCTGAATTCAAAGTGAGCGACAAAAAAAAAAAAAAGCAGAAATAATGACATGGAAATATTTTAATGAGGAATTTCTTGCAATCTGAAAAGTATTTACATTGGCATGGACAATTACTGTGGTACTCATAATAGCCCCTGAGGTCAAGATCAGTGTTACAAAAAAAAACATCTCACAATTACATGCTAAAATAGTGGTTGAAAATGTTTTGTAGGTAAAATAAATTAAAACTTGCTTATCTAAATCTTATTTACTCTTTCAGCTTCATAAGACTGTGAGACACTTTTCTGCAAAGGTTATATGTTTATATTCCTGTTAATAATTGTATAATATTAGTATTGACTGGTAGGCTATTTCTATTCCCATTAACAATTACAGTGGTACCTTGGGCTACGAACGCCTCAGGTCATGAACAATTCAGGTTACGAACAACAACTTCGAAAATTTTATGTTTCGGATAACGAACAGTGCCTCGGGTTACGAACGAAGGCGTAAGAGAGAGAGAGAGAGAGAGAGAGAGGGAGAGAGAGAGAGAGAGCGAGAGAGCGAGAGAGAGAGAGCAAGGTGTAACGTTGGAGACAAACGATCGCATACAGTACAAACAGTACTACAGATGAGCTTGTGAATCTTCAAAATGAACAGCAAAAGACATTAAAGGAGGAGCAGTCATCCGATGATGAGGAGTCAGTGACCGTTTCAACTGCCACGATTAAAGAAATTTGCAGCAAGTGGGCAGACGTCAAAGACTTCATTGTGAACCATCATCCAAACAAACTTGTTGCTAACAGGGCAGTAAACCTGATGAATGATAATACGATGGCCCACTTCAGAAAGATTCTCCAGCAAAGGAAGGGACAAATTTCCTTTGATAGTTTCTTGGTGCAAAAAGATTCCCAGTCGGTTGCCAAGAAACAGCGACAAGATACTCCTGAAACTAATGATTCAGAATAACAAAGAAAGTGACAAATTTCCCATGATCGTTTTCTTGGTAATAAAGATAGACTAAATCTTTTTTTATTATTTTACATTTAATTCATTTGGTTGTTTTCTTTCTCTTTATTTAATACGTGAAGTTCATGTATTCTTTGTGTTTTGTCAGGTAAACGACCGGATGTTAATAAAAAAAGAACGATTCTTTCATCTTGAAACGGATTGTCTTTATTTCATTGATTTCAATGTTTTGGGTTACGAACCGAGTTCTGGAACAAATTAAGTTCGCAACCCGAGGTACCACTGTATATAACAATATTGACTGGTAAGCAACCTCTGTGCAACCCGCAATTAGCTGATGACATTGAACTTCTCCACAAGATTAGAGAAATTTTCAAGCTATAATACTATAGCTACTACTACTAACTACTAATACTACTACTACTTATAACTACTATTAATTATAACTACTACCTCTACTACTATTGTTACCCCTGCGGTTCTATAACTGCCGCCACACTACAAGTACTACTAACTACAATTACCACTAATAAATACTACTACTATTTGTAACAACTTCTACTCGTAACTACTACTGCTTATTACTATTACTACACCAAAGTCTGCAGAATGTGGTAAGTTTTGAACATAACGTTTGCTTTTGTGTGAAAAACTGGATGTATTTTGTGTGCCTATATACACAGACACATATTTGTGTGAATACGCGCGCACATGCACCAAATGCAGTGTATGCCCAACACAGTCTTTGAAAAGTAAAAATTAAAATTCAGTGGTTCCAAATGCTGCTGTTATCACTTTAGAAGTCACTGCCTTCCACTCCACCAATGCTCCTTCATCCTCCCTATACAGCTATGGGTAACTCCTTTACTGCAAAAGGTGCTTTCTTCTGCATGACCTGAAGACAGCATTGCTTCACCATTACCAAGAAGCTCCTTGCTCGCTGCTCTCTATTTTGTCTTGTATAATCCCAAAATGTAAATCTTATGATACCTCATTTCCCCTACCACCTGTGCATTCTCCCAAATCACACACAGTTCTAATATTCCACGCGCAAATTCTGGAGATTTTCCCAGGTGAAAGGAGTTAAGTTAGCCATCTGGACTTTGTATGGTTTTCTCCGCACTGAGTCATACTTTTTCTAGAAAAAGCTTCTTTCATCTGGGTTCTCTTCTTGTCCTCATACTTTTTCTAGAAGAGAGACTCTTCATCTGGGTTCTGTCCTTTTCCTCATACTTTTTCTGGAAGAGTCTCCTTTCATCAGGGTTCTATCCTTGTCCTCATACTTTTTCTAGAAGAGTCTCTTTTCACCTGAGTTCTCTCCTTTTCCTCAGACTTTTTCTAGGAGAGTCTCCTTTCATTTGGGTTTTCTCCTTTTCCTCAGACTTTTTCTAGAAGAGTCTCTTTTTATTTGGGTTGTCTCCTTGTCCGGATAATTTTTCTAGAAGTCTCTTTTCATCTGGGTTCTCTCCTTGTCCTCATACTTTTTCTAGGAGAGTCTCCTTTCATCTGGGTTCTCTCTTTTTCCTCATACCTTTTCTAGGAGAGTCTCCTTTAATCTGGGTTCTCTTCTTGTCCTCATATTTGCCCATGGTTGTTTAGATCTTGCAGTTAAACTTTTCTAGAGCAGCCAGTCCCAACCCTCCTTAGTCAACTCATACGACATGCATGGCAGGTTACTGTGGTATTATTTGTTTCCTTTATCAGTCCCAGTAACACACAAGGTGAACCATGTCATTCATAGTTGTCATAATAAGTTACTCGGGATAGATAATGTGGTGGTTTTCACTTGCTTTCCACAGTCATTAATCTAATCAAAAGTAGCATAACAGCTGCATAGTCTGATACTGAGACAGCCAGAGGTGAACTGATATGTACACTAAACCCAATAATAAACACCCACAATTACAAAATGCACATGCTCAACACACAGAAAAATACCAGTACACCAACAATGACACAATCTCTGCATTCAGTCTCAATATATTTTGTGTGAGAAATAAATACAGTAAAAGAATATAAGTACATATCACATTACTTCTTGTATTTTGGAATGATGACTGAAATTTCACACACTTCTAGTCTTACAATCAATGTTCCCTCTAACCTGCACTACAATGTGCTGGTACACACATTCTTAGCTCAGTGCACAAACAGGTGTTATAATTAGGAAATTTATACTAAAGGTAAATGAAGGCTTGCTCACACTGGTAATGCCAGCAGCCTAAGAAAGTAGAATTTATGGTCACAACACTCACAGCTCAGAGGTAACTGCCTACAATTTGGAATGATGGCTAATATTCTGTGCATAATAATATGCTTGTAATTAATTAACATAGCTAATTTCTCACGACTTTCAAATATATCATTAATTATTGCCATAGAATCAACATCATAACACCCCAATCAGACCTACAATTCTCCGTGTCTCTAACAAATACTACAAAATGCTGATTGTTTCAGCAGCACACTGGCTGCAAACATCCACCCCTCACTTTTTATATTATACACACACTTACTTTCACGATTCAAAATATACATTTGCCGGTATTATACACATGTCTATGAAGTCTCTCTCAGAAATTTTTGAGGAGTGAATAAGGTGATATGTTCTTGTACTTCAGAATATATTTCACTGAATTAGGTGGTCTCCCTTGTCACGTCACGGTCTCACGTGAGACCTGACCATCTGTGCAAATATGCCCCCCAGCCTACCCCACCTTGGCCTCCTTGAGCTGCCTGCTCATCTCCTGAAATTTAAGAAGCAATAAGAAAATAGCCTGTTGCTTGATCTAACCACATGAAACTATATAAATAAACAGAAATTAAACCTGTTATCTGACCTAAATACATGAAATTGTAGAAACAAGAAGAAATGAGATCCTGTTATCTGATTTAAATACATGATATTGTAAAACCAATAAGAAATAATGTCTTGTCATCTGATTTAAATACATGAAATTGTAGAACCAATAAAAATGAAACCTTGTTATCTGATCTAACAACATGAAATTGTAGTACCAATAAGAAATGTGATCCTCTTATCTGATATAACAATATGAAATTGAAGAACCAATAAGCAATGAACCCTTTATACGATCTATCTACATGAAACTATAGAACTCAGAAATAAAATCATGTTAACTAATATAACTACACACAATCATAGAACCAATCAGAAATGAAACTGATTCTAATCTAACAGCGAGACATTTAAAACATGAAATCAATGATCTGACTGACTACATGACACATGCACTAATCCACTACTGTGTTTCACTATATGTAGCAGGAACATAAAATACAACAGTAGGTCAGAATGGCCGAATGGATAAGACCATGTGTTCTTAAACATCCGGTGTGCTATTACTGAGGTAAGGGGTTCAACCACCTACACCGGACAGTTTGACTAAAATGTTGACCTATCGTCCTTGACATGGAGACGTAAATTACAAGTACCTCTGAAGTCAGGGTAGGTTCGCCTGATGGTGAGGGGCACTGTTAATAGGTAAAGCTCATCAACACGCAAAAATTAAGTCCAACACTATTAGAAGTAGTGTGTATGGACTACACTTGAATTCAAAACGAGCGAGCGCAAAAACAAAAAAACAAAAAAATTACAATAAACTTTTAACTACGAAAATGGTTCAGGTTATAATAAACTCAGTTGGGATTAAAAAAGACAAACAAACTAGTCAGACATGGATTTAAAAAAGTTAGTTGCATATCCTTTACAGGACATAGCAGTCAACTCCAGCATTGTTTGGCTGTTTGTAATTCCTGGGCAAAGTGTACATTCAGTAGTTTGCCATTGATTTCTGAATGACAGGCACCCATACCATTATATGGAAACCAAATCCATGTGGTCTGCTGCCAAATTGCCCACAGCTGTGTTTTGAATGCGGTATATGGGATTACAAGTTGCCTTCGTAATCCCTTTGCCACAGAGACACTGATAGGATACACACTTAAGAGATCAATAAAAGATGGAGAAGTACAGGAAGAAATACAAGCACTGGATATTTACAATGAATTTTAAGGACAAATACCCAAAAAAGAAAATAGAAGAATCCCCAGAAAAGATATATCATGGACATAGGACAAACAAATGCACAATTGAATAATAAACAGCCCATGTTAAAAGTGATGAAGGCAGGTTAAAAATTGACAATTAGCAAGAAATAAAGCTTTTCATATCTAAACAGGTAAGTTAGGAACTGAAATTAGGAGTGATCAAGTGTTATATTTACTCTTCATTACTGTATGATACAGAAAAATGCTCAATGAGTAAACACTGTAAGAGTAAAATTAAAATTTTGGAAATGTAGTTGTACAGATGAATTATTAGTTAGTTACATATCCTTTACAGGATGTAGTGATTAACCGCCAGCAGTTTTTGGCTGTTCGTGATTCCTGGGCAAGTGTATGTTCAGTAGTTTGCCACTGCTTTCTGAATGACCGGCACCCATACAATTTCATAAAAAATCAACGTAATGTGGTCTGCTGCCAAATTGCCTACAGCTATGTTTCGAACCCAGCACATGGGATTATGAACTACGTCCATAACCCCTTCTCCATGGAGCCGGTGTTGAATAGGAGTAATATTATGGCTGGAGAAGAAAACAAAGAAGTTTCACAAAAACTGAGACTGAAGAAAGACTACGGAATGAGATCAATTAAAATACTATAGCCATATAGGGAGACACTGCTTCTTTTTTAAATATATCTTCTTCTTCTTCAGCGTTCCGAGCCACTGAGGTTCTTTGCTGCAGATACAATCCGTCTCCATTTGTCTCTCTGGTTGACCTTTTCTTGCCAGTCGTTGATTCCAAGTGCTTGTAGGTCTGTATATATATTATCTCTCCACCGTCTTCTTGGTCTACCGTGGGGTCTACAGTCATTTATTTCCTGAGTGTAAGCGAGTTTTGTTATATACTAGAGATATATGAACACCATGTTATTTAGTGATGATGATGGTGATAATAAAGATGGTGGTGATGGTGTTGGTGATGATGAAGATGGTGGTGATGATGATGATGCTCACCCTGTGCCACTGCTTGTATACTGGCTTTCTCATCTGGACTCAGTTTCAACATGGTGGTCAAGACAGGAACCAGCTGCTGTCTCTGTTCCCCAACTTTTGGACACATAAACTGGAAACAAATCAACATGCAGCAATATCACTGGCTATTTATTCACCAATACCTGTCTTTTGGTGGCTGTTCAAAAGAAGTCATAGAAAGGCAGGACATAACAATGCAGACGTTAAACATTAACACGAGCCAATTACACAAGACCAGCAAACAAATTCAAGCAATATTTTTGATAACATGCATCTGCCCGTGGCAACATGCGGAAGTGAATCATGGACAATTTCACAATCACTAAAGAAGCAAACTGGGGCTTTGGAACTGAAAAGTGACATAAAATTCTTAGAATATCATGGACCAAGAAGAAGAAAAATACAGACATTCTTTGAAGAAAACTGGCCCATATACTGCATAAGGCTTTGGATACTGAAATACTTTGGCCATATGAAATGTCACAGTGGTTTGGACATAAACCGTGATGGAAGACATGTTTCCTAGAAGATAGACAGGGGTCGACAAGAATGAAGACAGCACAATAAAGACACCTTGGATATGAATATATATGAGGCAGGGGAACTGGCAATGTATCCAGCTTCTTTTTGGCAGCATGTGATGAAAGCAACATTCTGTAAAGGTCCTGCAACATGATGATGATCTTAATATTGCTTTCTCCCCTTTCCTTCATTCTTTGTCCTTTTCTTTCATCGTTTTAGCTTAGTGGGTACTGTACAAGTTTACCAGGACATGGATGTGGGTTTAATTGCTAGAGATAATTACAGACAAGGTATTACAGACAAGGTATTACAGACAAGGTATTACAGACAAACTATTAGATTGTATGATATTAAGATAGTGGCACAGTGTAGTACTGGACACACAACACTTTTGTACATGACTTCTTATTGTGACCCTTCAAGGTATTCACAAGATTTGACCCAGAAAAACTTTATCTTCACTGCCTCCAATCCAAGCTCCTCCTATATCTGTCATGAGTTTATCTGAACATTATTTTCTGTATGGCCATGTGCTAACCAGCAAGATCATAAAACCAACTCTAGTACTATGTGATCCCTAGATATTTCCCATGAGCTTCAGATCTTTCTCTAATCTTTGTGGTATAGCAAACACAGATCTTTCTCTAATCTTTGTGGTATAGCAAACACAGATCTTTCTCTAATCTTTGTGGTATAGCAAACACATGCTGAATTGCCATATCAAGGAATTCAAGAATAAGCAACATCATGACAAATGTAAATATCCCAAGTACACAAATCTGCTTAGTGAAAAGTTGTGCATGGACTTTTCTTCCATATAGATGTGAATGCTGGACAATGAGTAATGAAATGATAAAGAAACTGAAGGCAATGGAGATATGGCTTTTGAGATGAATAACACAAGCAAAGAAGAAAACAAAACACAGAAGTACTAACACAAGCAAAGAAGAAAATATACACAGAAGTACTAACAGAAGCAAAGAAGAATACACACACAGAAGTACTAACGGAAGCAAAGAAGAAAACACACACAGAAGTACTAACACGGTGACTCATCACAATCATAAGAACATGGCAAATTATATGAGAACAATGAGTTAAGAATCAGGCCATGAAACAACTTTAATGCACCAAATTGCAGAATGTGTGCTTGATTGAGATCAAAGTTGGAAAGGATAAAAGGATGCAGGTAAGAGCACTGGTAACCTCATATCCTAATGAAGTCTATGAATATATGTGAAATATGTAACATTTCTCACCCCTACATTAGAATTTGCCTCTGGATTGCTAGTGCTTGACACTGATATCAAAGTGGAGCAACATCCTGACAAGATACTCACCTGCAAAAATATATTCTTGAGGTATTCCATGTTCTGTGTTTCCTTCTCTCTCTCCATATTCCGCTCCATACGCCGGATCTCATCTTTCAGGATTCTCGCCTGCTCTGTCAACCTTGACACCGACTCCTCACTTTCACTTAAAAGCTGGAAATGTAATTCAAAGCCAAATGTTAAGCTCGGTGCAGTTACCTACTATAATGTTTTCGAAGTTAGTTTCTGGTAACCAATCTGGCGAGCTGGTTAACTCTTTATGTGTCAGCTTGATGGAATAATTTTTTATACTCTTCATGTTCACCCCATTGCTTTAAAAGCCAAGTAAAGCTTTCAATAGTCAATAAACCTATGTATAAATGCAAAGGTTCAATAATCAGTAAATATACGTATAACAGTCAAAGGTTCAATAATCAGTAAATATATGTATTAAGGCAAAGGTGAGCATGAACTTCTCAACCTTACAGAATTTATCACAGAATGGAGTCAGGGAAGGCTAAGAGTGTTTTTTTTTTCTGTTTGTGTGAGGCACTTCTTGCAGTAAATACAAAATGCGGCCATGCAGGTGATTCTGGAGTGCACAAACGACACACTAATTAGAAGGGGCGTTCATGTGAAATCCGTTCATGCTGCACTGCACGTAATTGCATACGTTGAACATGATCATGTCATAGTCATGTAATAAGTACTGACCAATAAATAAAAGAGCACGTGCTAATCGTCCCATGATGCATAGGTTCTGTTTCTGACCATTGAGAAAGTAGCCAGGTAGATCCAAAGTCTGTCCAAAGAAGCTCAAAGAGCGGTGATTCAGTTTCTTTCATCTGAAGGATGTCGACCAGTTGACATTCATCGAAGAAAGCAGGCAACGTGCAGTAACAAATGTGTGTCAAAGACAACAGTGACAGACTGGGCACAAATGTTTCGGAAAGGATGTCAGTTCATGACAGATCTTCGACGGTTGGTACAAGCGCATATTGCTACAACAGAAAAAAACCATCGCCAAAATTGATGCAGAAGTACAGATGAACCGTTGTCGAAGCATATGTTTGCTAGCGAAAGAATTTGATATGTCAATTGGGACAATTCAAAAGGTCGTTCGTAAGAAACTGCAATATCAGAAGGTGTGTTCACAGAGGGTACCACAGATGTTGACTGACCACCAAACAGAGGAACGCATGGGATGGTGTCTGAATCACTTGCTGCATAGCAGATCAGTTATCAGTTGGGGTATCTTCATTGCACTCCGGACATGTCCATAGATGCTCAGATCCTCCCCCCAATATATGCATCAGCGTCCGGTGGCTAATAGTGCCAGTTCTGTGTTGGTTGACGAGGCGCTTTGTTTTCTGATGTACCTGTCGCGTCTGGCTGTGTCGATTCTTACTCCCAAGTCTTTCATCCTGGACAGAGATGTGGAATCACTGACGTCAAAGTCCTCTGTTCTCGCCATATCTTTGAGGACGTTAATAACATCGGCACGATCCATGGGCTGGCCATCTATAGGGGGTGCAGAGCCAGCCAGTTTATCAGCTCATTCATTTCCCTCGACTCCCGCATGTCCCGGGACAAAGATGAAGGTGACTTTACGGACAACAGACTTCCGCAGCGACTCAGTCCACTGTCTACGTACAGATCCAGCTTCGACCTTCTGAATCATGCTCATTGAATCACTTAGTACACACACGTTGGTATAAAGCTGTGATTCCAGCCATATGAAAGCCTGTGTAACTGCCATCACCTCCATCGTCATGCTGCTCGTAGTCATAGAGTGGGCACCACTGGATTCTTGTGCATAACAGAGTGGAGGGTGATGCATTTCTCTTCTGCAGTGGCAGGCGATGAATGTAAGTGTCACCACTTTGAGCCAAGCAGCAAAAGAGAGAGCATGCAATTGAAGCATGCTGGATCACCAAAAGCCAAAAAATTCAAGTTACAGGTTTCCGCTGGTAAGGTTATGCTGAGCGCATTTTTTGACCATGAAAGGCTATTGTTGGCTGACTTTAAAGAACCTGGTGTCAACATGAACTCTACCCACTACTTGGAAACACTAGACAAGCTGCAAAAAGCCATCAAGAACAAACGACCCGGCATGCTTTCTCACGGTGTGATTTTGTTGCATGATAATGCTCGTCCACATGTCACAAAGATTGTGCAGGAAGCGTTAGCAAGGAAGAAGTGGGAATTTCTGCAACATCCAGCCTATAGTCCTGATTTGTTACCATGAGATTTTCATTTGTTCGGACCTCTAAAAAAAGCTCTCAAGGGGTAGCGATTTCACACAGATGCAGACGTAATGAACGTGATAAACACTTGGTTCAGTGAGCAACCACAATCCTTTTTTGCGGATGGCATTCGCCGCCTACCTAAGCAATGGGATGCTTGCCTGAATGCCTATGGCGACTTCTTCTGACCAACCTATGGTGCATAATTCATTCAAAATGAATGCTTTGTTTAATTCTACCACACCTGTTAATGTTTCTTTCATGCTTTTGTAATAAAACCATTGGAACGAGTTTCAAATGAACGTCCCTGATATATGCATGAGGCATATCCTGATGCTACCAGCAATGGCAGATAGGCATAGGGTCCTTCAGGCCACATGGTACCTGAGAGTTGCTGCAGATAGGAATCACCCCCTGCATGAAGCCTTGGATATGGTCAAGGGTCACAGTCTAAGACGAGGCAGGTCCTATACGGCACAGGCGGAAATATCTATGCATCTGGTGTGTGATCTAGAGACCATCAATCATGAAAACGAGTGGATTGAAGTACCGGAAGACATGATGGACTGACACAATGTAATAGTAACACTGGGTCATGAGTGCAGAGAATGGGCACCATCGTCCTTGACTTTGGGACATAAATTACAAGTACCTCTGAAGTTGGAGTGGATTCACCTTATGGCGAGGGAAATAATTATAATAGTATAAATAGGGAAAACTAACCCACACGCAAAATTCAGTCCATCATTACTATAAATAGTGTAATAGTGTGTATGGACTACACTTGAGTTCAAAGCAAGCGAGCGCAAAAAAAAAAAAAAAAAAAAAAGTTGAGGACATATACTCCACTGGGAAAGAGAAGAACTATTACTTTCACTCATCATCAGCTTCTGTTTTCAGCTTTTGAACATTCGGTTATCTCAGTCTATTATGTTCTGTTTAGAATCTTAATAAATAAATTACGACTTTCATTTTTCCATTGATGGCCATTCTGTACCAATTTAAGCTGAATGAGACTTACCTCAGTAAGGTGATCAATCTTTTTCTGGGATGCAGCGAGGTCAGATTTAAGGACCTCCTCATCTATGGTTGGTGACACTGGCTTTACAACTGAACACAAAATATTTGGGATGAATGAGTATTTAAAAAAAATAAAATAAGAACTGAAAATGTATGAAAGAACTAAATGATAAAAAGTGAACTATCCAATCAGAAAGGTTCAAAATCAATGCAACAATGATTACCACACTCTTGACCAACAGGTGTAGGTCACCAATTATGACTCAGAACAGAGAATAAAACACTGAATAAACACATGTTTTAGCACTATACACATGTAGACCAAGCAAACCGACCGCTGAATATGTTCTGCAGGATTGACCTCCGTACAGCGAGGTCTGAAAGATATGTTGGCCCACTGAATCAACACTAAAATCCAAGTTGTATGGAACTAAAGAGAAGCTAAAATTTTTAAAAAATTCCCTAAAAACTGTTAAGTTCATGATGAGAACTAATCTGCCAATTGATAGTCGGAGATGAGATAAAACGCAAGAAGAAACAGTTTACAGAAGAAAACAGACAGTAAATAAGAATATAAAAACATCAGTATGGAAACCAAATATAAAATCAAGTAATAAATTATATATATATATATATATATATATATATATATATATATATATATATATATATATATATATATATATATATATATATATATATATATATATATATATATATATATATACCAAAACTGTGCTAGCAGTTGCCAAACTGACCCATCCAAACCACAGGAGAGGAAACTCTAGGTTCCAACCACACAGAGGACACACATTACATGTAGGTTAGGTTTGGCCTGCTTTCAGTTTGGTCAACGGTCATCTCTATTAGTGCTGCAGTCTTCTACCAGAGATCACACAAGGAGAATCTCAGCACAGTGCATAAACTCTGTAGCACTTGAGAGGCTCCAAATGTGTGTATTCCAGAACCACACAAGACATAAATATTCATTTGTGGGTAGTTTTTATCTAATTTAAGACAAAGATTTAGCCTGGACATTGACCAGTTGGGCTTTTCCTTCCAGCTGCTGGTGGATTTTGACATGTTCCATTCATTAAATGTGAGCCATACAGTGCAGCGGCTAGCACGTTTACCTACTGGCCCAGTTGTCATGCATTTGAATCCCCATTGAGACAGGGATTTGTTTATCACTGACCCAGGCTTGGACGGTGACCTAGACTAAAATGGGTACCAGGGAGTTCCCTAGGGAAATATGGTGGCCAGAGTAATACTGAGTGCCAATTGGTCTATAAAATATGTAGCTAGCACCATATACCCAATACATCTCAAGATTTGAAAAGGATCCTCTCCTTAGTTACCCTTCATTAATAGGTGCTACTAGTGGCTGCCTTTGCAGAGTAAGACTAAAACAGCATGACAGAATCACCAATGTGAAGTTCATGGAGTCACATGCTGGTGTTGGATAGGACGCACACTGAGAAAACCTGTTAATAGCATAACTAGAAACGTCTTCTTTCGGAACCCACAAGGCAAAGTATATAGCAGGATACCTAACAACACATTGAGAAGAGAATCAGAAACAGATATGAATAAATGGGAAGGATATGGAAGAAGTTGTAGCAGACAGCAAAGCACAGGAGGGCTTGGTGTGAGCTGGTTGAGAGCCTATCTTTCATTGGAAGATTAAAGGTAGAAGAAAAAGAAGACACTACTCCTCTATTCTTTCCTCCTTTCTTATTTTAGAGGAAAGTACTTTGCCAGCAAAACCCTTTGGTGAAGGGGAAGTGAACGTGATTTGCAATCCCACATACTATGTTCAAAATCAGTTGCAGGCAATTTGGAAGCAGACCACCTTGTATTTTTAACAGCTATGAGCGCCGGTTGTTCAGAAAACAATGGTAAACTACTGAACGTAAACTTGCTTAGTCAATCATAAACAGCCAAAAAATTTATACTTTTAACCTCTCCTCTACCTGACCTTTCTCCTTCCCTCTATTGCTGTTTGTCCAATGTTTCAACCTCTCATTTTTCAGTGGTACTTCCCTTTTATATAATTAATTTGTCTTTCTTTCTCTATCCCTCAGTCCTTTCTTTCTCAGTCACTTTTTCCTATCTGTCACTGTTTTAATAGTTCTTACTTTTTCTATCACTCTATTTGTACTTTCTTATTGCATCATTCTGTCTCAATAATGCTGTCACCTCCCACTATACCATCACGTCTCTATTACTCTCTTCTTTCTTATCCTATTGCTCTAACTGTTCTTACTATCTATACCAGTTTCATAATTCTGTTCTTTCTAACTTTCTCATTAACATTACTTTCTCTATCACTCTATATTTGTTCTTAGCTTTATGTTTCCTTTACCTGACAACTCCTTCATTGGTGTTGCAATAAGTTGCTCAAATGTGAATGCTGTAGGCTGTGAATGTGGTTTCACTGTCTGAAACATAACATTGAAAAAACAAGTTATTGCAATAACTGTCTCAGAGATAACAATGAAAAAATATGTTATTATGACATCACAATAGCAGGCATCGCTAAGGTCAGGATGCTGTACACCCACTTACAACTGTAATACATCTATTATTCCACTCTTGGTTAAGCAAACCAAAACAGTGCATATGCAATTAAGCTGGAGGAAATGTGGAAGGCAAGGGGAATCAATGGAGACAGGCATATCCAGCCACTAAATAAACCACAGCCAGCTTAACCTCACCAGACTCTGACAGAGCAGTTTGATGTTCTGGATATTACAGACGACATTGTCTTCCTTTCCCACAAACAAAATCGGATACAAAACGAACGAACAAACAATCTTTATTTTCAAAGGATTAAGAATTAGGCAATCAGGCCCGTCTGACATTCTGCCCTTCTTCTCTATTTCCACTCATACACATTCTTTCATTCAACATCACTTTTGAAGCAAATCTTTGACAACAAAAGAACAATAAGCATTAAAACGCATGAAAAATAATCAATAATACATGACTCACTGAGGCAATGTTTAACATGGACATTATAAATACCTAAGGAAGGTGAAGGATAGATGGACGGATGGACGGACAGACGGAAAGACAGAAGATAAATTAAGCAAACATGATAAGAGGTCACAACAATCAGGTCTAAAAATCCATAGGAAAAGTACAAAGACAATAAGAGTAAATCAAGCAAATGAAAACCAGATTTCCCTTAGTGAAGAAACCTCACTCCAAGGGGTGGAATCTTACACATATTTTGGTAGCAATGTAGATATATGAACAGATAGAAATATTAAAATAAGAATGCAAAAAAGCAAGGGGTCTTCATAACTCTTGTTAATTTGTTAAAAAATGAATAACTCTGCTTAAAAGTGGCATAGGGGCTTGAATAAGGCACCACTGGATTACAACTTGCAAAATATCTAAATATGCAGGCCTCACAATTACAAAACAATCAAAAATACTGTAAAACCTTACAAACACATGCACATACTGCAATGAAATTTAGCACAACACAAAGATGACAACGTTACCACAATAAAGAGATGATAATATAAAACAATAATAGTACATTATTACACTAACACTGAGGTCCTTATAATAATAACTAGATAATAAATTATAATTCAGAATATTCTTTAACCCAAGGTGACAATGTATTTTTATCTGATTCCACACTGCCTTGAAGTGTAGAGGCGGGGGTGGGGGATGCCTGGGAGAGTCCATGCTTGTGTTGCAAGACCATTACTTTCACTTGTTTACACACAGATCAGCATGGTCGGATGGGTAAGAACACATGTTCTTAAACATCCGTTGTGCTGATGCCAAGGTAAGCAGTTCCACCCCTAAACCGGACAGCTGGACTAAAATGTTGAGCTGTTGTCCTTGACTTGGAGACGTAAATTACAAGTATCTCTGAAGTCGGAGTGTGTTCACCTGACGGCGAGGGACTCTGTTAATAGGGAAAGCTAATCCATAGACAAAATTTAGTCCATCACTACTATAAATAGTGTGTATAGACTACACTTGAGTTCAAAGCGAGCGAGCGAGAGAAAAAAAAACCTTGCTTACATTTAGTATGCAAACGACCCTACAAGAGACACACATGAAACAGAAAACCTTACTGAAACTGAAACAGAAAACATGTTTTACTAACCAAAACATTCCTCTCATAAGTCTTCTATGCAAACTTTCTTTTACTGTTTTGTCAAGTGTAACCTTAACAGTTAAAAAAAAGACACACACATACATATTGTGAAACCAATTTGACAGAAATTTATGCAGTTACCTTCAAGGGTTCCAGTTCAACAATCTCAGACCCCTAATAAGGAAGAAGAAAAACAAAAAGAAACAAAATCAGGTATTGTTTATTTTAAAGGACAGATTGTCATTTGAGTGTAGACAAGCATTATGCCAGTCAAGAAAAACCAAAAAAAGAAATCTGAATATTTAGTAAAATACAAATAAACTTTAAGTACAATGTTTGCAGTTTTTTCCTCTCAGAAACTGAGTCACCTTTGCCTATACTTTATATCTGCAATGCAGCCATGCCAACAGAAGCACAGTCTCCTGCAGATATTGAAGTGTATCTGTGCATACTAAAAATCCCAATTGCTTGAGTTTTCTCCCACTTTTTCGTAAACTTATCTTGTTAAAGCCTAGAAGAATCTGTTTGTTCTACACTTTTTTCTTCTTCCCCTCAAAAGCATGGCATTCACACATCTGTGATTTTTCTAGTCCATCTCCCATTTGCTGCCTTCTCTTCCTGCCTACCATGTTTACCCAATTTCATTACACCAGGATAATCAGACTAAAGGTATTCTAGTTGTCTTTTATTTACATATTTTTCCTCTTGTTGTTCTCTTTGTATAGTAAATACATAATGTTTCTCTTTGGTCAGTAAATACATGAAATGTTTCTTTTGATCAGCAAATACACGCAATGTTTTGCAGAGTGATGAGTAATTTCTGAAATTACTACTGATAAAAATGAAGGATACTGAATGATATATAAAAGCAGTTTTTCAGCATACTACCTATGAACTGGTACGGACCTGGTATGTAAAAAAAATTTTAAATGGGGCAGTCAAGAATGTGTCCCTTTCCTTCTTATTTTCAAGATAAACAAAATGCTACACTTTTCTGCCAAACATAATCATTAAAAAAAAAACAAAAGGAATACAAATAAGAAACCAAATTTACCTCCCCTTCCTGTCGTTCCTCAACAGGGTGAGCTGTGATTGGATAGAACTCGCTTGGTGACGTGTGTTCAACAGATTCCTCCCTCATCCTGGACATACGCTGCAACTGTTGAATCTCCCGCTGTAGTCGAATATTATCCATCTCAGAGGCATCCAGTTGCTTCTGTAGCAGTTCCACAACCTCAGCGTTTTCATCCTTCAGCTTGTTGATTTGTTCCTTAAAGACAGCATGTGCAGAGGTGAGATGGTAGTGCAACATTTGTCAGTACTAACAAGAGAACCATTATCTTAATATGTTCATTACTGCAAACATCAGATCATTGATACATAAGCTAAGGAGAACAGAACAGCCAGATCTTTGCAAGTGACTCGTGTGAACAAATTACAAAGAAGTCTTAGCATTGCTTTGACAATGAGTTCTACGATAGTTGGGGAAAGGAATAATGCTGAGAAATGAGAGTGATCGCACTCCATAATATGGAGTCTAGCACAGGATCTGTCTATCACAGATCCTTGGAAGGGTCACGAGGTAACACAGAGGCTGTACCTGACAGCCCACGACTGGGGATGACATGAACATCATTGGACGCCATACTAAAGGCAAATACCCCGTGGAATTCCTGCTGGCTTGGTGTAGTCACATGGTCCAGTTCAGCTTTATCAATACAAAGAACCTGGCCGGTGGATTAGAAACACGACCTATACATAGTTTATTAGAAACACGACCTATATACAGTTTATTAGAAACAAGACCTGTACGTTTATTAGAAACACGACCTATACATAGTTTATTAGAAACATGACCTATACACAGTTTATTAGAAACACAACCTATACATAGTTTATTAGAAACACAACCTATACACAGCTTATAAGAAACACGACCTATGCACAGTTTATTAGAAACACGACCTATGCATAGTTTATTAGAAACACGACCTATACACAGTTTATTAGAAACACGACCTATGCATAGTTTATTAGAAACATGACCTATACACAGTTTATTAGGAACTCGATCTATACATAGTTTATTAGAAACACGACCTATACACAGTTTATTAGAAACTCGATCTATGCATAGTTTATTAGAAACACAACCTATACATAGTTTATTAGAAACACGACCTATGCATAGTTTATTAGAAACACGACCTATACACAGTTTATTAGAAACACGACCTATACACAGTTTATTAGAAACTCGATCTATGCATAGTTTATTAGAAACACGACCTATACACAGTTTATTAGAAACACGACCTATGCATAGTTTATTAGAAACACGACCTATACACAGTTTATTAGAAACTCGATCTATACATAGTTTATTAGAAACACAACCTATGCACAGTTTATTAGAAACATGACCTATACACAGTTTATTAGAAACACGATCTATGCACAGTTTATTAGAAACACGACCTATGCACAGTTTATTAGAAACACGACTTATGCATAGTTTATTAGAAACACGACCTATACACAGTTTATTAGAAACATGACTTATACACAGTTTATTAGAAACATGACTTATACATAGTTTATTAGAAACATCACCTATACATAGTTTATTAGAAACATCACCTATACATACTTTATTAGAAGCACGACCTATACATACTTTATTAGAAACATGACCTATACACAGTTTATTAGAAACACGACCTATACAGAGTTTATTAGAAACATCACCTATACATAGTTTATTTGAAACATCACCTTTACATACTTTATTAGAAGCACGACCTATACATACTTTATTAGAAACACGACCTATACACAGTTTATTAGAAACACAACCTATACAGTTTATTAGAAACATGACCTATACATAGTTTATTAGAAACATGACCTTAACATAGTTTATTAGAAACATTACCTATACATAGTTTTCGACCTATGCATAGTTTATTAGAAACACGACCTATGCATAGTTTATTAGAAACACGACATATGCATAGTTTATTAGAAACACGACCTATACATAGTTTATTAGAAACACGACCTATACATAGTTTATTAGAAACACGACCTATGCATAGTTTATTAGAAACATGATTTATACATAGTTTATTAGAAAAACTGGCCCTGTGGCAAAGGAGTTACAAATGCAACTTGTAATCCCAATATCACATTCCAAACACAGCTGTGGGCGATTTGGAAGCAGATCGCCTTGTGTTGGTTTCCATACAATGGCATGAGTTCCGGTCATTCAGTAAAGCAATGGCAAACTACTTCAAATCCAACCAACCATAGAGTTGGCTGAGAGGCTATGCTTCATTGAAGGATATAGGGCAGCAGAAGATTTGTGAAAGCCTTATCATGTAATGTCCTAATAGCAGTACCTGTTACATCATGGCTAGATCATGTATTAACTCTTAAGTGACATGAAGTTTTAGTGTAGGTTTTCACTTTGATTGTTAATTAGCTGTTACAGATTAAGGGTAAATTATTTCCATGGTTTTCAAGACTACGAGGGGGATTCACATGAAAACCTTAAAAGTGTGATAAAAATTACAATAACCATGCCATTGTCTTGTAACCTGTCAATATTGTTGTTAAGGATGTCAAGAGTGTTAAGCATGTTACATCTTGGTGCAGAAGAACATGGTGTCGTCATTAGGACAATTTAAAGATCGCTGCCCCACTTTTGATATGCACCAACGAGGAGCAGCGTTCTGTTATCAGTTTCTAATCTGTGAGGGGGTGAAACCTACAGAAATTCATCGGCGAATGGAGGTCCAGTATGGTGATGCATGCCTGTCAGTCCAGCAAGTGTATGAGTGGAGTAGGAAGTGTCAAAACAGCATGACTTCTGTGAAGAGGTACAACAGGTTGCGCATGAGCAGTTACACACGTGACCAAGAAAATATTTTTCAACAAGAATCCAAGTACTTCATCGGTGCTGGAGGACTTGCATTGAACGCAGTGGTGATTACATAAAAATGATACATTTGTTCTTTACTTGTTCAGAATATATTCATCCATAAAACATTTAAGGTTTTCATTTAAACACCCCTTGTATTTTGATTCTACAAGTAGCAATAGAGGTGCTTTTGAACTGAAAACATTGCAGAAAAGTTCTTAGAATATTACTGACCATGAAGTAGAAAAATACTGACATTCCTCAACATCTGAACATCAAAGGAGACTTGCTCTTAAACAGTATCAGGCCTCAGAAACTGAAATATACTGGTCAGATGAAACATCACAATAGTCTGGAGAGAACGGTGATAGAAGGCATGGTTCCTGAACGAAGAGGCAAAGTCTGGACAGAACAATGATAGAATGCATGGTTCCTGAACAAAGAGAAAAAGTCTGGACAGAACAATGATAGAAGGCATGGTTCCTGAACAAAGAGGAAAAGTCTGGACAGAACAATGATAGAAGGCATGGTTCCTGAACAAAGAGGAAAAGTCTGGACAGAACAATGATAGAAGGCATGGTTCCTGAACAAAGAGGAAAAGTCTGGACAGAACAATGATAGAAGGCATGGTTCCTGAACAAAGAGGAAAAGTCTGGAGAGAAGAGTGATTGAAGGCATGGTTCCTGAACAAAGAGGAAAAGGTTGACTAGCATGAAGATGGGCAAAGGACACCGAAGACATCTTAGGCACAAAAATGCAGGAGGCAGAAGACCTGGTGACACACAGTGAAACTTGCAGGCAGCCGTGATCAGGGTAATATTCTGTACAAGACCTGATGACACACAGTGAAACTTGTAGGCAGGCCATGATCAGGGTGATGTTCTGTAAAGGACCTCCTACATGATAATGAAAGAAAGTTAGTTGTGTAGCCTTCACAGGACGTCACAGTCAACCCCAGCATGATTTGGTTGTTTGTGATTTCTGGGCAAGTTTACATTCAGTAGTTTGCCATTGCTTTCTGAACGACCAGCACTCATGCCATTGCATGGGTACCAACGCAAGGCGGTCTGCTTCCAAATCGCCTGTAGCTCTGTTTCAAACGTGGTATGGGGGATAACAAGATGATGATGAAGAAGAATAAAGGGGATCTTATTTCATATGTGTATACGAATGTATTATATGATGTTATAATTCACACAATGTATTAGTTGGGGTTGTATATGTAAGTATAGTTATAATCAGAGACAAGACAAGAAATGGTTAATAATATGTTTGGTGTATGATACCCAGATCAAATAAATGATGTAAATTACGATGGGTTGCTACACAGGGAAGTGGGAAGGTGAGATGATTCTCCTATGTAAGTGAATGCAGTAAGATTTTTCACTTAGTGCCTGGTTTGATTAGGGGCAGGATGAGTGTCTGTAGCTGAGTTACCATATATAAATATATAAACAGGTGTAATCATTCGAGTATAGAAGTGTTTGTATTAGTATTTGAATGTTTGAACTGGAAGAGAGACAGATCAACAGAACCATACAATTTATCATAAACAGATGGACCAGACACGAAGATCAAATATAAACATAATATTAATTTCCATCATCATCTAAAGCTGAAACACAGCTTTTGCTTGACCTATTTTGCACTTATTCTCACCTTGCATCTGACGTTATGATTTTCCCTAGGCATGTAAATTTATTCATCATTTTCCCTTATATTGTTATATCATATGTTGGTGTTATATTTTTCTTTGATGTGACCATTATTTTTGTTTCCTTGATATTCAAGGAAAGTCCTTTTTGTGCACTCTCTATTAATACAATTGTTTTCAGCCTTGAATGCTGTGTCATCTGCTCATTGTTGTCACAGACAGCACACTATAATCAAAGGTCCCCTCACAGACAGTACACTGTAATGAAAGACAAAACACTACAGCCAAAGATCCTCTCACAGACAGCACACTGCAATCAAATCTCTCTCACAACAGCACACTGCAATCAAATCTCTCTCACAACAGCACACTGCAATCAAATCCCCTTCACAACAGCACACTGTAGCCAAACCTCTCACATACAGCACACTGCAATCAAATCCCTCTCACAGGCAGTACACTATAGTCAAATCCCTCTCACAGACAGCACACTGTAGTCAAATCCCTCTCACAGACAGCACACTATAGTCAAATCCCTCTGACAGACAGCACACTAGTCAAATCCATCTCTAACACAGGACTCTGCAGTGAAACATCTTCTCACAGACAGCACACTGCAATCAAATCCCTCTCACAGACAGCACACTATAGTCAAATACCTCTCACAAACAGCATACTGTGGGCAAATCCCTCTCATAGGCAGCACACTATAGTCAAATCCCTCTCACAGGCAGCACACTGTAGTCAAATCCCTCTCACAGACAGTATAATGTAATCAAATCCCTCTCACAGACAGCACACTATAGTCAAATCCCTCTCACAGACATCACACTATAGTCAAATCCCTCTCACAGATAGCACACTATAGTCAAATCCCGCTCACAGACAGAACAATATAGTCAAATCCCTCTCATAGACAGCATACTGTAGTCAAATCCCTCTCACAGACAGCACACTATAGTCAAATCCCTCTCACAGACAGCACTCTATAGTCAAATCCCTCTCAAAGACAGCCCACTGTAGTCAAATCCCTCTCACAGACAGCACACTGTAGTCAAATCCCTCTCACAGACAGCACACTGTAGTCAAATCCTTATCATAGACAGCACAAAATAGTCAAATCCCTCTCACAGAGAGCACACTGTAGTCAAATCCCTCTCACAGACAGCACACTGTAGTCAAATCCTTCTCATAGACAGCACAAAATAGTCAAATCCCTCACACAGAGAGCACACTGTAGTCAAATCCCTCTCACAGACAGCACACTGTAGTCAAATCCTTCTCATAGACAGCACAATATAGTCAAATCCCTCTCACAGAGAGAGAGAGAGGGAGATTGCATCTTCAGTCAAATACAGTCACAGTACCTTAAACTTCTGAGTCTGGAATGTCTTCTGTGTCTCCAAACTGGCAATCCTGTCCTGGAGCTCAGCTAAAGCATCTGCCTTCTCTTTCATGGAGTTTTCCAGTCTGAAGATACAATCACATTTCATCAGCAACCTATCCTACATCTCCGACCACCATACCAAAGATACACAGGTGGATACAAGTCTCCATATCTGCAGGTCTCTACCAGCTCCTGTTGATATCTGCCAATGTCATGTCAAAGGATAATGGACATTCCATGACAGATACTGTCAGAGAAGAGCACCAAGCACTGGTGCACTCAACCAATGAAATTACCCTGGCCATCCTAACTGTTAGTCAGGTGCAAATTGTGAACTGAATACAAAATGAAACTGTGTATATTATCACTGGGTGCACCATTTCAGGTACACCCTGTATCGCCATGAGGATTTCTCCTCAATATTCCTACCATGGAGCATAGAAAAAGTTGAAACATAAGGTTTTTTTGGCATATCCTTTACAGGACATCGCTGTCAACATCAGCATCTTTCAGCTGATTGTTGATTTCTTGGCAAGATTACGCTCAGTAGTTTGCCATTGCTTTCTGAGCGGTCGGCTCACATACCCCGTAAGTTACCGACGCGATTCGAACCACTGCTGATTCTCACCGTCGTCACATTACTTACGAGAGTATACGAGATTACGGAGAAAAGTTGCTAACCTCTAGGCCAGGAAGCCGGCGAAACATAAGTTACCTGCATTTAATATTGAGGTCAGCATGGCTGAAAGGTTTGTCATGCTCTCATATAAGTCCCATGTATCTAATATAAGTATGAGAGCCCGAGACTGAAGTATGAGATATAAGTCCCCTGTATCTAATATAAGTATGATAGCTTGAGACTGAAGTCTGAAATATAAGTCCCCTGTATCTAATATAGGTATGATAGCTTGAGACTGAAGTCTGAAATATAAGTCCCCTGTATCTAATATAGGTATGATAGCTTGAGACTGAAGTCTGAAATATAAGTCCCCTGTATCTAATATAGGTATGATAGCTTGAGACTGAAGTCTGAAATATAAGTCCCCTGTATCTAATATAGGTATGATAGCTTGAGACTGAAGTCTGAAATATAAGTCCCCTGTATCTAATATAGGTATGATAGCCTGAGACTGAAGTCTGAAATATAAGTCCCCTGTATCTAATATAGGTATGATAGCCTGAGACTGAAGTCTGAAATATAAGTCCCCTGTATCTAATATAGGTATGATAGCTTGAGACTGAAGTCTGAAATATAAGTCCCCTGTATCTAATATAGGTATGATAGCCTGAGACTGAAGTCTGAAATATAAGTCCCCTGTATCTAATATAGGTATGATAGCTTGAGACTGAAGTCTGAAATATAAGTCCCCTGTATCTAATATAGGTATGATAGCCTGAGACTGAAGTCTGAAATATAAGTCCCCTGTATCTAATATAGGTATGATAGCTTGAGACTGAAGTCTGAAATATAAGTCCCCTGTATCTAATATAGGTATGATAGCTTGAGACTGAAGTCTGAAATATAAGTCCCCTGTATCTAATATAGGTATGATAGCTTGAGACTGAAGTCTGAAATATAAGTCCCCTGTATCTAATATAGGTATGATAGCCTGAGACTGAAGTCTGAAATATAAGTCCCCTGTATCTAATATAGGTATGATAGCTTGAGACTGAAGTCTGAAATATAAGTCCCCTGTATCTAATATAGGTATGATAGCTTGAGACTGAAGTCTGAAATATAAGTCCCCTGTATCTAATATAGGTATGATAGCTTGAGACTGAAGTCTGAAATATAAGTCCCCTGTATCTAATATAGGTATGATAGCTTGAGACTGAAGTCTGAAATATAAGTCCCCTGTATCTAATATAGGTATGATAGCTTGAGACTGAAGTCTGAAATATAAGTCCCCTGTATCTAATATAGGTATGATAGCCTGAGACTGAAGTCTGAAATATAAGTCCCCTGTATCTAATATAGGTATGATAGCTTGAGACTGAAGTCTGAAATATAAGTCCCCTGTATCTAATATAAGTATGAGAGTCTGAGCCTGAAATATAAGTCCCCTGTATCTAATACTAGTATGATAGCTTGAGACTGAAATATGAGTTTCCTATCTCTAATCTCTGGTACTAAACCATAAATGTATTCAGATAAGATCTACTTCCTGCTGCATGTGACATAAATATAACTAGAGCATCACACATTTACATGTAGGAGTCTGAGATGTACAGTCTATATCCACTGACCTGAGCCTGAAACTGGATTCTCTGTCTTCCAGATCTGCTATCAGCTTTGCGTGTCTTTGACTGAGATGGTCATGCTCCTCCTGGAGCTGTTCTGCTTCTTTCCTGGCAGCCTGGAGCTGGTCCCTGTCACACATGTACAGACAAGCGTCAATGGTTTGCACATACAGCCGGGTCTGATGACACAAGACTCAACTATGCAACTTGTTGCTACATATACACACAACTGTATCTTGCCAGGAGAATGACTTAAACAATTGCTAATAAACTATCTTGTCTCATCTTGTTCCTCTAGAACCTTGCGGTGTTGAGGTGAAGGGTCTACAAGGTGTGGGCTGAGTCTGGCCATGCAGCCAGTAGGGTTAGGATCGGCTAGCCCCCCTCAGGAGGGGTGAAAAGTGAAAATTAGTAGTCTGCCGATGACCTGCAGACTACACAAGTCAACCCCACCTCCACATGGTGTAGACCTGGAAACCATGACCTCGAGTTTATATGCAAATTGGGCTCTGACTCGCCAGGAGTGACGGATTCCCCCGGCCAGATTTTTTTCATCCTAAACCTGTGACTGGCCTAGCAAGCCGACAGGGGATGATTTCCTACTCAAAGAAATAATAAGAAGCATATTCGTACTGATAAACTATCAAAATTCATTAACTGGTGTCTGCTTACAATAGAAAAACTAAAATGGTCTAACAGAATTAACATTGTGGAGCTCAAGGAGAGAACTAAACAAATAATAAGAAGCATATTCAGACTAATAAACTATCAACATTAATTAACTGGTGTCTGTGTACAAGAAGAACTAAACTGGTCTAACAGAATCACCAATGTGGAGCTCAAGGAGAGAACTAAACAAGAGAATCAAGGGGTGGGGAAAAGATGCTGTTGCTGGGTAGGACACACACTGAGGAAACCTGATAATAGTGTAGCTAGACAGTCCTTGGTCTATAACTACCAGGGCCAAGGAAATAGGGGGAGATCTAACACATGGGAAGACAAGAATCAGAGATGAATAATACAGGGAGGACATGGAGGAAGCTGAAAGAGATAGCAAAGGGTAGAAGGGTTTGGTGTAGGTTGTTGAGGAACTTTGTTCCAATAGGAGATAAAGGGTAGAAGACAAGGAAGAATGATGCATGATTGACAATAATCTCATGAAAGATTGGTGGATTTATAAATGCAATTTATTACGATCTTGCAACAATTACACATACAGCTCATCATCATCATCATGTGCCATGTCAATAAGCGCAGGTGATCATGGTTTGTCATCTCAAAACAATCGCTAGTCTAGGGTCAGGTCTGTGTTCTTGACCCAATTATACCATATGGTCAAGCCTTCTGGTATTTACTTCTTCTCTTGCTATTTTCCCTCCAAATTTGCCAGATGTAGCTAAGGTTTCAAGTTAATTTCTCCTCACATCATACCTACAATTTTCACACTCAAACTGCTCAGATGTTGCCAGATTTACATACCTCATTTGAACATAAGCAGCAATTATATATATATATGGTTTATTATGTGTTGCATAGGTTTAAAGATAAAACTGTGTTGCTGTTGATAGATTTACACAAGCAACTTAACAAAGTGTTGACAGATTAACGAATATAATATGGCTGGTATCTGCCAGATTTACACAAACAACCTGATTAGACTGAAACATGTGACTAGTTCATATGTTATTTTTTCTGATTTTTAACTCACTCAAGCCAATGAATGAAATGGATCTGAACTTGAACTCATGCAGAGACCAGCAACTTTCATGCAGAGACCAGCGACTTTTATGCAGAGACCAGTGACTTTCATGCAGAGACCAGTGACTTTCATGCACAGACCAGTGACTTTCATGCACAGACCAGTGACTTTCATGCAGAGACCAGTGACTTTCATGCAGAGACCAGTGACTTTCATGCAGAGACCAGTGACTTTCATGCACAGACCAGTGACTTTCATGCAGAGACCAGTAACTTTCATGCACAGATCAGTAGCTTTATTAGACTCAAATCAAAATAGAATCAGGAATGCAAAACCGAAAGAAAGTAAATAAAAAGACCTGCTATCTTGTAGACAGAATAATGACAGTCAAAGGCTATGGAAAGCTAACTGGAAAAATGCTTGTTGAAATCAGATATACCGAGCCACAGGCTTGATGAAACAGTGCAATATTTATTGCTGATGTCATGAATTAAAGGAAAGTAGTGATGAGCCTACTGACCAAAACCCCTGAACATGTCATAAGAAAACACTCCATGGAAATGTCAACAAGCTCAAGTTGCCTGCTGCTCTCTTTAAATTCTGAAGATGTATGAAGAAGGAGAAGAAGAAGAGCAGCTGAAGTAGAAAACAGAAGAGGCACAACAGCAGAAGAAGAATTAGAGCAGAAGCAGCAACAGAAGAAGAAGAGCAGCAGCAGGTGAAGAAGAAGAACAAGAAGAGGAGCAGCAGCAGCTGCAGAAGATAAAGAACAAGAAGAGGGGCAGCTGAAGAAGAGCAGCAGAAGCAGAAGATGAAGAAAAAGAACAACAAGAGGAGCAGCAGCAGAAAAAGAGGAGGAGAAGGAGCAGCATCAAAAACAGAAGAAGATGAAGAAGAACTAACAAATGAAAAGACTTTATAAGAAGACTAAGAAGGAAAAGAAGAAGAATAAACAACACAGATTGATTTAAGTCACAAAGACTGATTACTAGACTGAAGTTACAAACTGATGATCACTCACTGAGTCTCCTGCAGTCGCATCTTGAGATGATCAATGGCATTCTCATAACGTTCTCTGAAATGATCAACAATGACAATACAGTTTACATGACAGACCATTTTAAAAATGTGTCCCAAAGCAGTTTACTTCAGGGTATGTGATGTGATAGTGCCCTCACATTGTGTAGGCCTGACAGCAAGGAGGAATAGGTATCAATCCGTCCCTCACTTTGACAAATCATGAGTCCAAGTGCCTAACCCATGTACATCTGTGCTCATGACATTACCAGCGCTGTTCACTATCAAGTATGTTAGCACGAATATATATATATTTCCTTGGTGTCTTGGAACATCATCACCATCATCAACAAGTACCTTGCCGACTGGCGTTGACCATGAAGCTTCTTCATAAACTGCAATCGTCGACGGCATAAATCAATTCAAGTGTTAACCACATTCCATGCCACAACACAAGACAGTCAAGAAATTTCTTTATCGCTATTTTCCACAAATTTTTCCGTTTGAATACAGTGACTTATTATACCATAAAATGTTTAGCACTGTGGTCATTCGTTCAAGCTGCTGGAACCACACTTAACTCCAAACTCAAGCATCCTTAAACAGGTTGTTTCAAGTGTTATTGTTCCTGCAGCTAGCAATTGCTCATAAATAGTCTCCCAAAAATTGCCTTTGTCTATAGTGAGTGTTCCTATTAATGACACATCCGAAGGCAAAAGATTGGCTAGTTAATTGCCTCTCACTCTAGCCTGGACAGAATATCCATGTAAGTACTTGCAAGAGAGAAGTGTCTATACGTAATATCTACTCAAGATATATCTGATCACTTCCACTTGAACTGTACAAAATACAAGCTGGCAATCAGATACTGATCTGCTGACTTGAATATCACCTATCCACTTCAAAGCTGCAGCCACTTCCATGGTGTTGCCATCTCCACAATGGTGGTTCGTCACAGACGGTGTTGCCACCGTTTTACCTCCTATGGACCCTGTTCCCAGCTGATGGAGCCACTTTCCTACACGCAGTCAGAGGAAGTCAGATTCTCCTCTGGGCTCATTTAACTATGGGTTTAGGCTCCCCAATGAAAGCAAAGAATGTTTACATTTTAATACTACATTGTTAAGTTACTTCACACTGGTGTATACTAGATGGGTGAATTATTTCACAGATTTATAATACACTGTTGGATTATCTCACAAAGATTAATACTACATTGTTAAGTTACTTCACACTGGTGTATACTAGATGGGTGAATTATTTCACAGATTTATAATACACTGTTGGATTATCTCACAAAGATTAATACTACATTGTTAAGTTACTTCACACTGGTGTATACTAGATGGGTGAATTATTTCACAGATTTATAATACATTGTTGGATTATCTCACAAAGATTAATACTACATTGTTAAGTTACTTCACACTGGTGTATACTAGATGGGTGAATTATTTCACAGATTTATAATACACTGTTGGATTATCTCACAAAGATTAATACTACATTGTTAAGTTACTTCACACTGGTGTATACTAGATGGGTGAATTATTTCACAGATTTATAATACACTGTTGGATTATCTCACAAAGATTAATACTACATTGTTAAGTTACTTCACACTGGTGTATACTAGATGGGTGAATTATTTCACAGATTTATAATACATTGTTGGATTATCTCACAAAGATTAATACTACATTGTTAAGTTACTTCACACTGGTGTATACTAGATGGGTGAATTATTTCACAGATTTATAATACATTGTTGGATTATCTCACAAAGATTAATACTACATTGTTAAGTTACTTCACACTGGTGTATACTAGATGGGTGAATTATTTCACAGATTTATAATACATTGTTGGATTATCTCACAAAGATTAATACTACATTGTTAAGTTACTTCACACTGGTGTATACTAGATGGGTGAATTATTTCACAGATTTATAATACACTGTTGGATTATCTCACAAAGATTAATACTACATTGTTAAGTTACTTCACACTGGTGTATACTAGATGGGTGAATTATTTCACAGATTTATAATACATTGTTGGATTATCTCACAAAGATTAATACTACATTGTTAAGTTACTTCACACTGGTGTATACTAGATGGGTGAATTATTTCACAGATTTATAATACATTGTTGGATTATCTCACAAAGATTAATACTACATTGTTAAGTTACTTCACACTGGTGTATACTAGATGGGTGAATTATTTCACAGATTTATAATACATTGTTGGATTATCTCACAAAGATTAATACTACATTGGTAAGTTACTTCACACTGGTGTATACTAGATGGGTGAATTATTTCACAGATTTATAATACACTGTTGGATTATCTCACAAAGATTAATACTACATTGTTAAGTTACTTCACACTGGTGTATACTAGATGGGTGAATTATTTCAATGATTTATAATACATTGTTGGATTATCTCACAAAGATTAATACTACATTGTTAAGTTACTTCACACTGGTGTATACTAGATGGGTGAATTATTTCACAGATTTTATAATACACTGTTGGATTATCTCACAAAGATTAATACTACATTGTTAAGTTACTTCACACTGGTGTATACTAGATGGGTGAATTATTTCACAGATTTATAATACACTGTTGGATTATCTCACAAAGATTAATACTACATTGTTAAGTTACTTCACACGGGTGTATACTAGATGGGTGAATTATTTCACAGATTTATAATACATTGTTGGATTATCTCACAAAGATTAATACTACATTGTTAAGTTACTTCACACGGGTGTATACTAGATGGGTGAATTATTTCACAGATTTATAATACATTGTTGGATTATCTCACAAAGATTAATACTACATTGTTAAGTTACTTCACACGGGTGTATACTAGATGGGTGAATTATTTCATTGATTTATAATACACTGTTGGATTATCTCACAAAGATTAATACTACATTGTTAAGTTACTTCACACGGGTGTATACTAGATGGGTGAATTATTTCATTGATTTATAATACACTGTTGGATTATCTCACAAAGATTAATACTACATTGTTAAGTTACTTCACACTGGTGTATACTAGATGGGTGAATTATTTCACAGATTTATAATACACTGTTGGATTATCTCACAAAGATTAATACTACATTGTTAAGTTACTTCACACTGGTGTATACTAGATGGGTGAATTATTTCACAGATTTATAATACACTGTTGGATTATCTCACAAAGATTAATACTACATTGTTAAGTTACTTCACACTGGTGTATACTAGATGGGTGAATTATTTCACAGATTTATAATACACTGTTGGATTATCTCACAAAGATTAATACTACATTGTTAAGTTACTTCACACTGGTGTATACTAGATGGGTGAATATTTCACAGATTTATAATACACTGTTGGATTATCTCACAAAGATTAATACTACATTGTTAAGTTACTTCACACTGGTGTATACTAGATGGGTGAATTATTTCACAGATTTATAATACATTGTTGGATTATCTCACAAAGATTAATACTACATTGTTAAGTTACTTCACACTGGTGTATACTAGATGGGTGAATTATTTCACAGATTTATAATACACTGTTGGATTATCTCACAAAGATTAATACTACATTGTTAAGTTACTTCACACTGGTGTATACTAGATGGGTGAATTATTTCACAGATTTATAATACACTGTTGGATTATCTCACAAAGATTAATACTACATTGTTAAGTTACTTCACACGGGTGTATACTAGATGGGTGAATTATTTCACAGATTTATAATACATTGTTGGATTATCTCACAAAGATTAATACTACATTGTTAAGTTACTTCACACGGGTGTATACTAGATGGGTGAATTATTTCACAGATTTATAATACATTGTTGGATTATCTCACAAAGATTAATACTACATTGTTAAGTTACTTCACACGGGTGTATACTAGATGGGTGAATTATTTCACAGATTTATAATACATTGTTGGATTATCTCACAAAGATTAATACTACATTGTTAAGTACTTCACACGGGTGTATACTAGATGGGTGAATTATTTCACAGATTTATAATACATTGTTTGGATTATCTCACAAAGATTAATACTACATTGTTAAGTTACTTCACACGGGTGTATACTAGATGGGTGAATTATTTCATTGATTTATAATACACTGTTGGATTATCTCACAAAGATTAATACTACATTGTTAAGTTACTTCACACGGGTGTATACTAGATGGGTGAATTATTTCACAGATTTATAATACACTGTTGGATTATCTCACTCAGATTTATACTACATAAAGTTATTTTGCAGTTGTATACTATACTGTTATTTCACAAATATTTATACTGCACTGTAGCGATGTTCACACGGATTTAAAATCCTGCAGCACTCACTTTTCATGTTTGTCAATTTCCGTATTTTCATCTGTTGGGTTCTTGGACTTCTGCTGTCTGAGTACATTGTGTGCCCGCACCTACACAAGTCAGGATGACAGAAAACATAACACATTTTCAAATCCTGCCACTCAAAACAAAACATTAGTCTGGAAAACTAAATGCCAAATAACACATATCTGTCCAAATTAAATCTGCTGACTAAGCAAAGTTCTAGTTACATATTTATTTATGAATGAGTCAGGCGATAGTGATATCTATGGAATCTCTGATAATCTGTTGATTACTGGATTCAAGGATCATCTCAATGCACTTGGAACTATCCGTTTGTATCCCAATCATCTTCAAGGACTGGAAATCCACTTAAATGTAGCTTAATTTAATTGCGACTGAATAGGCCAGAATTTTTCTATAAATGTACAAACATATTCTCCACACACATTCGCAAGGTGAAGTGGTTATGGTGCTTGCCTCATGCTTCAAAGGTCGTGGGTTCATGTCCGGACTCTGTTATTTGGTTTACGAGTGCAATTTTCTCACAAACTCCAGGGGGTTGTTCTGGAGCTACACATTTCGTACTCTGTGCAATGCTTTCAGCAGGCGGCCACTCTGCAGAAAGAGACCAAGCCATATGGGAATAAAACCCAGCGTAATGAAGTTGACCTGTAAACCCCCGTTCTCCTACACATATATACTAAAACTCTCCAAGAGGTTTCAGAATCTACTGCTTATTATACACTCAAGAAGCAATGAATCAATAGGAACATGTAATAACAAAAACAAACACACACAAAAAAAATTTAAAAAAAAAACAAAAAACCAATGACCTAGTCCTACAAGAAGCAATTGAAAATCATAACTGATTAGAGAAATAAGACTTAGACAGTCACAATTTTTTGGTCACATTATGAGAAGAAATAAATTGGAGAACTTGGTGACAACTGGCAAAAGAGAACAAAGGGAAGGCAGAGCAGTAAATACCTGGATGGTTTGGCCACGTGGTATGGTCGAGACAAGAACACTGAGCTGATCCATGACTTGGTACATGATGCTGATGATTAACACAAAAGAAGACAATACCTCAAACATAAATAATATGAAAGCTTGCATCAACAATTCACCTTATAACTGTGATACTCTGCCTGAACAGTGTTCAGTTCGCTTCTGGTTGTTTGCAGTTCATTGGTCAGTGACTCCACACGAGACTCAAGTGCTTTAGCTGTTCGCTGGCTGTTGTCATTGAGGACTGCGGATTTTCTCCTGAAGTTTTTGGTTGTCTGACGTAAGCTGAGACACTTGTACCTGGATATTATAAAGATGAATCAATATACAGAAAATCAGCTATGTTAACCTGCCTATAAATTATGTCAGACTTCTATTTTTGGTAAATCAAAGGATCCCAAAGATTCATATACAACCACTAATATCACCACTAATGAGAATTCTTCTTCTTCCTTATTCATTTTTCATGGGGAGCTACTTGCCCCTAGTTTTGATTTCTGGAGATCAGTGCATTTGACTTTGGCATTCATGTCTGTAAGGTTTACTACCTCTAGACAGATTCCATTCAAGGGAATCTTCTATGTCTACCTGTGTCTGTCAGGGCAGTAGCCTTACAGCCTACTATTTGTGATTTCTAACTGCCATGGGATGTTTAATATGCACAACTTTCACACAGAACACTATGGTTTTCACGTGTATTTAAAAAGGCCACATATCCGATCTCACTATATAACAGATCACGGGATCAGTGTGATATCCATTACATATCAGTGTGGCTGGAAAAATACCCAAGCCCATGCTAAGATTGAGCCTAGCGCCTTTTGAGCATGAGGCAAACACTGTAATCTCTCACTCATGGCTCTCCTCCCTATTGGTAAGTGAAACCCCTGGGCAGCGTGTTTGTAAAGCCCAGCACTAACACTATGCTACAATGGGGAAAAGAACAAGGCTTGTCACTGTAGTAGCTTGTGAATGTCACTGTAGTGGCATGTGATTGTCACTGTAGTGGCATGTGATTGTCACTGTAGTGGCATGTGATTGTCACTGTAGTAGCATGTGAATGTCACTGTAGTAGCATGTGAATGTCACTGTAGTAGCATGCGAATGTCACTGTAGTAGGCATGTGATTGTCACTGTAGTGGCATGTGATTGTCACTGTAGTGGCATGTGATTGTCACTGTAGTGGCATGTGAATGTCACTGTAGTGGCATGTGCATGTCACTGTAGTGGCATGTGCATGTCACTGTAGTGGCATGTGAATGTCACTGTAGTGGCATGTTAATGTCACTGTAGTGGCATGTGCATGTCACTGTAGTGGCATGTGCATGTCACTGTAGTGGCATGTGCATGTCACTGTAGTGGCATGTGCATGTCACTGTAGTGGCATGTGCATGTCACTGTAGTGGCATGTGCATGTCACTGTAGTGGCATGTGAATGTCACTGTAGTGGCATGTGAATGTCACTGTAGTGGCATGTGAATGTCACTGTAGTGGCATGTGAATGTCACTGTAGTAGCATGTGAATGTCACTGTAGTAGCATGTGAATGTCACTGTAGTAGCATGTGAATGTCACCGTACATGCATGCTGCAAGGGTTTTAATTAGAAAGTCACTAAATCAAGGTTACTGTCTTTCAGTGTGCAAGCTAGGTAATTTATTTTATCACTGATTGATAACTTGTTTTTCCTTTCCAGGATTGAAACCATGTTTCCAGATTGAACAAACCAGGATTATATTAATCACAGAACAACTACTCACTAAATTGAATTATGAATTATGGGGTTAAAATATTTCAAAATCATCACACATTCCACATAAACTTAGAGGGTTCACCGCTCTTTATATAATATTGATACAAACATACACCAGTTAAATTTCTAAGAAGGACTGATAACAACATAAAAGTAAAAGACTTTTTCCACGCCTACAATATTCAACTGGTGCCTGCACTCTGTATTTACACTCAGCAATCTGTCTACTTTTAGCAATATGTGTCTACATTCACCACTCTGTGACTACACTCATATGGTGCTTGTGCCATATTTTTAAGACCAACTGGCACTCAATGGATAATGCGGTAAATATCACAACAAACAAAGTGAGTGGCAAAAAGCACCATGAGTCACCTAGACTGTTAGAAACTCACACATTTCTGGATACATGCATTAGAACTCCTCTTAAATCGACACTGTCTACCATCTAATCTTCATTTTACTTCCACTTCTTGCATCTCCCTCTACACTGTCCTGCTCCCTCATTTACTGACAACCCTTACTTCCTAAAGTGTTTTGGTACTCAATTTGGCAAGAAGCAAACAAAGTCAGCTGAATGGTTTGAAGCACACTCTGAAGAGATGCTCCCAGTCCCGGAGATAGACATCCAATCTCAGTGTATAAAACATCACCATCAGAGAAAACAGTGAGAACTACTTTTTGCAAATGATGCAGCACTGACTACTCATGCAGCAGAAGATCTGCAACAACTCACAAATCGTTTTGCAGCTGCCTGTAAAGTCTTTGGGCTCACCATCAGCCCAAATAAAACACAGGTGATGGTACAAGATGCTGGCGCGCTTCCATCAATCACAAATTTCTAATTACAGATTGAAGGTTGTCCATGAGCTTGCGTACTTGGGGTCGACAATATCAGATAATCTTTCCTTAGAAACAGAAATCGACAGACACATTGGAAAGGCAGCCACAACACTTTCCAGGCTAACTAAGAGAGTTTGGGAGAATAATAGACTTACAGAGCGTACAAAAGTTCATGTATATAAAGCTTGTGTTGTTAGCACACTACTCTATGGGTCTGAATCCTGGACTTTGTACTCCCGACAGGAAAGAAGGCTTCATTCCTTCCATATGAGATGTCTGAGACGCATCCTGGGCATATCATGGAAAGATCACATAGCAAACAAACACGTGCTTGAAAGAGTGTATATTACTACAGAGTACTCACTCCTCAAGCAGCGATGCCTCCGGTGGCTGGGCCATGCATCTCGAATAGAGGATGAACGTATTCCCAAAGATCTCCTATATGAAGAACTAGCCACAGGAAAGAGGCCAACTGGAAGACCCCAAATGCGATATAGGGATATGTGTAAACAAGATGTGAAAACCCTTGGCATAGATCTAGACACATGGGAAAGAGTTGCAACAGACAGATGTTCCTGGAGGAGAGATGTACGAAACGGACTGGTGCTCTTTGAGCGCAATCTGATCCAACAAACTGAGGATAGGAGGCACAGATATAAAATGCAGTCACTTACTGTGGGACCAGCCTAGTCTTACAAATGCGGAAACTGTGACAGAGATTGTCACTCTCGCACTGGACTATACAGTCACCAGCGGTGCTGCCAGGTGCCTCCCCAGCGGCACAACTCTACAGTCCTACAGGACTGACAGAGGCCTACTACTCTGGTACTCATCTTGGCCTATATACACTTGTTTCTAGACACACAACTGGAATATCAAATTATGACTGATTAAACATATCAGTCAGGAGTCAATATATGACTGAATACATACATCAACTAAGAATCTACATATGAATGACAATGTCACATTGGACACGTGACCTGACCTTGAACTCCTCTACTTGCTGGCTAGTACTCTCTAACTGTCCTCTCAGGTGTGCATCAGATGACCTTTGAGCAGTTTCCTGTGCAGGGAGGAAAATGTGAAACCATCAATCAACATGGATGGATGGGTGGATGAATTACAATTATGATTTGCAATAAGTGGTCGTCTGTTTAAAGAATTTGTGTAACCATCAATCAAAGCAGATGAATGAATGAATGAATGAATGAATGAATGAATGAATGAATGAATGAATGGAGGGGTAGTTGGCAAGAAGGATAAAATGAAGGATAAATGGAAGGGGAAGGGGGGGGGGGGGGATGATGATGAATGCATGAAGGGAAGGATGGACCAATAGATGAAAACATAAACAGATAGATGGCAAGTGGACAGCAGCATAGAAAGAGAGGGAAAGGTTGACAGGGAGTACAATGGATGAAAGTGATGGATAGATAGAAGGAGAGAGAGAAGGATGAATACATGGATGGAAAATAGAATGAATGAATGTTTGAAGAGCAATGAATAGATAAATGGATAAAAAGGAATGAACAGATGGAATGACTGTTTGATACATGTCTTTATTGGGATGAGGTTGTAGTATTCTCAAGTAAAGCAGATAAAGCATATTGTTCTTTTATTGTCAGAATTTGCTTCATAAGTGATGTTGAATGAAAGAATGTACGAGAGGAAATAGAGAAGAAGGGCAGAATGTCAGATGGGCCTGCGTGCCCAATTTTTAACCCTTTGAAAATAAAGACTTTCGTTCGTTCGTTCGTTCGTTCAGATAGGCGAAGAAATGGAAGAGTTGATGGCTGTAAGGATTAGTAGCAGCATATCTGGACAGAAGTACAAAGATGGACAGATGGATGATGAATCATATGTTGTATGTATCTATGGATGAACAGAGGGACAGACTGATGGATGAGTGGATTCATAACTTAATAAGAAGGAATCACATTCAAGACAACAGTGACAGAAGATAAGTGAGCGGCTAGCCTAGTATGAAACACCAACTTAACAAGTACACATGAAAAAATTGCTAAAGTTGTCAAGAACGATGGTTTGGTTTTAAAAGCCACATTTTCAGACCTCATGTATCTTGTGACTCTGGCTAAATGGCTGACAATATTTCAACAGACAAGAAATTTCAAAAAGAATATCTGTATTTTTAAGCTGTGTGATTTGGTAACTGTGATAAGTAAAATAATTGGTTTGTGGAATTGCTTTTGTTTTCTTCTTGCATTCTTTCTCAGACATTGATGACCTATTTTGGAGCTAAGCTTCAATGTTGTTTAAGCACACAAAGTTCTTCACCAATATGGCCACAACACACCCAACTTGGTTGGAAAGTCGGTGTGCACAACTTCATTGCACTTGATAACTTTGTATAAAATTATTTTTTTTTAAATTTTAGCTGCTAGACAGCATAATAAATGAAAATGGCAATAAAGTTAGATTTCAAGTACTTTAAAGTTAAAGTTAGATATCCATTACACTAAAGTTAAGTGTCCAGTACCTTAAAGTTAGATGTCTAGTATCCTAAAGTTAAGTGTCCAGTACCCAAAAGTTAAGTGTCCAGTACTCTACATGTAAAGTTAAGTGTCCAGTACCCAAAACATATGTGTACAGTAACGTAAAATATCGTTAGATAGATGTCAGTACCCTAAAGTAAAAGTTAAATGTTCAGTAACTAAAATTACACAAATCTAATATACAAGTATTGTTTCTAAACATCCTTGTACATATACTAAACATTCAATTTTAGAAGGTCATTAAAGGTGGTTGAAGGTGAGAAATAACCACTATGAAAAAAAAACAACAACATTATTTTCATTCAAATTATCTAAACACAGTGGAAATGGCCAGTGGGGAAGCTAGAATTTTAGTATGCTCTGACCAAATGTAAAAAGTAAGAAACATATTATGCAATGGTTGGGATTCAAGAGTAAGAGCCAATCACTCATTGGTTGGTACTGAAGAAGCTAAGCTTTACAAAGAACAGTTCTGAAGGTTTGAAAAGCAATTGTAAACAAATATTAGCTCACAAGAACCTTATACAATGCCACCAGTGATTAGATAGAATAGGACAGATGTCTGCAAACAAAATCAGCTTCCAAAATTAGGGCCAGAAAATAATCTACCAATCTTCTAGCATCTGCCAAGTCCTTCTTTGTTTTCACAAGCAAGGCTTTCAGCTTGGTTGCTCGATCATCTGCTTGAATCCTTTGTTCCTCTGCAGCATCTAAGAAAAAATACAAATGGCAATATGTAAATTACGAACTAAAATAAGGTAACATAAAAACTCTCATCCGTGCTTCAAAACTCTTTCATGTTTTTTCTAATTATCTGTAACTTCACCATTAGTTGCATATACTTTACAGGACATCGCAGTGAATCCCAGCACGTTTTGGCTGTTTGTGATTTCTTGGCAAGTTTACGCTCAGTAGTTTGCCACTGCTTTCTGAAAGACTGGCACTCATATCATTTTATGAAAACCAAAGCAAGGGGGTCTGCTGTAAAATCACCTGCAGCTGTGTTTCAAACATGGTGTGTGGGACTACGAATTCTGTCCGTAACACCTTTGCCATGGAGCCAGCTGTTTCACCATCAGCAGTGGGAGAATGTCTAACTGTTACCAGCCTCTTTATACATTTTGTTTCCGCGTTTCCATCCTGTTTCAGGATAATGCGGTCAACATCAGCATCTTTAAACTGTATGTTGATTCCTAGGCTAGATTACGCTCATCAACACGCCACGACTTTCTGAGCGACTGGCTCCATACTCTCATAAATCACTGGCGTGTCTCGAACTGCTTGCGATTCTCGTGCGCTCACGTCAACCAAGAGTCTCGATACATTATCCCACCCAATGACCAATCTATGCCTGTTAAATCACCACCTTGTGACTTCATTCAACAATCTATACCTGCAATCATCAATCAGTGTCTGTAATCACCAATCTGTGTGCTACATTCAGCAATCTGCCTGCACTTACCAATCTGTGCCTGCATATACCATTATGTGCCTTCACTAAGCAATTTGTACCAACACTCAGCAATCTATGCCCACACTCAACAATCTAAACCAACACTCAGCTATTCAATCCAACACTCAGCAATCTGTGCCTACACTCAGCAATCTGTACCAACACTTACCTATCTGACTACACGTACAATCTAAACCTACACTAAGCAGTCTGTACCTACACGCAGCAATGTATGCGGGTGAGTCAATAAGTAAGTCACACAGTTCTGTGGGATGGCAGGTAAATGTAGTTGGTGTTTTCTACAGGTGTCATTAGGCGACAGCAACATCGAACTTTATATTCCCGTTTGTCAGGTGCTACGTATCTCATGCGCATGTGCAGCGCATAAACAAAATGGCAACTGTACTTACTGCATGTACAACCAAAGAGCAATGTGCTGTTGTGTGTTTTTTTTGTGGGCAAAAGGACTGCCTGCAAAGAACATTCATAAGAAAATGCTTCCTGTTTATATTGACAAATGTTTGACCCGTAAAGTGGTGCTTCATGATGCAATTAGAAGAAAACATCCAGGACTGCTGACTAGAGGAGTGTTGCTTCTTTATGACAATGCCAGACCACACACGGCTCAATTAACTCAGGAGAAAATTAACCAATTAAGGTGGGAAGTTCTGGAACATCCACCTTACAGCCCCGATTTAGCCCCTAGCGATTTCCACCTATTTTGGTCCACTGAAACCCCACCTTGGCGGGAAATATTTCATGAATAACGCCGACATTATTGTGAAGTGAAAACATGGTTTAGAAAACAGAGTACGCAGTTCTATGCAGCTGGTTTGGGAGGACTGATAAAACGATGGGAAATAAGTGCATCAATGTTGGTGAAAATTATGTTGAGAAATAAAGGGACAATGTATGTATACAAATAAACTAGTTTATAGTTGTTATCATATTTAGTTATTTTTCTACAGCCATTTGTGACTTACTTATTGACTTTCCCTTGTCCATACACTTACCGATCTGACTACTTACCAATCTGTACCCACACTCACAAATCTGTACCAACACTCACAAATTTGCCTACATTTACCAATCTATACTCACCACTATGGATATAAACTTACTAATCTATACTTACTCTCATTAATATGTGCCAACAGTCATTAATCTATGCTCACAATCACTAATTTGAATTTCAAACACCAATCTACATTGCCTACATTCGTCAGTCTGTACCTAATCATAGCAATCTGTACCAACACATCACCAATCTTCTTACATTTACCAGTCTGTGTCTACATTTAATAATTTGAGCCAACACAACAGTCACAATTATGTGTCTACAATCAGCAATCTGTCACCAATCTATGAGAAAACCATCAGTGCAATATTTTCCTATGTCATTTATTTGACTGAACATTTTGGAAATTGGTCACTTGATTGATAGAGACAGTGCGTTTCATGTGTTGTTTAGCACATAAAATGGGCACATGTTAAAGCTGGCAGAAGCAATCGCCATTCATTTACAGTAACCAACTTTGTGCAAACAGAAAGACATGCTAGTCAGTTTAACATTACCGTGGTTGACAATTCAAATTACTGTGTGAATATATGTGTTGTACAATTCAGCTTGAAGGATTTATCTAATTACTTTAGTTTATGTTGTGTGATTTTGGCATATTTCCCTGATGAGATGCAATGAAACATGCAGGGTAATAAATCTTGTAATCTATTGTTTATGTTTTCATTATTCAAACGCACCAATTTGCCTTCATTTACCAGTCTGTGCCTAAATTCAATAAATTTAACCAATACAACAGTCAGAATTATGTGCCTACAATCAACAATTTGTACCAACACTCTCCAATGTCAGAATTATGTGCCTATAATCAACAATTTGTACCAACACTCACCAATGTGAACAAACATAAAAGTCAGAATTATGTGCCTACAATCAACAATTTGTACCAACACTCACCAATGTGAACAAACATAAAAGTCAGAATTATGTGCCTACAATCAACAATTTGTACCAACACTCTCCAATGTCAGAATTATGTGCCTACAATCAGCAATCTATACTAACACTCATCAACCTGTGCTCACATTCGCCAGTCTGTGCCTACACTCACCAATCTGTGTTTGCATAAGAGAGATTGTTTGCTCTTGTTTATCAATTTCAGCTTTAAGTTCCTCAATCTTCCTGTCACGATCTGCAAGTTGTGAGTGGAGAGTGAAGATTGTGCGCTCATAGTCTGCCATCTCTAGGTCAAGCATGCTGTTCTGCTTCATCGACTGAGGACAATTGTAAGTAATAAGTGATGTATATTCTGCAGCACCATGTGCCTGTTCTATCATCTGTAACTTTACTGGACATCTCTATTATTTGAGGCATCATTTACCTTATTTATCATCTGAGCATTATTTTATTTTTTTCTATCTATAATTCTATGAATCATCAAAGTGTTTTGGAAAGAACAGTGGTGGTTCCTGGAAGAAGAGGGACTTCCACACACACACAAAGAGAGACAGAGAGAGAGAGAGAGAGAGAGAGAGAGAGAGAGAGAGAGAGAGAGAGAGAGAGAGAGAGAGAGAGAGAGAGGGAGGGAGGGAGGGAGAGAGAGAGAGAGAGAGAGAGAGAGAGAGAGAGAGAGAGAGAGAGAGAGAGAGAGAGAGAGAGGGAGAGAGAGAGAGAGAGATAAAGGGTAAATAGGGTGTTATAACACCATAAAGTCCTGTTTAAACATCTACCCAAACATATACTGGTAAGGTGTCCACCTTTGGCTCAAGCTGACCAGGTCTGTCTCACAATGTTTATTGTACGGATGTTCACAAAAAACAAGAAAAAGGGATGGTATACTCCCTCCTCTGATCCTGGGGTAGTGTATCGGAGGTCTAGCATTTTCAGACAGTGCACACAAAAAACTTGGGTGACCAAATGAACATGCATTAGTAGCCACCAGATCGCTACAAAGAGCTGTAGATACATGTAGCACCACTCTATTTACCCTCTCTCCAAAACAAAAAGCAGGGATCATCCAAATAAATGGAACACCCCTAAGATGCCATGATGGGCACACACCAAAAGAAGATACAGAAAAGGAGAAAAGGGATTTTCCATATTGGACACACCGAAGTGGACGGTCAACAGGAGAAACCAAGGGAAACTTGAAACGTCAGAGGACAACAAAGAAACAGACGTTGTGAGGCTGCGACACGAAGCAGTTGTGTTTTCTGAAGGCTCCGTGTTGAAAGGGATATTCGGGACGCAATGATAGCTAGGATCGGCAAGTGAGCAACAGGAGAGGAATGTGTGGACGATGATACATCAATGAAAGGATCGGGCGTGGAAAAACCTAGACGATTTACTGAAATACTGAACCGTTAGATTGGAGACTGGGATTCAAGGTGAATGGAGTAGAACAGGGAACTTATCCATAGATATATATATAAACCCCGACCCTGTCTGAAGGGCAGTTTATTGTCTTGGAGAGCTGTTATCCCGTTGTTTCTGCAGCACGTATTAAAGTGTAAAAACGTTCGCTAGAATGCCTCAGTTATTTCATGTTCTACGAATTCAGGTGAGAACCATGTTCTATGTTTTCAGTTGGTTGACGAGTTAATCATCTACAATACTTCGATTTTGTGGATTCCAGTCTTTAGTTATTACGGGAAGACACGTCGAGGCAAATGTGGGAGATCGTCCGGGATAAGAGAAGATAAAGAACCAACATACCTTGGAGTAACATTTGATGACAGGCTGACATGGATAAAGCACATCAACAAAGCAGTAACAAAAGCCAGAAGGAAAATAGCCATCCTGAGAAAGCTAAGTGGAACCACATGGGGAACCAGTGGGAAAATACTTAGCAAAGTTTATCAACAGAGCATTAGACCACACCTGTAATATGGGTCAACTGCGTGGTGTTCAGCATCAAAATCCACACTATAAGAGCTGGACAAGGTGCAAAATCAAGCACTTAGAGTCACCACAGGAGGGATGAGATGAACCCCTATAGTGGAAATGGAGAAGATGGGGAGGACACAAGCACTGGGAGAGCGCAGAGATATGAAAACGCTAATACAAGCAGGAAAGTTCCTCAGCTTGCCAGGCCACCCTATGAAGAACAGATCTGAAAGCCTTGCTATGGGGCGGTTGAAAAGAAGTAGTTTTATCCAACAGGCCAAACGACTCTGCAGAGAAACCACCGATCTGCCCACAGTTGGTATACCCCTAACAACTATTCCAGAGCGAACTCCATGAAAAGATGAACATAGACTATCACTACAAATCCAGACAAAAGTGAGAGGAATATTTGACAAGGAAGAACAGAACAGTGTACAGCGCAGAACAGCCACTCTGTTTCCTTGATGAAGAATACCCACAGGACCTCTGGATCCGAGTCTACACAGATGGGTCAGCACAAAATGCTGTTCGAAATGGAGGAGCAGTAGTGTACATAGAATACCCAAATAATACTAGGGACACGGCCAGAGTTCCAACAGGAAAGTACTGCTATAACTATGATGCTGAAATTGAGGGAATCAAGATAGCAACAGAGAAGTTACTAAATACCAGCCATGGTACACAACCTGTGGTGCTTTTGACATATGCAAAATCAGTACTCTGGGCGCTCCTGTCTGGGAAATTGCCAGTACTAAGAACACCACTTTCTGAACTTAGCAGTCAGCATAAGGTCACCATACAGTGGATACCATCCCACTGGCTAAGATTGGCTAAGGAAGGAGCAAAAGAAGAACAGCCTGATGTGCCAATTACATACCACCAAAAGAAAAGAATGATCAAATCAGTCAGAAAGCCACCAAAACCTGCTCAAGACGATTACCACATTATGGACAGACCAGAACAAGTCATTATTCTGCGCCTCAGAGCAGGACACAATAAATTATGCAACCACATGTATACAAAATTCAAGATTGGTGAATAAGCCATGTGCACATATGGATTAGCGTTGCAGACAGCAGAGCACATACTCCAAGACTGCCCAAAATACAACATATCTAGGCAAACTTTCGGGCCTAGAGAGACAACAGTGGAAGATAAACTCTATGGACCGCTGAGTGAACTAAAAAAGACAGTTAAAATTCATACAAGAGTCAACATTGCAGTTATAGACATATTTCAAGCGAACGAAAGAAGAAGAACTTGGATGACCGTGTGAATGTTATACAAAATAAAAATCACTCAACAGTTGGAAAACACAAAAGGCAGGTGTAATTCCAGCTACAATCCCCAAGAGTCTCCAAGAAAATTGCACTCGTGAACCGAAGGGGCTGAGTCCAGAATAACCCCAAAGACCTACATAGTGTGCGGCGACGGCTTAACCACTTCACCACAGAGACATCTATCACTTATGGAACTCGGTATTTTAGAATTACTGACCCAAATTTTATTCTTTATAACATTACAGAAAGCACTACCATTTATAACATTACTGACCAGCACTATATCATTACTGACCAGCACTATAATATTACCTACACCACTTATAACATTACTGACCAGCACTATCATTTATAACATTACTGACTAGTATTATCATTTATAACATTACTGACTAGTATTTATCATTTATAACATTACTGACTAGTATTATCATTTATAACATTACTGACTAGTATTATAATTTATAACATTACTGACTAGGATTATCATTTATAACATTACTGACTAGTATTATCATTTATAACATTACTGACTAGTATTATCATTTATAACATTACTGACCAGCACTATCATTTATAACATTACTGACTAGTATTATCATTTATAACATTACTGGCTAGTATTATCATTTATAACATTACTGACCAGCACTATCATTTATAACATTACTGACCAGCACTATCATTTATAACATTACTGACCAGCATTTTAATTTATAACATTACTGACCAGCACTATCATTTATAACATTACTGAAGAGCACTATCATTTATAACATTACTGATCAACACTATCATGTATTACATTACTGATCAACACTATCATTTATAACATTACTGACCAACACTATCATTTATAACATTACAGATCAACACTATCATTTATAACATTACTGACCAGCATTATCATTTATAACATTACTGACCAGCATTATCATTTATAACATTACTGACCAGCGCTATCATTTATAACATTACTGACCAACACTATCATTTATAACATTACTGACCAGAACTATGACATTGCTATGTCACTAATAATATTAGTGACCAACTCTATCAGTTGTGGATCTGACCAAATGTATCATTTATAACATTACTGACCAACAATCATTGATAATATTAGTGATCAAGTTTATTAGTTATGGATCTAACCAACTCCATCACTGATAATATTACTGGCCAACTTTATAATTTATTATGTTACTGACCAATGCTATCAAATAAAACATTGTTGATCAACTTTTGCCATTTGCAACTGTAATGACCAACATTATCATTTATTATCATATCTGAAATTTTAAAATTATGCCAGATTTGTTCACATTCACCTCTAATATAAAAATGTAACATGCCCAAAGGAAGCCAAACACTTCACATTCACTTCCAATTTACATATTTCATTCACCAAAACAAACCAAAGTCTTACCATCTACTTATATGTAGATTTAAAATGGTTGAAACAAACCAAAAACCTACCACTATCAACCTATATGTAGAATTGAAATGGCTGAAACAAACCAAAGGCTTGCCAACCATCTACCTATATGTAGATTTAAAATGGCAGAAACAAACCCAAAGACTTGCCTACATCTACCTATATGTAGATTTCAGATGGCTGAAACAAACCAAAGACTTGCCAACATCTACCTATATGTAGATTTCAGATGGCTGAAACAAACCAGACTTGCCAACATCTACCTATATGTAGAGTTCAGAATGGGCTGAAAACAAACCAAAGACTTGCTAACATCTACCTATATGCAGATTTCAGATGGGTTGAAACAAACCAAAGGACTTGCTAACATCTACCTATATGTAGATTTCAGATGGCTGAAACAAACCAAAGACTTGCCTACAATCTACCTATATGTAGATTTCAGATGGCAGAAACAAACCAAAGACTTGCTAACATCTACCTATATGTAGATTTAAAATGGTTGAAACAAACCAAAAACCTAAACCCCTATCAACCTATATGTAGAACTGAAATGGCTGAAAACAAACCAAAGGCTTGCCACCATCTACCTATATGTAGATTTAAAAAGGCAGAAACAAAACCCAAAAACTTGCCTTCATCTACCTATATGTAGATTCAGATGGTTGAAACAAACCAAACACTTGCTAACATCTACCTATATGTAGATTTAAAATGGTTGAAACAAACCAAAAACCTACCACTATCAACCTATATGTAGAACTGAAATGGCTGAAACAAACCAAAGACTTGCCAACATCTACCTATATGTAGATTTAAAATGGCTGAAACAAACCAAAGACTTGCTAACATCTACCTATATGTAGATTTCAGATGGCAGAAACAAACCAAAGACTTGCCTACATCTACCTATATGTAGATTTCAGATGGCAGAAACAAACCAAAGACTTGCTAACATCTACCTATATGTAGATTTCAGATGGTTGAAACAAACCAAAGACTTGCTAACATCTACCTATATGTAGATTTCAAATGGCTGAAACAAACCAAAGAATTGCCAACATCTACCTATATGTAGATTTCAGATGGCTGAAACAAACCAAAGACTTGCCAACATCTACCTATATGTAGATTTCAGATGGCTGAAACAAACCAAAGACTTGCTAACATCTACCTATATGTAGATTTCAGATGGTTGAAACAAACCAAAGACTTGCTAACATCTACCTATATGTAGATTTCAGATGGCTGAAACAAACCAAAGACTTGCCTACATCTACCTATATGTAGATTTCAGATGGCAGAAACAAACCAAAGACTTGCTAACATCTACCTATATGTAGATTTAAAATGGTTGAAACAAACCAAAAACCTACCACTATCAACCTATATGTAGAATTGAAATGGCTGAAACAAACCAAAGGCTTGCCACCATCTACCTATATGTAGATTTAAAATGGCAGAAACAAACCAAAGACTTGCCTACATCTACCTATATGTAGATTTCAGATGGCTGAAACAAACCAAAGACTTGCTAACATCTACCTATATGTAGATTTCAGATGGCTGAAACAAACCAAAGACTTGCCAACATCTACCTATATGTAGATTTCAAATGGCTGAAACAAACCAAAGACTTGCCAACATCTACCTATATGTAGATTTCAGATGGCTGAAACAAACCAAAGACTTGCCAACATCTACCTATATGTAGATTTCAGATGGCTGAAACAAACCTAAGACTTGCTAACATCTACCTATATGTAGATTTCAGATGGTTGAAACAAACCAAAGACTTGCTAACATCTACCTATATGTAGATTTCAGATGGCTGAAACAAACCAAAGACTTGCCTACATCTACCTATATGTAGATTTCAGATGGCAGAAACAAACCAAAGACTTGCTAACATCTACCTATATGTAGATTTAAAATGGTTGAAACAAACCAAAAACCTACCACTATCAACCTATATGTAGAACTGAAATGGCTGAAACAAACCAAAGGCTTGCCACCATCTACCTATATGTAGATTTAAAATGGCAGAAACAAACCAAAGACTTGCCTTCATCTACCTATATGTAGATTTCAGATGGTTGAAACAAATAAAAGACTTGCTAACATCTACCTATATGTAGATTTAAAATGGTTGAAACAAACCAAAAACCTACCACTATCAACCTATATGTAGAACTGAAATGGCTGAAACAAACCAAAGACTTGCCAACATCTACCTATGTGTAGATTTAAAATGGTTGAAACAAACCAAAGACTTGCTAACATCTACCTATATGTAGATTTCAGATGGCAGAAACAAACCAAAGACTTGCCTACATCTACCTATATGTAGATTTCAGATGGCAGAAACAAACAAAAGACTTGCTAACATCTACCTATATGTAGATTTCAGATGGTTGAAACAAACCAAAGACTTGCTAACATCTACCTATATGTAGATTTAAAATGGCTGAAACAAACCAAAGACTTGCCTACATCTACCTATATGTAGATTTCAGATGGCAGAAACAAACCAAAGACTTGCTAACATCTACCTATATGTAGATTTCAGATGGCTGAAACAAACCAAAGACTTGCCAACATCTACCTATATGTAGATTTCAAATAGCTGAAACAAACCAAAGACTTGCTAACATCTACCTATATGTAGATTTAAAATGGCTGAAACAAACCAAAGACTTGCCTACATCTACCTATATGTAGATTTCAGATGGCAGAAACAAACCAAAGACTTGCTAACATCTACCTATATGTAGATTTCAGATGGTAGAAACAAACCAAAGACTTGCTAACATCTACCTATATGTAGATTTCAGATGGCAGAAACAAACCAAAGACTTGCTAACATCTACCTATATGTAGATTTCAGATGGCTGAAACAAACAAAAGACTTGCTTCTACCTATATGTAGATTTCAGATGGCTGAAACAAACCAAAGAGTTTCCTACATCTACCTATATGTAGACTTCAGATGGCAGAAACAAACCAAAGACTTGCCAACATCTAACCATATGTAGATTTCAGATGGCTGAAACAAACCAAAGGCTTGCCAATATCTAACTCCAATGCACAGATTTAACACAGCCAAAACAAAACAATGATTTACAGTTATCTATCTACCATCAACATGTAATGTAAAGTAACAATCAAAGACCCTTTGAGGTGAGCTGGGAACATGGAGATAACCACATATTTATATAAACCTATGGGTACTCAATGGCTGCAGTGGTCAATATCACATGGAATGACTTTACTTCCCAGGATATTTTCTAGCGTCCATTTTAATCTGGGCCGACCTGTGAGATGGCAAAATGTGACCTCCCACGCTTATCAGCATATAGCACCTGATGGAGATGATGACCTGGAAGTCTGTGTCAGATATTTACAATCTTCCTTAATTGGGATTAGTTAGTCGACAGATCATCCTCATTGCACCTCGAACCATTCAGTCCATAAGTGCTCGGATCCCCTTCTCAGCAAATCCTGCAGCATATAGCGGCTAACGACACCAGTTCTGTGTTGGTTTATCAATCTTCTTTGGCTTCCTGCGTAGTGTTCTTGTTTGGCCACACCTCTTTTGATTTGCTATTCTCGCAGTCTGACCATGGTTGTAGATTCACAGTCATCACTTGGTTCTCGCAAAAGTCTTACTTCTCGTAGAGCATTCAGAATTATTCAAACACATGACATTTGAACACATGACTACTGGGCCAACAGGCAAGCCACTATACTATCGTGCTCCCCTCCAACCTGTAAGACAAATCTAATATCCTAATCATGGGCCCCAAAACCCCCA
>JACEFZ010019779.1:0-22496 GCA_014155875.1 Cepaea nemoralis
CGAAATGAAAACCCGGAAAAAAACCCCAAAAAACAAAAAAGAAATAAATAACCCTCCAAAAAGAAAGGGGGCCGGGGGGAAAAAAAAAGGCCGGGGTTCAATGCTTAATCGCCACGCTGGGGACCGGAAGTTCTCAGTTGTTACACCCTGGATGGTGTATTGGAGACAGGTTTTAGCCCCTGGATCGTGTATTTGAGACAGGTGTTAGCCCCTGGATGGTGTATTGGAGACAGGTTTTAGCCCCTGGATGGTGTATTGGAGATGGGTATTAGCCCCTGGATGGTGTATTGGAGACAGGTTTTAGCCCCTGGATGGTGTATTGGAGACAAGTGTTAGCCCTGGATGGTGTATTGGAGACTGGTGTTAGCCCCTGGGTGGTGTATTGGTGACAGGTGTTAGCCCCTGGATGGTGTATTGGAGATGGGTATTAGCCCCTGGATGGTGTTTTGGATAGCAACTACTCTGCACTCTCGTAATTGTAACGGACTCACAAAGTATGAAAAAGGTGAAGACAGGCATGCTTTGGGCAGAGTGGCAAGATTCCACTCAACAATCAAAAACAGAGAGCATCTGTTAGATTTTTTCCCTCGGACATGCTGGTGTGGTGAGAAACGAGCAGGCGGACACATTGACTGGGTCTGTGCCCCTTGGCGGGGTATTGATGCATGATAACACGGATATGGTCTGGGACTTTTGGAATCGTGTGTATGTTGCAGAAGAATAGGCAGATCATCATATCTTGGAGAGAATGGTGCTGAAGGAAGTGAGTGACCAAAGGATCTGGTCAACGCTAAAAACTCCAGTAAAGGCCAGATCGACACATAATGAGACTGCTACTGGTATCATTAACATTGGGACTCTTCACTGGCTGTTACGAATGAAGAAGGAAAACGTATTGGAATGCTCTGAGTGCTATGATGTGGGTTTTTGACACAACTCAACGGGCTAGCGGACACATCAACTGGCGTCCCACGTTGGACAATTATAGTCGTGAATGAGTTCTGATAATAGGATCAGACAACAGATTTACGAAATCCTAACTGACAGAATTTGATTGATTTGTTAATACTTTGAACGTGGCAAAGCTGTTCGAGTGTTGACGTAATACACAAAAATGTCAATTGCAGGCCTCAATAGTCCCCCCCCCCCAGAAATTAATATTTCTGTGCATGCGTATAACACAATAAAGTAAACAAATCGTGTCTCTCCTTTAAATGGTCATAATATACAAGGGGCATCTCATACATCTTTAGCCTGACCATGAAGGAGTTGGCGGAGAAAATTGAAATTTGGCTAAGTCCTTATTCCTTCTCAATGTAGCCACCACCTGAGTTTGTGCATTTCTGGGGGGGGGGGGGCTGTAAGGGGTGTCAGGCATTGGTAGCACCTTTGGTAAGGACCCATCCCCCACTGGTCCAAGCCTGACACCCAGCTCGTGCCTGTGGCTCCTAGTAGCTGTTAGCATGCGACAGCGGCCACCCCCCGGGCAACAGCTGTGAGAGGCTGGCTAAACCAGGCATGGGTAGCCGATTTGGTGTCAAACCAAGCAGTAAACTAGGGTATGCCTACCCAGCATGTGAAGACAGGATTCGGTAGACTGCGCGGAAGAAATCATTCCTGATTCACCGGGCAAGACGGCGTTTACCTGCAAAGCGTTGTGGACGTAATGAGCACGGCAAGGCACGTAGAGCGTCCTGGTCATCCACTGCACCTGTATTCGTCTCCAGTCGTCTCGACTTGTCTTGCCACTGGACTCAGATGGACTCAGGCGAGAGAGTGAGGTCGACGAATTGCACAACTCTTCCTCACTTAAATCCAAGTCATCGCGCAAGTCATTCTTCATCCAACGTCAACAACAATGCATTTCTGCCATCTCTGCGTAACCTTGAAAAGATCTTCAGAATAAAACAACCTATTTTTCTAACTAAACCAGTTATCACAAGCCAGTATGACATCTTCGTCACTGTCAAGACGATTTCCTTTCAGCTGTTTTTTACGATTTGGTGAATCCAAGTCTCATCTACCGTCCCCATAGTCTTTTGCATGTTTTTCGACCGCCACATGTTGAGCAACTGGCCACAGCAATCAACCCGTGTTTGTTTCTGTTCACGTGTCAGCAGGCGCGGGGCACACACTTTTCTCATGTTCAGTCTGTTGTGTAAAATTCTAAACAAAACTGTACTCTTACTCAGTTTTGCTGAACCCGATATTTCTGCAATTGTCATTTTCCTATCCTTGTCTACGATTTTCTTCACTTTTGCAGCAATTGCATCACTGCACTCTGAGGACGCTCGTCCTGGTCTTGGCAGATCTGCAACTTGGGAACGGCCACACTTAAACTGCAAACACCAATTTTTTACAGAAGCATACGAAGGACAGACTTCCTAAAACACTGGCCCCATCTCCCAGTGTATTTATGTAGGTGTTTTACCCTGTAACATCAAGAATTATATCACAGTCCTGGCGTCTGATTTCTCCATTGTTCTGACAAACCGTTGGATGTGCAGATCTGGTCTATAGGGTGTGTGTGCCATGCACCATATCGGGAAAACCAGTTGAGGTGGGACATTCATAATTCATACATCCATTTCAAATTGAATGAACTATACTTGTGCCAAATTTCAATTAAATTTTCTCCGCCTACTCCTTCATGGTCAGGCTAAAGACTTATGAGAAGCCCCTTGTACAAGAAGCTGAGGATGTGCAGTGGCTAATGGGCTTGCCAGGGTTAATGTGTCCGAATCTCTATCCAGACGACATTCGTATTTAACTGACTTGGGCTCCGAAGTCTATCCAGCCTAAAATGAATACCAAGAAATATTCTGGGAAATAAATGCAGCCAGAGTGATATTGACACCAACAACTATAGAGTGTACATTGATCTAAATGGGGCAGCTTTACATAATACACCTCGAGACATTGAAAGTGGTCCTTTACTTTACTGTTGATATTCATTCATTCATTCATTCAGTAACATGTCCTTTGCAGAACCTCGCTCCCATAACAATCTTCCGGAAAACTTTTCGATCACAAGCACAATGTGCCGCGTCCGACACACCCATCTGGAGATCATCCGCCACATCCTGCACCCATCTTCTCTTTGGCCTTCCTCTTCTTCTCTTCCCAGGCATATACCCCTCCATTATTGTTCTCTCCAAACTTTCATGACGTTTCAAGTGACCAAAATATTTAAATTGTCTCTGTTTTATCGTCTTTAATAGCCAACCCTCTTCAATATTTAGCTTCTGAAGTATGGATTCATTCGTTCTTTTCTTTACCCAAGATATTCTTAGAACCCGTCTACAACATTTGTATTCAAAGTCATTTATGCGCTGGTCAACTTGTTTAGTAAGTGTCCAGGTCTCACAGGCGTATGGTGCAATGGGAAAGATGCATGCTCTTAACAATCTAATTTTTGTAGTTCTGTGTGTCCCACTCCATAATTTATTCAGTTGTTTTAGTCTTTGAAGAGCAATTAATAGTCGTCGTTTAATTCCTTTAATAGTGTCACCATTGTTGGTAATCAATGACCCAAGATATTCAAAACTTTCCACCACCTCCAATCTTTCCTCAGTAACATATATTTCTTTCTCCACAGTAGTTTTATCTGTACGCATTATCTTTGTTTTTGCTATGTTAAATCTTATATAAAAAAGGCAATGTATGTGTGTATGTCCTTTATGCGTTCGGGAACGGTCCATCCGATTCTCATTCCCGTGCTGCCAACTGTCATAGTTTGTTAGTGTACAAACAGTTATTTACTTAATATTATTTAATATTTTAATTTACATTATAATGTATATATATATATATATATATATATATATATATATCTATATATATATATATATATATATATATATATATATATATATATATATATATAGCGAGGGGACATAACTTCTAATAGCATTGCTATATATGTAAAATTGTTGCATATTTCTCAAATACGTGGACCTTTTCGCTACAGTTATCTACAAGCATATACGTTATAATCCTCCTCCTCCTCCTCCCCCATCCTCCTCCTCCTCCCCCACCCTCCCCCTCCCCCTCCTCCTCCTCCCCCTCCTCCTCCCGTCCTCCTCCTCCTCCCCACCCTCCTCCTCCCTCCTCCTCCCTCTCCTCCTCCTCCCCCCTCCTCCTCCTGCTCCCCTCCTCCTCCCTCCTACTCCTCCTCCTCCTCCTGCTCCTCCTCTCCCTCCTCCTCCCCGCTCCTCCTCCTTCTCCTTCTTTTTCTTCTGCTGCGTTATAATATATAATGATAAAATCTTTAAGGCATTTTCAAAGTTTTCATAAAAATAATGCATCTATTTTAAATACATGAAAATTTTCTAACTCATCTTTTTATTTCTCTTCGACATCTATACAGTCATCCCAGCATTTATTGCGTTTTCGTGATATCTTGGTAAGTTTACGTTCAGTAGTTTCAGATTGCCCTATTTAGTTATTGGGATGAAGATTGTTCTCTTCCAATCTGTTCGCCATATTTCCGGTAACGGGAACTGGAGCTTATATGACTACTTATATGAATTAAATGAGACGCTCCCCACCAGGGACTGGGCGAAGTCGGGCCGGGTCGCCTTTTTTGGGAACGGGAACGGGAGCAGGGGCCGAATATGTATTAAATGAGACGCTCCCCACCAGGTGCTGGGCGAAGCCGGGCCGGGCCGGGTCGTCTTTTTTGGGAACGGGAGCAGGGGCCGAATATGAATTAAATGAGACGCTCCCCACCAGGAGCTGGGCGAAGCCGGGCCGGGCCAGGTCGTCTTTTTTGGGAACGGGAGCAGGGGCCGAATATGAATTAAATGAGATGCTCCCCGCCAGGGTATGGGCGAAGCCGGGCCGGGTCGTCTAGTAAGATATAAGTTGTGATTTTTACTATTTCTTTGGGTTGAGGTTATTAAGTTTTCTATACCATTCTGCGATATGGATAGCAATACTGTATGATCGGCGTATCGAATATCTTGTATTTCATGACCACCGATATTTAGGGCATCATATTGCTCCATGGTTATATCATCTTTGTTATTTCTCATTATCTTTTCGGCGTACGGGTTAAACAAATAGGGTGACAGCACACAGCCCTGACGGGCTCCTTGCTTGATGTCAAACTAATCTCATGTCTAACCGTCTACTCTAACCGCTGCTTGTTGGTCTAGATAGAGCATCGTTATTATTTGTAACACATGTGACGGAAAGCCCACATTCCTTATGATTTCCCAAAGTTTCTGATGTTGTACACAGTCAAATGCCTTTGAATAATCAACAAAACATGAGAATAGGTTTACATTAAATTCTCTGCACTTCTCTACTATTAAACGCATGTTGAGTATGTGATCTCTTGTTCCTCCTCCTTATCTAAATCCAGCTTGAACCACGTTAATCTCTTCTTCCATTTTCTTACGAAGTCTTCCCATAATGATGTTTAGTAGAATTTTTCTTGCATGACTGATCAGGGCAACAGTTCTGAAGTTCGGGCATAATTTCAGGTTGCCCATTTTTTTTTTTTTTTTTTTTGGGTATTGGAATGAAGATAGTTCTCTTCCAATCTTTTGGCCAAATACCAACATTTCCATATCATTTTACATACTGTTGGTTTACTTCTCTTATTTCTCTTATTTCTTCTTTTGCCTTTCATCTCTCAGTGAAACATAAGAAAGGCCATCAACAAATATACATCAAGCTCTTTGCAGACGTGTTCATGATTGGTTAGATTTTGCAATTTAAGTTTTCTAAGAGATGAGTTAGCCAGTCCCATGTCAACCCTCATCAGTCGTCACTTACAACATAACTTCTTTCCCTCTCTTTATTTTTCTATCTACCTATCTATCTATCTATCTATCTATATATCTATCTATCTATCTATCTATATATCGATCGATCGATCGATCGGTCGGTCGGTCGGTCGGTCGGTCGGTCGGTCTGTCTGTCTGTCTGTCTGTCTGTCTGTCTGTCTATCTGTCTGCAGGTATATATGCCTGTTTCAAACCTTTTTGCTCTCTCTCTCTCTCTGTCTCTCTCTCTTCCTCTCTCTACCTCTCTCTCTCTCACTCTCTATCTCTCTTCCTCTCTCTCTCTCTCTCTCTTCTTCTTTCTCTCCCTCTCTCCCCTAGCTTTCTCTCTTTCCATCTCTGTCTCCCCCTGCCTTTCCTTCCCTTAAACTGATCCATTATCCAATCCAGCTTTCCCCTTCTCATGGTGTAACCATTTACTTTTGTTAATTATCTTGCAACTATAGAGACAATTTAATACCTGGATACGAAGTATGTCCATATTCTATAGTTGTGGGTTTCGGTGAAAAAGAGACCTGACGAATGAAGACACTGTAAGAGGTGCAAATGAGACCTGACAATCAGTTCAATTATCAGTTATCAGTTGGGGTATCTTCGTTGCACTCCGGATATGTCCATAGGTGCTCAGATCCTCCCCCCCCCCCCCCCCCAGCATATGCATCAGCGTCCGGTGGCTAATAGTGCCAGTTCTGTGTTGGTTGACGAGGCACTTTGTTTTCCCGATGTACCTCTCGCGTCTGGCTGTGCCGATTCTTACTCCCAGGTCTTTCATCCTGGACAGCGATGTGGAATCACTGACGTCAAAATCCTCTGTTCTCGCCAAATCTTTAAGGACGTCATCTACAAGGGGTGCCGAGCCAGCCAGTTTGTCAGCTCGTTCATTTCCTTCGACTCCCGCATGTCCCGGGACGAAGATGAAGGTGACTTTACCTGACAACAGACTTCCGCAGCGATTCAGTCCACTGTCTACGTTGAGACCTGACAAATGAAGACACTATAAGAGGTATCTTGCTGGCCGTGTGTCGTAGTACTCGTATTCCTTCATCGAGGTGCTATTGTCATTTAGAGGCGACAGGTTTGAATCCCGGTGTCGTCACACTATTGATTTCAAGGTTTGTATTGTCAATTGTGATCTAAACTTCTTTAATCTACTTCCATGAGTGAAAATCAACGCCTTTTGAATTTAGACTTGGAGTAATAATCATTGATTGAGTATAGCGAAATACAAACGTGTAATTTTTTTTTTTTTAATAAAACATCAAGTTTAATCCAACAAACATAAAATTAAATATGTGCACACTGAGCAATGAAAATATGGTTGCTGATAATTTCAAGTCTTCTGTGAACGTGGTTTTGTCAGTTATCCCCCAATTATCCTGACAATTTCGAGTCTTCTTTCATCTTGGATTTGCCTGTTTTCCCCCTATGGAGTATAGACCTTGAACCAACTCACGCCAAGGCCTCATTTATTTTGACATCTTCTGCATCTCCCTCTGTGTCCACCCCATATTATTGATTAGAAGTGCCTAGTGCGTTTTAGGTCTCCTCTGCTTCTTTTGACCGCTAGGTTACAGAAAATGGACTTTCTGGGCACATTGTTCACGTGTTTTATCTGTATTGAAGTCCGGCCATGGCGTGTTTTCCTCACGTCTTGAATCCATGGAATCTGTCTAGTTTTCTACCTAAGCTCTACAAGTGGTTTTGTGATAAAGTACTAACTAGTCTGTCTAGTCTGTGACGTAGACAGTCGAGATTTATGGGGCACGTTATAAGAATAAATAAACTGCAGAATTTGTGACAACTGGCAAGATTTAGAGGGGGAGGGGAATGCTGAGAGGTAATATATTTAGATGATTTGGTCATATGGCATAACAGACACAAAAACACAGAGCTGATCCATGACTCTGGTGATCGAGTGAGATGACGAAACATGACCACTCACACTTATCGACATGGCACATGATGAATGAAGTCTGTGTTTTATGTGAAGGTAATAAATGCACAGTAATTACATATACCACATTTCCATATTATTTAACAAGAGATCCTCAGTCATTAAAAACTTGATCTTCTGCCGCTGCTATGTGGACGATATATTAATTATCACCACAGACGAGCTACAAACAACATCATTCCAGGCCATAATGAACATGGTGCATAAAAAACATTTCTCTATCTATGGTACACGAACACAACAAAGTGTTGCCGTTCCTGAATATCATAATGAGACGTAGAGCAGACAGTACAATTCAAAGATCGGTGTACTGCAAAGAAACATGAACTGGCCAATACTTACATTTTCATAGCTTCGCACCAGTCCAGTACAAATGGGGTTTAGTACGGACCCTGTTTGACCGTGCTAGGAAGATATGCACCCAGGACACACTGACAGAGGAAATTGAAACTCTGAAGAATGTCTTACACCTGAATGGGTACTCCACAGGATTTATAAAGCGCCACTGCCAACAGCCGAAACTAAAACCAGACGTAACTAGTCCCTAAGATCAAGGTATTTATCCAGCTAACCTTTCGAGGGGATGACGTAATGCAACGTCTACAGGACCGTCTCATTACAGCAGCCGGCCGAACATTCTGTGCTGAAACTCCATTTATTATGTACAGAACCACACCTATTTCCACTCCAGCTGTAAAAGAATCTACCCTTGTGTACGTCAAATCCAACTGTATTTATCGATTCACATGCAGGTGCGGGTCCACCTACATCGGCAGAACAGAGCGGCAGTTACACAGAAGGGTTGTTGAACACATATCCAGCTGGCTTGATAAGATACTACACACAGGCGATGGGATCATGGGAAGGCTGATACACCACAATTATAAACTTCCGGTGTCGTCCATTGCAAGTCATGTCTTGGAAACCTGTCATGTAATTGATAGACAGCGCTTTTCGCGTGTTGTTTCATAAACAAAATAGTCGTTTGTTAACGTTTGCAGAAGCCATAATGATTAATCTACATAGGCCAGTGTGGCGAAAGCCTGGCTGCACCCTCCCCTCTTGCTTAGTATTCAGTGTATGATAAAGAATCATTAGAAATGTTTATATAAATGTTACGATCACATCATTTTTACAGTTTATAGGGTAATTTAGTTTGGCTGACTTATCCTGGCCAACTTCAAACCAACCGACAACTGGGCCCGAAACGACCACTTGCGTATCCTAGTTCCATATCCGGTCTCACTATTCTGCTAGGAATCGCAGACAACGGTCGGGGCAAATTTAGTAGTTCGGAAGGTAGACATTTTAAAAAGTATTTAATAACAGCAGTAAGTCTACCGAACTGTTGTTAAATTGAATAAACGCCCCGACCGGTAGTGAGAATCTGATTCTGGAACTAGGTAAGGCCAAACGATTATTATTCCTATCTATTTTTATGTTCATAACATTTTTGCAATGAATGTGAGTTTACGACATGAGGGTCAGCCAATTCCACAAACGGCATGGTTGCCCGTAGAATATATATTAATTAATAGAATATTAAATTTACAACTGAGTTCAGTCGAACAAACTCGTTCTTAATAGAACGAAACACGTCACGTTCTACAATATTCGTATAAATCCGGCGTCTAAATCTTGGATAAATTCTGAGAATATGATCGCTGGCAGACAAAGGAGACACTGCAACGTGGTACAAAACCACGCTAGTTTTAAAGTATACTCGGGTTGAGATACTTTGTTAATATATTACAATAAGGTTATTATTACTGTACTGCTAAGACTAGAAGATATAGTACTGAATGGAATGGGTTAAATCAAATAGTAGGTATTTCATCAAAATGGCCTCGCTATATCTAAAACCAGCCCCACGCCATGGCATGACCTAGTTATCATGCCCACGCCGCTTGGGCGCCCATACTGTTCTTTTCTAGATTAGCTCTGTTCTTAAGTATGGATAGGATCTCTTCCCTGGTTAATACATTCTCAAGAGGAAGACTCTTCTTTATATATAGATGGATACGTGGATGACTATAACCAACCTAGGCAGTATTCATTGGAGACTATTCTCAGGCCTCTCGGAATGAATATCAGTGGAGAGCATATTCAGACACCTTAGTATCTGGAACAATTTCCTTACTTTACAATACACCCTTGTGTCTCTTGCACACTTAGGAGCATCAGTTGTGATTGTTAGGTTTGTGATCCATGTCCTTTCCTATCACATCAACAGTACAGTCACATTTAAGGATTTGTTTGATAGCTAGATCCAGAATGAAGATGTGGAGTAGTCACTGCTATTTACAGAATCAGTACTTGTCTTAATATTTCTTTTCGCTGAAGGGAATTGGATCCATTCACTCATATATATATATATATATATATATATATATATATATATATATATATATATATATATATATATATATATATATATATATATATATATATATATTATTCAGGATCAGACTGTACTCTCCTCGTGAATAGAGATAGGCACTGTCACGTACGAGTGTAAATCAATCCTTTCCTTTCTACCTTGTCGGTATGTCCAGTCAGAATAACAGTTAGGAATATGTCCTAATAATTACAGCTGCCTTTGCCTTATGAGAAGACTATAGCTATAGCACAATGGTTTAATAAAGTTGAAAGAGTGATTCCAGACCACCGCTTACCAGATGTCCTGTTTGATTTTATTTGCAGAGTTGTTGTGGTGCATTGATCATCAATCAGCATCAGCGAGTTCACACATAACTATTTGTTGCCTGAGTCAAAGTAGTACAGTTCCCTTTGCTGTCATCATCAAGTGAGAACTGATGGACCGGAGAGGAAAGCTGCAGACAACTATCGTGGGAGCTATGGATATGAGCTGAGTTGCAAACCATCAATCTGACTTCAACCCACCACCGATTGCTTTGCAGTGCTTCTATGATTCAAGAGCACATGAAACAGCTTTGTTTGCTGTATTAGCCATAAATTAACATTAATCCATTTTACTTTTATCTCCCAAGTGGAGACACTTTTTTACTTTTCATTCATTATAATTAAACTGTGCGGTCTGATTTATAGACCATCACACAAAACTTTACCTACTGCCTTTTTCACCTCATAATAATTAATAGTAGTGTAGTGTGTAAAGATAGAAGTTGAGTGAACTAGTTGTGTCTCTCCTGTATGTTATACTTGAGGGCACTGGGGGATTTTCTTCATCACAGGGTAGCGTGTCACTGCTAACTAAGTCAGCTATCATCTTTCGGTGTATAGTGTCCAACTTTACTTGCATTTCCCTGTGCCACTGATAGGAAGGTAGACTCATCTGGGACCAGGATTCATACTATCTAGACCCAATACGAGCCTTTTTGTCTTCTTCTCCTACAGTGGACTGACCTAACCAAGGGTCAGCTTTTCTATCTACATCCTTACCCGTAGGTTTTTTTTTATACGGCTGTAGATCACGTGACAGCCAGTTTTGTGCAAACATAAAGACATGATAGTCCACTTAAAATTGCCAAAATTTATATTACTGTGCGATCATGCGTATATTTCTGCTTGGAAGATAGTAGTAGTAGTAGGCCTCTTTCAGTCCTGAAGGACTATAGAGTTGTGCCGCTTGGGAGGTGCCTGGCAGCACCGCTGGTGACTGTATAGTCCAATGCGAGAGTGACAATCCCTGTCACAGTTTCCACATCTGTAAGACGAGGCAAGTCCCGCAGTAAGTGACTGCGCTTTGAGCCTGTGCCGCCTATCCTCAGTTTGTTGGATCAGATTGCGCTCAAAGAGCACCAGTCCGTTTCGTACATCTCTTCTCCAGGAGCATATGTCTGTTGCAACTCTCTCCCACGTGTCTGGATCTATTCCAATGGTTTTCATATCTTGTTTACACACATCCCTATATCGCATTTGGGGTCTTCCGGTTGGCCTCTTTCCTGTGGCTAGTTCTCCGTAAAGGAGATCTTTGGGAATACGTTCATCCTCCATTCGAGATACGTGGCCCAGCCACCGGAGGCGTCTCTGCTTGAGGAGGGTGTGCACTGTGGTAATATCTGCTCGTTCAAGCACCTGTTTGTTTGTTATGTGGTCTTTCCATGTTATGCCCAGGATACGTCTCAGACATCTCATATGGAAGGAATTCAACTTCCTTTCCTGTCTTGAGTACAAGGTCCAGGATTCAGACCCATAGAGTAGTGTGCTAACAACACAAGCTTTATATACTTGAGCTTTTGTACGCTCTGTTAGTCTATTATTCTCCCAAACTCTTTTAGCTAGCCTGGAAAAAGTTGTGGCTGCCTTTCGAATGCGTCTGTCGATTTCTGTCTCTAATGAAAGATTATCTGATATTGTCGACCCCAAATACACAAAATCGTGGACGACCTTCAATTCGTAATTAGCAATTTTGATTGACGGGGGCGCACCAGCATCTTGTTCCATCACCTGTGTTTTATTTAGGCTAATGGTGAGCCCAAAGTCTTTGCAGGCGGCTGCAAAACGATCTATGAGCCTTTGGAGATCTTCTGCTGTATGAGTAGTCAGTGCTGCATCATCTGCAAAAAGTAGTTCTCTTACACATCTTGATCTTATTTTGGTCTTTGCCTTGAGTCTTGATGGGTTAAAAAGTTTGCCATCAGATCTTGTGTGGAGGTATATGCCTTCAGTGGCAGACCCAAATGCCTGCCTTAAGAGAACAGCGAAGAAGATACCAAAGAGTGTAGGAGCAAGCACGCAGCCCTGCTTTACTCCGCTGCTGATGCTGAATGACTGGGATGTTGAGCCGTCAAATAAAATGGTCCCCTGCATGTTTTCGTGGAATGATTTCACGAGACTAAGAAGGGTGGGTGGACATCCAACCTTTACAAGGACCTTAAAAAGGCCGCTTCTGCTCACGAGGTCAAATGCCTTTGTGAGGTCGATGAAGGCAATATATAATGGCTTCCTCTGTTCTCTGCACTTCTCTTGGAGCTGCCGGAGTGAGAAAATCATATCGATGGTGGACCTGTTGGGTCTAAATCCGCACTGCGATTCGGGGTAGATTCTTTCAGCAAGAATGTGTAAGCTTTTAAGGATTACTCTGGCAAAAATCTTGCCTGTAATGCTGAGTAGGAAAATGCCGCGATAGTTGTTGCAATCGCTTCTGTCCCCTTTGTTTTTATAAAGGGTAACGATGTTTGCGTCTTTCATATCTTGTGGTATTGATTTTTCTCTCCAGCAGAGCTGAAATATTGCATACAGTTCTGGGATGATTGTTTCTTTGCTACATTTTAAAATTTCAGGAGGAATACTATCTTTTCCAGGTGCCTTGCCGGATTTGAGAGAGTCTAGTGCTTCGCTGATTTCTGTGAGGCAAGGTTCGTTATCCAGGGCATGCATGGCAGACTGTTGATCGATGGCTTCCAGAGCTTCTTCTCTGACAGTGTTATCCACTGAGTATAGCTCTGAGTAGTGTTCTACCCAGCGATCCATTTGTTTCGCTCGATCTTTTATGATTACCCCCTCAATTGATCGTAAAGGGGCCATCTTATTTTTTGATAGACCGACAGCTTGCTTGATGCCCTCGTACATTCCTCTTATATTTCCAGTGTCTGCACAAGTTTGCATTTGAGCAGAGAGCTGTAGTCAGTACCTGTTCGCACATCTTCTTGCCATCTGTTGTACTCTATTTCTGGCTGTTCGCAATGCCTGCAGTGGTTTCTCTGAAGGTGATGTTTTATACATTGAGAATGCATGTCTCTTTATTTCCAGGACTGGGAGCATCTCTTCAGAGTGTGCTTCAAACCAGTCGGTTGACTTAGTTTGCTTCTTGCCAAATGTTGATAGTGCTGTATTGTAGATGGTGTCACGAAAATGACTCCATCTCTTGGTGGAATTTCCGTTTGTGGGGCCAGGCAGAGTATCCGCTAGAGCCAGCATGAATTTGTTGACCTTCTCTTTATTTTGGGTGCCGCTGGTGTCAATGCGTGGTCTTCCTTCTGTTCGGCTTCTGTAGATTCTCTTGGGCTTTATCTTCACCTTGCTGGAGACGAGTGAATGGTCGGTGTCGCAGTCAGCACTATGATAGCTGCGAGTCAGCTGTACATTTCGGAGGTTGCTGCGTTTAGTAAGCACCAGGTCGAGTTGGTGCCAGTTCTTTAATCTGGGGTGCCTCCATGACACCTTGTGTTGAGGTTTCGTGTCAAAGAAGGTGTTGGTCACGCACAGATTATGGTGGCTGCAGAATTCCAAGAGACTTTGTCCATTGTCATTGATCTTCCCAATGCCAAACTGTCCTAGACATGAAGGCCAAGATTTGTGGTCGGAGCCAACCCTGGCATTGAAATCCCCCAGGATAAAAAGATGTTGTTTCTCTGGTGTTTCACTGACTTTTTTCCTAAGGTCGTCATAGAACTTGTCTTTAGATTCTGATGCTGCAGTTAGTGTTGGGGCGTAAACGCTTATAATACTAACTGGGCCGGCCTCTGTCTGGAGTTCGAGCTTCAGTATTCTTTCAGTGCCATCACTTGGTGGTATGATGGAATTAAGCAGCTTGTTTCTGATAGCGAAGCCAATTCCATGCTCCCTGGTCTCTCCGCACGGCTTGCCATGCCAGTAGAAAGTGAAGTCCCTCTCCTTGATGCTTCCAGATTCTTGGAGTCTGGTCTCTTGCAGGGCGACAATGTCTATCCCCAGTCTTAGTAGTTCGTTGTTTATCACTGCAGTTTTGCGGGCATCCACAATCTCAATTAGATCGTCTGAGATGCCAGGGGTCATGGTTCTTACATTCCATGTTCCCAGCCTTAGGGCCGGTTGTTTTGTTTTTTTCTTGCTGTTAGGTGTATAGATTGCGGTCCATGTGTCAGGATTTTCCCCTAAGCTCCACACACCCTCAGGAGCAGATGAACCGTGGCGAGACAACACCTTATTGACTGGGGGCTGCCCAGCTTAGGCGGGCGGTAGCTGTCTAGTGAGATACGATGATCTCTCCCACAGTCGGAAGTAGCCCCTGGCGCCTTGCTCTACGCCAATCGAGCATTAAGACTTATAACCGGCAAATGCTGCTTCCCGTGTTGTGTCACCGTTTTACACGGTGCTGAAGTGACCTCTTCGGGGCACAAGCCTGGGCAATGGAAATCGGAGAACCAGCTGTTGCCCAGTAGCAGGTTCCCCCTCTCCACGTCGCCGATGTTGACCAAGGGAAAGGCAGTAGCCAATGCAACTTGGCATCGGTGCCGTCGCAGGAGTTGCCAGAACTATGTTGTTTACAACATGGATGCCTTAGGGACTCCATCTCCGGATTTGTCCTCAGGGTTTACTCCCGAAGCCTTTCCCATATGGGTATACCCGCAAGGCAGCGGAGGTTTGAGATTTAGTGTTCCTTCTCTTAGAAGAGATACCAACCAAGGCTGACGAGCCTCCTCTGCCCGGGAATCAATAAGGAGGGAAGTCTACCATTCTTCCTTCCTGGCAGTGACCATACTGATCGAATGACCGTAGCCATTGTCTCTACTGAGAGATCCTCTGCCCACCGTCACCGACTTGAAACCATAACTAACAACTATCTGTCAGCTGCTCCCAAGTCAAATCCACCACCTGCTCCCATGGCTTCACGTTACCCTGTTGGGGGGGGGGGGGGCTAAACGGGTACTCCACCATGCCCAAGGGTGTCCCGTAGGCTAGCGGAGGGAAGGAGGCACCTTACTTCTCCTTTGATAGGGTGTACCTCTACCCCGCTACCCTAGGAATGAGTATATAAGATAATTATATGATGGAGAAAGGGAAGAATTAACAGAAGATAGTAACTTAGAAGGTCCACCTATTCTGAAAGAATAAGTCGCTGACGCTATGAAACGTATGAAGAAAGGAAAAACAGCTGGGCCAGATGAAATCACAATAGAAGAATTAGAAGTATTGGGAGAATTTGGAGTAGATATATTAACCAAAATGTTGAATGATATTTACAGCAATGGATATTTACCCAGTGATATGCCGAAATCTGTAGTTATAGCTATACCAAAAAGACCAGGAGCAATTGTTTGTGAAGATTTTCGTACAATTAACCTTATAAACCATATCACTAAGCTTCTACTCAGAATCATAATGAGAAGAACCAAAAAGAAAATAAAAATGGAAATTAGTGAAGAACAGTATGGATTTGTGGAAAGAAAGGGCACAAACAATGCAATTTATACATTACGGACACTAATAGAAAGGTCAATAGAGAAACAGAGAGACATATATTTGTGCTTCATAGATTATACTAAGGCATTTGATAAAGTAAAGCATGATGAACTGATTAAAATGTTGGAAGATATCAACATTGATGGAAAAGATTTAAGAATAATAAAGAATGTTTACTGGAACCAAGTAGCAGCAATTAAAATGGGAAATAAAGAGGGTAGTTAAGAACAGATAAAGCTAGGAGTACGACAAGGGTGTGTCTTGTCACCAGATCTTTTCTCCCTGTATAGCGAAGTAATAATGAGAGAGATCAAAGAGATGCCAGGAATACTAGTTGGAGGTTATAATATAAATAATATACGCTATGTAGATGACACAGTATTGGTGGCGGATAATTCAACAGACCTACGACAATTATTAGACGTTGTAGTAACAGAGAGTGCAAGGAAAGGACTCTCCTTGAATATCAAGAAAACAGTAACAATGGTAATATCAAAGAAAATGGTGACACCAAAATGTGACATAGAAATAGAAGGGAAAATCCTTAACAAAGTGGATAATTTTAGATACCTAGGGGCATTTATAACATCAGATGGAAGATGTACAACAGAGATTAGGAGCAGAATAGGGCAGGCAAAAGCCGCATTTCCGAAAATGAATATCTTATGCAATAAGTCACTATCACTGAATGTAAGAAAGAGAGTGTTGAAATGCTTTGTAGAATCAGTTTTGCTGTATGGCAGTGAATCTTGGAATGTAAATGAACAAATTAAGAAGAAATTAGAAGCAACAGATGTGTGGTTCCTGAGACGAATGTTGCGAATTCCTTGGACTGCCAGAGTAACTAACGACGACTGCCTGAAACAGGCTAATGAAACTAGAACATTATATACAACAATAAGACAGAGACAAACATCTTTCTTCTGTCACGTGATGAGAAGAGAGGCATTGGAGAACATCATAACGACTGGAAAGATCGAGGGGAAGAGAGGCAGAGGAAGACAAAGAGAAATGATGCTGGATGGATTGAGACGGTGGCATGGAGGAATATCAGCAGCAGAGTTGATCCAGAAAACCAAAGACCGAGATCTATGGAGAGCCATGAACGCCTACGCCAGCCGGCACGGTACTTGATGATGACGATAGAAATGAGTGGATGCAATGTTTGCACAGAAATAAATGTAAATATTATCTTGGCCCATACAATGAAAAATGCAACTAAGTGACATTGTTGAGCTGTCTTACCCTTGTCCTCAGACTCTTAGAATCTTACATGACATATATAATCTTATGTATTTATATGCATGGATGCAGTGTTTATATGAATGAGTGGAATGTTTATATGAGTGGATGCAATATTTGTATGAATGGATGCAGTGTTTATATGAGTGGATGCAATGTTTATCTATAGTTTATATACTTGTCACAAATCACTGGTCAGTCATGAAAAATTTCATCCATTAACTACCTGATGTTAAATATTATGGATGTAACAAGTGGATCGTTAACTCTGATCTCTTAACAAACATCATGAATGGAAATGAGACCAGGTTGACAGATGAAAGCCAAACAAAAAAGATTAACTTTTATTTAATTTTTTGGAAGATAAATCTAATTATTTTACTCTATGTTGTTTGACTTCTGCAGTATGTACCTGACGAGATGCAGCAAAATATGCCAGGCAATAAATCGTACAATCTATGGTTTGTATCTTCGTTATTCAAATTAATATAACATGAATGCAGATTACAGCCTAAATGCCACTGATGGCACCTATCACTAAGCTTGTACATAACAATTGCCCTACAAAGAAGGGAATTCTTAATTATCTAAACACTAGAGCTGATAGAAACAAAATCTGGTTACGTTTGTGGAATCAGCAATACAAAACTTCCCAAGAACAGCTATAAAATTTAAGGCACAAAAATGTATTCTTCTTCTACTTCTTTCGTTCGCCTGAAATATGCTTATAACTGCAATGTTGTCTCTTGTTTGAATCTAACAGTCTTTTTTAGTTCACTCAGCAGTCCATAGAGTTTATCTTCCACTGTTGTCTGTCTAGGCCAGAAGGTTCGCCTGGATATGTTGTAGTTTGGGCAATCCTGGAGTATGTGCTCTGCTGTCTGCGACGCCAAACCACATGTGCACATGGCTGAGTCACCAATCTTGAATTCTGTATACATGTGGTTGCGTAATCTCTTGTGTCCTGTTCTGAGGCGCAGAAGAATTACCTGTTCTGGTCTGTCCATAACGTGGTAGTCGTCTTGAGTAAGGTTTGGTGGCCTTCTGACTGATTTGATCATTCTTTTCATTTGGTGGTATGTAATGGGCACATCAGGTTGTTCTTCTTTTGCTCTTTCCTTAGCCAATCGACCAGCTCTGTCGTTTCCGAGGAATCCACAGTGGGATGGTATCCACTGTATGGTGACCTTACGCTGACTGCTAAGTTCAGAAAGTAGTGTCCTTAGAACTGGCAATTTCCAGACAGGAGCGCCTCTATTACGGATTTTGCATCTGTCAATATCATCACAGGTTGTGTACCATGGCTGGTATTTTGTAATTTCTCTGTGGCAGTATAATCGTAATTCATACTTTCACAGGTAAAATGGGTGCGATTGTGCACCGTGCTAAACGATTGCAAACCAAGCGCGCGCACAAAATAAGGCTTATCATGTTGCAGTAGTAACAATTTGACCAGAATCGTGGGAGAAACGTGAGTAAATATTTTTAAATAAACATGTCAGAAAATGTAATCTCGCTTGAGGTGGAATATTTTGTGTAATAAGTGTTTTGTATTTATTTCAATAATATCACGTTCAACCCTTGTTGGTTTTAAATTGGATACATTGTGTATGTTACTTCAAGCACAGAAGCCACAAACAATATTTTCCACGATTTACTGCGGTCTCCAAGGCCTAGGAGTTAACGTCTTTCTCCGTAATCCCTTACATTCTCGTGAGTAAAGTAACCATGCGCGAGAATCGGTAACGGTTCTCGCCGCGTTGGTAACTTACGGGGTATGTGAGCCGGTCGCTCAAAAAGCAATGGCAAACTACTGAGCGTAATTTTGCCTAGTACATCAACAGTAGCTGAAAAATGCTGATGTTGACTGCAACGTCCTGTAAGGAATATGCACACACACAAAAAACTGCCTGGCATATTTCGCTGCATCTCGTCAGGTGCATACTGCACAGTTATATCATATAACATGAATACATGAATAACACTTTGGCTGAAATACATAAAACACGTAGACAAGGTGTTGTTTTTTGTTTTTAATTTGGAGCATTTAGTTATTCCCACTGTTATTAACTTATTGCAAATTTAGAGTGAACTCATTCTGTTTGCACAAAAATTCCTGGGAATACCTAATTTCTAACGCCTCACTAATAAATTTGAGCAATCGTTAATTCCCCGTCGATTGCATTATATGAAAAGCTTTTTCTTTGTTAATTTTATGACAGTAGTTTAAGAGCTGTTGAGAAATAGACGAGGAGTGCGTTTTATAGCCTGTCGAATGCACTCGCGCTGGAATTGATGACTGTAGTTTGTTTTTGGTGTACGAAGTCAATGGTTCCTTGACAAATTGAGTAGGTATCGGAGTGGTTTTATATCTGAACATTGGTTCAGCAGCACATTTATTGTTATTTTTTTTTATATAATGCATAAAATGGATGTTTATGTTTCTAGACTATACTTTAAAAACAATGAAGAAGCTTCCGTTCTAAGTTTCTTCATAACTCACGATTCAACCACGGGGTCCAGAAATCAAATAGGGCGGTGCTTGCCTTACTGAGGGGCTCATATAGCACACCATCATGTGTCTTCCATCAGGCGCAGCCGATCACGTCTCTCCACAGATCTAGGTTCTTTGAGTTCCAAATCAACTTTATTGATGACATTTGTCCATTCCACTGGTTCAGTCCATCCGGCTCAGCTCATAAGAGTTATCCCTCACTCCTAACCTTGTCTGATACGCTTCCAAGATGGTTATATCCATGAATATGGATTATGACATACACCGACAACCCCATCAGTATTTCTCTTTGACAATCTTACATTGTCACAATGCATTGTTACCCACAAATACCTCGACTTCATTTCACTGGGTTTTCTCTTGTGTGGCTAGGTCTCTTTCCACAGGGCGGCTGTATTAAGGTCACACAAAGCACGAACTCCCCAGGAGTTTCTCAGTAAATTACATTCGTGAACTGAACGACGTAGGCCGGAATCGAACTCACAACCTTCGAAGCTCGCGGCAGGCGACATAAACCACTCAGCCACTGAGACCCTGTGTTATCCACAGTGGTGGAGAAAAGAAGAGAGTGGCATAAACTGCACAGTGTAAATTCATTCATTCATTCATTCATTCATTCATTCGTTCATTCATTCATTCGTTCATTCAGTAACTTGTCCTGGGACTCCTTAGCTTTCACTCTCAGACAACCATCACATCTCCATTACTTCCAGTTTCCCGCCTTACCTTCCTGCTCCTTCTTTATGTAGATTTTCACTGAACCGTTAACATCCCCTACCCCGGTTCTCACGACCCACAGACTCCCACGGTTGTGTATAAAAGAGAATAGAGGTTAACATTTGTGTTAGTATTACAGCCTGGGATTCTGAGATAAGTAGTAACATTTTGTTCTCATTTTCATTTTCTCTTCATTGCTTTCATTTTTTCATCTTTTTAATTCTTCTCATCCCATCCTTATGCTTTAATGTAATCACCGGAGGGTCTTCTCCAAGACTACATGTTGTGTTCTGTATATGTATTTATTTGCTGATGAAGGCTAGTTGCCGCACCGTCCTTCTATTGTTTCGTAATTCTCTTCTGAAAAGCTGCATTACTTTATGTTATTTTATATTATTAAACGCGTGTTGAGTATGTGATCTCTTAATTTTCCTTGTCTAAATCCAGCCTGAACTACGTTAATCTCTTCTTCCATTTTCTTACGAAGTACAGTGTAGACAGGGGGGAATACAACTTCTTTACGTTCAGTGAATGTATGGTATCAGTGCTTATTTCCCTTCGTTGTAGACGACTGGAGGTCGTATTTCACCTGCGCTGAAAAATAGAAGGAAAAGGGTTCATTTCGTTTAACACATAGAAAATCGGCACATTGTGTGGCAGCCGAGCTAGTGTATTGGCTAGACGCTCGCCTGCCAGCCAGTGGTCATGGTTCGAATCCTCATCCGGGCGGACTTTTAAAATTGTCGTGGACTCCCAAGTCGTTCCAGTTTAATATGGATACCGGTAAATATCTTTGGAAGTAAAGGCGGCCGGCATGATAATGACAACCTCACCCACCGCAAGCACATTGGTCTACAAACTATATATGTCTAGCACCATATGCCAGATGTAACTACGGTGTGTAAATGCGTCCTTTGCCTTCATTACTAAACATTGTATGTGTGTGTGTGTGGGGGGGAAGGGTCTGTGTGTGTGAGCAAAGAGAGAGAAATTAAGGGGGGGGGGGGGAGAGAGACCTGCGACCAGTATATGTCATATATAATTGACTACAAATATCAGCGATCACAGGTGCTTGATTCAGTTTTCCTTACACTCTGCAGGCATGTCAGCCACTTGATCATCACACTGAGCTCCTTAAACATTTCCGTGAGCTTTTAACCTACGGGGCTTCATGCCCTGTAACGTGCACTTCGTTCAAGAGGACACCACTTTCATTCTTCAATAAAGAGGACACCAAATTCATTCTTCCCCAATAAAGAGGACACCAATTCCATTCTCAAATACAGAGTACACCAATTCCATTCTCCAATAAAGACGCATTCATAATCTGAGAGAGCTGTGTAAATCAAATACCCGTATTTTAAAACCATCGTTAAAATTTATAGGATGGCACAGAATATTTCAATTAAACACCAAGGATCTAAGGCTATAATAACACAAGATATCTCCTCGCGAGCTTTCACAAGCAGACGCCAGAACAACTCTCGAAGCTCACATGGCCATGCGATGCCTCCTCATCAGTTGCAGACATCGCTCAGCGCTCATGTACGTATGGGATCCTGGGATAATATAAACCAGTCCAGCTCAGTCCACGATCCCGCAAGCCATTGCAAATTAACAGATGCCTCGGACCATATAACATCCGCAGACACATGTGTTCCCGCAGCAGGTGTCCTGAGCAATCTAAGCGTCACCAGTCTGCATGAATCTTCTGTGGCAAAGCTGCGCCAGGTCAGGGAATGGATCTGGATCAGGAGAACTCGCATGTCGGTGTTAGAGAGGCTAGGCGTGGAGTCCAGCTGGTTGATCGCGACAGCTGCCTTGTAACTAATGGAAATGTTGGCGACTATCTAAAAGAAGACGACCAAGCAATGAATAATCAACTGTTCAATACAAATGTCAGATCAAATGGTAGCGTGGGGAAAATTTCATCAACGCATGCGGCCAACACACAAGGTAATATTAACTGTTGTCCAAGCTCCATTTTATCAAAGCAAGCTTCTGAAAGCAAGTCATTTCGGCCAAAGCTTGAAAACCATTGTGATCTGAAAAGTGAACTGTGTGTTAAATTGCTGCCAAAGAAACTTAAATTGGCATCATACTACCTGTTTCCAGTGATGTAAACATT
>JACEFZ010019781.1:0-18988 GCA_014155875.1 Cepaea nemoralis
TTCCATTTGAAAAAAGTGTTATCTGTAACAAAACACTACTTATATTGCGTGTGTCTCTTGTGGGCTGCCTAATATTTAAACATTTCCTTTTTTTTTTGGAAGCCTGTAACAAGCCTGCTCCGTGGCGAAGGATGTTAGGACGCAGTTCGTAATTCCGCATACCGCATTAGAAACACAGCTGTGGGCGATTTGGTAGCAGACCGCCTTACATTGGAGTTTTTAATGAATGGTATGGGTGCTGGACGTTTAGAAATCAATGGCAAACGACTGAACGTAAACTTGCCCAGGAATCACAAAAAAGCCATAAATTTGGAGGTTGCCTGCTACGTCCTGTAAGGGATATGCAACTAACTTTCTAACAGACATGTGAAGCTTTATTGTGGACTTTGATTTTTTAAATCTTAGAAATGTGGCAAAAAAGTCGAACTGCTTAATGGACACATTAGTATACACGTTACCCAATTTGAGCAGGTTTGTTACTGTGAGATGGTTTCTCTCTTGCACTTTCATCTGTTGTGATGAAAATTTTGCTGTTTCCAATGACAGAATTGGTAAACCTTTCCCTCAAATTGGTAAACTGCTTATGAATTCTATTGACACCTTTGTGCAGTCTTGTCACATTATTTAGTCCGATGATTGGTATGATGTTCTTTAAACATATCAAAATATAACACATCTAGCTGTGTGTCTGTCGGTAATTTTTCCTCATAGTAAATTCCATGAAGTAGTTTGTGCACTAGAATTCCACATGCATGTCTGCAAGTAAGTAAAGAACCCGTTTTCACGCTTTAAGGAGAACTGGGCATATGGTGTTAGACCCATATGTTCGCTCATAAACTTCCGGTGCGTTGAATCCCTACACCAGCATTCAGATGGACGTACACGTTGACTTCTCTTCCAGAAAGCAACGATAATTTACTGAAAGTAAAATTGTCTAGAAAATAAATCTGGGGTTGATCGCAACGTACTGCGATGGACATGAAACATTTAATTTAAAGGAGCACATTATGGGGTCATTCACCCGGTGCGTGTGCTGCGTGATCTCAATCTCTCTTGCGGCACTTGCTGAGCGACTGACTGGCACCTTACTGTCTTGACAGAGGTTAGTTTGAAGCCTTGGCTTAATTGTAAAGACCATGTGTTGCCCATGAAGCATGATCCCTCTCGCGGCCTGCCTAGTTTACTCCAGAATAAAGGTAACACTAATACATCCGGAACAAGACACGCTACAGAAGCTGTCGGATCAACAAAGCAATGCGTTAACTAACTGTCCACCTATCGGAGCTTCTATCCTAGACCAGATGTCGATCAAGGCTCAGGACCTGGTCTGCCCTGCCTTGACATTTAGTCTTTAGGTTGCATTTTCTCACACTAAGGTAAGGTTTGTACCTTTCCAATTGTACTCCTCCGCCCGAAGCCGATGGCACAATGTGAGTGTCAGATTTGGTGAGCACCACCCGGCATTCGGCGCTAACAGAAAGCAGGTAGCACCGTCTACTGTCATACGGTAGCTCAGTCATATCTAAGACGTGACTGAGGAATATCATCTATTAAAACACCAGTATTCAACAAACACATGTTCAAACAACCTGTGAGGAAGAATTCCAATCCGTGGCGTAGCTGGTGGAGTGATAGGAGGGTATATAAAGTTTAAATCTCTTGCTGTCATTCTTTCTTTCAGGAAGTATGTGATCATGTCCCCCTTTCCCTTGACTTGGACCTTTCCACGACATTCAAATGTAAATATGTTCTTCAGAACCACATAGACATCCTCTGTTACCTATAGCAAATACAATAAAATAGGCATAAGTTTAAGACACACACAATTTTAGGCTTTATGCGTGTTTCATTTCTAAAAAAAATGATGTAAATACAATTAATATTTCAAGAAAAACAAAAAGCTCCGAAGGAGGAACCTGCTATGGGCTTGTAATGTGTTAGAAACATCACATTTTGTAGGCTGTGTGCACGGGTGAATAGGTGGAATGCCTTCCCTCCCGTGATGGGCGGCAAGCCCACGTATGAAACATTCGTCCGACAGCGCTCGTTGTCAGCGTCACTTGGTTAATATTTCAGCCTATATAAAACGCACAAATTTCCGCATAAAACACTACGCTATAAATTGTTCCTATGCTTTATAATTCATCTGTTTATGTGTGTTAACTCTACATTTCTAAGTTAGAGTTAGCTGCATATCCTTTGCAGGACCTTGCAGTCAATCCCATCATTTTTGGCTGTTCGTTATTTCTTGGCAAGTTTACGTTCAGTAGTTTATCATTGATTTCTGAACTATCAGCTCTCATACCTTTATATGAGAAATCAACGCAAGGTGGTCTGCTGCCAAATAGACAGCAGCTGTGTTTCGAACGCGGTATGCCGGATCACGAACTGCGCCTGTAAACCCTTCCGACTGCTTAGTTGTAAGCAATATGAAACTCGTGATTCGCTGTAATCGAGAATCCCAAACATCGCAAAATACGTTGTCATACTTTTTATGTTTCGTCAGAGAAGGCTAGAGAAAAATATGCTTCACGACTGGCCACTTACATTTATGTTTTATACAGATGTACATATTTAGCCTTTTTGACTTGTAATGTTTTCCTTGTGCCTATTATCTCATCTGTTGTGAAGCTGCTAGAACTGAAAGAGTTGATGAATGTCCGGTCAACTTGGAGTTATGTTATTTGTATAGAAATTCTATGCAACAGATTCGTGTCAACCAGAGAGCACTGTAGCAACTAGAAATAGAGCGGCTAACGACTTGATAGCTATATGAGGTCTACTGCACAACTAGAGAGGATTGTAACAACTAGAAACAGAGCAGCTGATGACCTGACAGCTATATCTGGGCTACAGTCCAACTAGAGAAGATTGTGACAACTAGAAATAGAACAGCTGATGACATGACAGCAGCTAAATAAGGTCTACTGTAAAAAAAAAAAAAATAGAGAGTATTGTGACAATTAAAAATAGAGCAGTTGACGACCTGACAGCTATACTAATTCTATAGTGCAGCTAGAGAAGATAGTGGCAACTAGAAACAGCAGCTAACCAATGACAGCTATATTAGGTATAGACAATACAATTAGAGAGGATTGTTACAACCAGAAATAGAGCAATTGGCCAATGACATATATTATCAGTTCTATAGAACAACTAGAGAGGATTGTGGGAACTAGAAACAGAGCAGCTGAAGACCTCGCTATTTCAGGTCTAGCCATTCGAATGGCGCATAAAGTACAAGAGTCCTGCATAATAGCAGCATTGACAAGCAAGACGCATCACGTTTTTATCTGTCTGTACGTATGCCAGCAAAAGCTACCATGTTTAGGCTATAGTTTTTAGTCTAGAACAGCGGCAGGCTAATACAATTATGAACAAGTAACACCGAATAATACTATTGTACAATTATTGTTTAAGGCAACCAATGTTCATTCAGTGTTTGCTACAAACTGATGAATGTAAACTTAACAATTGCATATATGGTGTTGATAAAGTCTCACTACACTTTGTATGAAGAAAAGATTTTTTTTTTTTTGGGGGGGGGGGGCGTGGGAGGCCTCGCTCGTTTTGAACTCAATCGTAGTCCATACACACTATTTTATAGTAGTGATGGACTGAATTTTGCGTGTGGATTAGCTTTCCATTTTAACAGTGTCCTTCGCCACCAGGTGAATCCACCCCGACTTCAGAGGTACTTGTAATTTGTGTCCCCAAGTTAAGGACGACAGGTCACCATTTTAGTCTAGCCATCCGGTGTAAGGGTTAAACCGCTAAATATTGAAGTACATGATGTCATCAAAATATGTGCAAAGATTAATTAAATTAGTTGCAAGAGTCACTGCCATGGTCTAGGTTGTTTATCAGGAAATCTTTCTATAAATCTTTGATCAACCATCGGTGTGTATTGAACGCCATTTCGAAACACTTGTTCAACCAAAAAGATTATTTCTTTCGTTGATAACACCATTCTGTTTGGATTGCAAAGAATTAATTCAATCAGGCGACAGCCTTTCGCTGCATACTGCTTCACGATGGACTGTGGAGCACATTTTTTATGACGTCATGTACTTCATTTCTCAAATTTGTTCTACATACAAAGTGTAGTGAGACTTTACAAACACCCGGTATTAGATGGAGTCTGAGCACAGAATACCTCATTAAAGCAACGCGGTGGGACGTGGTACCCAACAGTAATTGTATGTTAAAACATACACTGAGCTGACAGGTTATACAGTTGATTTCCATCAGATTATTGCACGAATAATGTTCAACAATCTATTGTCAAATACGGCAGGGTGGAAGCGCAGGAGCTAGACTCTCGCCTGCCGGCCCTGTAGTCATGGCTTCGAATCCGCAAATTTTAAAAAGTGACCTGGCCTCCCAGGTAGATCAAGGCTAAAATGAGTACGAGGCTTTGACTTGGGGGAAAAATAGGAGACAATATTGCGCACCGAGTGCTGATTGGTCTATATAAATGTGGGTCTCGTATCATATGCTCAATTCGTCTAAAGCGCGCAAAAGAGTCTTTTAATTTGACTTACTTTCAAATACAGAAAGCTAATAAACATGGCATCAAACACAAGCTTGGCAAACGAAAGACAAAGATACATAATATGTGCGTTTAGACAAAAGTCTGCCAAGAATACATACTTATCTGAAAAAAGAAGTAGCTTAAGCCATTGACAGACATGTACCCGAATAACACCGATAACAACCAGTCTGTCACGACTTAAGCAACGTCTGTTTTCAACTAACATTCTTGGTTTTATTCGTTTTCAAAGACCTTGGCTGTCACGTGCATGGTTTTTAAAATCCGATTGTCTTTCACTGGTGGACCTTCATTGTCCATTTTGTTTAACATCAGCCACATGAGTCAGCCATATCTTCGCTACTTTCAAATATTACACATTGGCACCTTGCCGTCTTGACAGGCGACAATTTGTTACATTGTGCTTAAAAACTACAACCCATGGCGGTAGTGAATGTGACTGATAAGGCCAATTCGCACTGTAAATGTTCGTCCACAGTGGATGCATGTGAAAACATGGTCATTTCCACGATCATATACCATCTTATGTCTCACACGCTCGGTGTGTGACTTATCTGCAATAATTTTGTCCTTTGTCTTTATTCAATTTCTGATATTTGCTCCCCATGTTCAGCGGCAACTTGCTCCCAATGTGCATTATCAATGCCTGTATCAATCATGTCCCGCTTACACACATCTTTGTATAGTAGTAGAGGCTGACCCTGAGATCTCTTTCCCATCTGTAATTCGCCAAAAAGGTGTCCTTTGGTATTCTACCATCATCCATCCTCCTAACGTGTCCTATCCATCTAAGTGTACGAAGACTGAGTATGGAATAAACCGTAACACAACCTGATCTTTCCAATACTTCAGTATTTGTGATTTTGTCTTGCCACTTAATACCAAATTTTCTTCGTAGACACTGCATATGAAAGCTGTTTAAACGTTTCTCTTGGTGTGAGTAAGGTGACCAGGTTTCACTGCCATAAAGAAAGACTACAAAAGACACAGGACTTTCAAATATAACGCTTCTGCAACAGTAAAGAATACCGAGAAACCATGAAGCTTGAAAAGTAATAAACACATGGACTTTATATTGAGATCTTGTGGGGGAAACGGTAAAAGAAATGAAACACGTATTGCAAGGCACACTAGACAACAGAAGGGAAACCTGTCATAGACCAATGGCTAGTAAGTCTGCCTACCGGTCCATTGGCCATGTGGTCGAATCCCCATCGAGGTGAATTTTTAAAATTGACTTAGGCTTTCACTTCAACCCAGCCCAAAAACTTCTACAGGAAAATGTAATGGAAAGTAAAGGCGAAGGACATGATAATAACCGCATCACACATCGAATGTCGATTGGTGTATAAGGGTGAGTCTGGCTCTGTACCGCCAGTAGATCATTGCGTCTAAAAGAATCCTTTATTACTTTTATTGGACAATAGAATAAAGAAGAAAACTGTTCACACACTAAGTGTGTACTAATAGATGGTTGTTACAGATTAATGTATTTATGTATTCATCAGTTGTTGTAAGTGGGCTCTTACTATGTCTTTCCTCTGATTGTTCAAAAATATCTCAGACCCTCAAAGTTTGGTATGAAGGAGGAGAACAAAGCGCTGATGGATGGTTTCATTCATGAGGAAAATGGTTTACGGATGCAATAAACTAACCAATAAACTGTAACATGTAAAAACAATGTGTTTCTATTCAATGTTTGGCAAAATAGTGTAAACATTTGAGTTGACTGATTTTCTGTACAGATGCAATTAATATGGACTCTACCTACTGTAGAATTCACAAGAAATATTTCTACAAACAATCTCTACATAACGTGCATGATGTTTAAATACAAATCATGGGGGAAAATAATCATGGAATAACAGTGGGACAAAATCATTGGAAGAATAAACTATGCGATATTTAATATACATAGCATATGCTCTACATAGTACTAAGCTTTGTAGTAAAATTGTCGGCGACAACATAGCATCAGTCTCTAAATGAAAATATACAGAGCTAAACCATTAGCAGAAAACAGGCAGATTAAACAGTACAGTGAAAACATGTTACAAGAGTAAAATGTGAGAGGTGCATAAATACCAAAAGCCAATTATAAAAACCTACAATATGGCCACAATGGGAAATAAATATTAATAGTTTTGAAAGAAAGTAGTCAATCAAATACATAACCTTCTCGTTAAAGGGAAAATAAAAGAAATCCCCTTAAAGCTCTGAACAGTTGGAAATTGTAAACATTTAAATAGTAATGTATTCACCGCTGTCCTATCTAAATTCCATAAATTAGGAAAGATACCCAAACATTTAATATTTATAGTATTGATCTCATATGCAGAAGTCAAACAGGAATGACCACATTAATATTTTATTTTTCGCGTTTTCATCCTGTTTCAGGATATTGCGGTCAACACCAGCATCTTTCAGCTGTATGTTGATTCCTAGGCTAGATTACGCTCATCAGCACGCCACGACTTTCTGAGCGACCGGCTGCATACTCTCATAAGTCACTAGCGTGACTCGAACCACTTCTAATTCTCGTCCGCTCACGTTGACTACGAGTCACATTAATATACATACCTAAAATAAATGTGTGGGTATTGACAAAGCTAGGTTTGTGATAATGTGGTTACGTTTGTAAAAACAAAATTGTTATACCACGTTTTCCAATGAATAAACTGACATAATATATACACATGAATAACCATGTATTATTCACTCACTCACTCACTCACTCACTCACTCACTCAACCAACCGACCCACCCACCCAATTACCCACCCATCCACTCACTCACTGACGCACGCAGGCATGCATGCACGCACGCACTCACTCACTTACGCACTCACTCACTCACCCACGCACGCACTCACTCACTTACTTACTTACTTACTTAACTTACTTACTTACTTACTTACACAACTGTAATAAATAAACACCCAAGAACAGACAGATTTACTGTACATTTTGAATTTAATTAAATTAACCAACTTCGGCACCACAACTTCCTTACCTGTATTTTCCCAGGTATTCCAGTACTTTCCATTCTACTGGCTACGTTCACTGTGTTGCCCCAGATGTCATACTGTGGCTTTCTCGCCCCAATGACACCCGCAACCACTGAGCCGACGTTAATTCCTGACAAACACCGGTACATGTTATGAGTTGAAGAAATGTTGGATGTTGATGAAGTGAGTATGTTGGCGGGAATTATCATATACAATTAAGATACCCGTGAGCTGAATTTAAAAGTAATGGATACTGGTGAAGTATGTTCCACTGACTGCAGAACATAACTGTCTTTACTTAACTTCAAGGCTGCGATAAAATGTGAATAAAAAGTACAGCGTCCTGAGGCGAATTTGGTATTTGATGTTCAAATATTTTTATAGACCAATGGGCACTAGCCGGTCTCCCTGGTCTAGGAGTTACACGACTTTCTCCGTAATCCCGTATACTCTCGTGAGTAACGTGGCGTGCGCGAGAATCTGTAGCGGTTCTCTCAGCGTCTGTAACTTACGGGGTATGTGAGCCGGTCACTCAGAAAGCAATGGCGAACTACTGAGCGTAATCGTGCCAAGAAATCAACAATCTGCTGAAAGATGCTGATGTTGACAGCGATGTCCTGTAAAGGATATGAGAAAAAAACTGGGCACTCGATGGATGATGTGGTCAATATTATGCCGGCCGCATTTATCACCCAGGACACGTCCTGGTACATATTTTAGGCTACATCGACCTGAGAGTCCAGATCAATTTAAAATTCTGCCTGGGTGAAGGTTCGAATATGTGATCACCGAACCAGCAGGCAAGTGGGCCTAGTTACAGTGCTATGGCAGCTTCCTAGGAAATGTAGTGAAAGCGACAGATTTAGACATGTTAACGGTTAAGGCCTCTGGAGTGTTTATGCTTGTGGCTTCGGTTTTTAATTAGTATTTTCCTCATGTTGTATTGGTAGTGTATGGTTCCGTGGCCCTGTACTGAGTTGAGTGCGTGGCGCGACACTGTGAGCTGTGAATTTCGTGTGGGAAGTTGTTACATCTGTACGCGGTTGTTTGTGGCGTGAACTGCATATTCGGAATGATGGCGACCGGCCTGTCGCTGAACTGACTGGATTGCCTTATGCAGTAATCTGTAGCTGCTGGTTTTCTAATGACTGCCACTTCCATCGATAATGAACTGCATTTTTCGTGGATGACTTTTGTGTTGGCATTCTGGCGGCAGCATTATGCACAGTGTACCAGTTGGTTTTTCGAGACTCCTTTCTGTTCCACTTTTCAAATGGGGCAGTGAGGAGCATTTTGTGTGATTTTCACTGGCACAGGAACGGGGCATAATGGGGAATTGAAGTTGGAACCGCGACTAATGACTAATGTTGCAGGGAAGATTGCTAGCACATTTCAAGTTGATGTTTACAAATATATTGGCCATTACGGAAAAAAACAAAACTGAATGTTAGCTACACTTAGATGTTAGCATTACTCTTTCAATCCAGTCAGAGTCGTGACTCTCTGATGGAGAGATTATAAGGAAAACAGGATATGAGTAAAGAAGACACGTCATGATGATGATAATCATAAGGATGATGAAGATTATGACGATGATGAATAGGTCATGTCAAGTGTGAGATATCACGGCGTGAGAGGTATGAACAGTCATGAAGTATTGGTAAGTAAGTTCGTGACATTTAGGAGCTCACGGACAGCCCAGGCGAAATCACGAACTGTGATGGCCGACCTTAAAAGGGTCAAGCGGTTCATGAAAACAGCTGATGGGCGAGAACACGGGAAGCCTTGTTTTGAAACATATACACGAGAAGACGCGTGTACAGTTGAGAATGCATGCAATGATTGTAATTCATCTGGTTGCAGCGATTTGCGTAGAATGCATATGTGTGTAGCATTAATGTAAAAGTAATTTGATTGAACATCATGATCTGTAATCCAGTGCACATTCAGGGTGTATTTTTACTGGGTATGTCAGCAGACGATACCAGGTTTGATAGACAGGAAATCTGTAGATGGCAGAGACTTAAGTATATTGTTAACTCAGTGAATGACAGTGAAGGTCATTTGTTACATGGATAAGTTAATGTATTGACTCGGCATTGAGTAGAGGAATGCAATGATTGTTAATGATAATACATCACTTAGTCAGTAGTATGTAGCAATGCAATTGGCAGCGTGCATTGTTTGAGTTAAGAGTGCTAGACACAGGACTCAGTAGCGACAATTATTTGATCGTTATACATTAACGTATGGTTTATGTTAAAAGAAACATCAGATATGGCTGTCCAGAAATGAAGACACAGTGGAGCTTTGGAGCGACAATCCTGCAAAAAGGAAGACTGGACACTTGGACATAGAAGGAGCATTTGGGGGCTCTTGACATCATCAGGAACAGTGACCACAAATGCGAATGTCACCTACTTCCCTGTTTCTAGAATTTGGTGTGTAAGCAGACGTTAATATGCGCTATTAGTGTTGATTCTTGATTTTTTGTAGTTGCGGTCTACTACACAATTAAATCGACAGCAACAGAATTGATGTGTCTGGGTTTCTGATGTCGTATTTGGGCTTTTACCTTCAAACACTAAGTCATATCTTTGGGTGTGTGTGGACTATGAAGTTCACAGTTAGTATAAACAGTGTTTTCGTTGAGAGACTGTTATGGATACATCCCAAACACGCATTTATCTCAGCAACACACCTGCAAATGTATCTATAACAGTACATGTTTATGCCAGTTAGTTATTACTTGTATCTAATCTATTATGGCTGTTACTTTCATTGTTTCAGTCCAAGAAATTGCAAACATTTCTTTAGCTTCAGATAATTATTGTACTAGTTACTATCAATGTTTCTATCAAAGATATTGCTATAATTTTTTTAAATTTTTTTTTTTTGGTATTTTCACATAGTTATGATTTTCATGTTTGTTTTGTTTTGTGTGTTGAGTGCTTGAAGAAAATAATGTGAATTTCCCCAAAACTTGACTAATACTTAGGTTATTTATTGTTACTTAAAGGCCAGGATTTACACCTATAAATTTATAAGGGAAGTATTTTAGCTTTCATAATCAACATTAAGGTGTTAATCTGCAAAACTGCAGACACATTTTGATGTTAATCTGTTCAGCTGCAAACACATTTCAATGTTAATCTGTAAAGTTCGAGATACATTTTAGTGTTAATTTGCAAAATTCCAGATACATTTCAGCCGTAATATGATCCGTTGTATATTATTGTCACTTCTGAATGTTAATATATAATGTGCTAAATGCACACCACATCGTAGTAATTATGATACTAAATACTTGTTTCAGTTTAAACTGGGGACTTATTCTTCTTTCACTAACAAAACATGGTAATGCAGTCTAGATGACGATTAAGCGCAGTACACTATGGAAACATTACAGGCTGTTGTCTTAGGTTTTCTATAAAGTCACATAGTCTTTAATTGTTAATTGATCTCATATGTTGTTCAATATGACGTACTTGTGGTTAATGCTCAGTCTTAAATTATTTACTTGATTTACTCTTCTGGTATATCTATGTTATACCAGTCTGGGTTTATGTCATTATTATTATTAACAAATAATACCATTTTCAACATATTTACGACAATGGTTTCATATCATTTCAGGAGAATCGTCTTTTAAGTATGTTACAAAGCACATATAGTCTAACTCATCTTTGTGTACTTACCATGTTTAGATTCATTATTACATTTTGTAGACCTGAATGCATGGAAGAATAGGTGGCGAATGTGGTCATCACTTAGCAGGCGACGAGCCCAGGCGTCGAGCTCTGACCGTGCTCTTGAAATTATTAGCTCAGTTCCCTATCAGCTTTGCTAACGCGCAGCTAACTAACAACACAAGCAATGAATACAGGACTGGTACACACTAAAAGTGATACCCGAGTAACTAGAAACTGCTGGGAAGAATACAGTAAACACATAGTACAATTTTCTAGAAAAAACAAAAAGACACAAAACTACATGGTTGTTCAATGTGTACAAGTGTATTATACATAAATGTGTGCTTAATCACACACAATCGAAACACTGTAAACTCACCCACTCGTAGTTCAAAATTATTATAGGAGTTTTCATTGATATTCTTCAGCTTTTCCTTCATCGCCATGACAAAATCCACTATCATGGTCAAGTAGAAAGTCACCGACTCTTCGCTAGCCTGCAACATTTAACATCGTTATTAACGGAACAAATATTTTATAGAAAACTAACATTTCAAATATTTGTAGAAGGCCTGGAATATAACGCCCAAGGAGCGTGAATTTGTTGGTTGGAGGACTAACAGGTACTTATATTTATTATTATTTTTAAAAAGTTGGTTGCAAATCCTTTTGAAGACCTCGCAGTCAACACCAGCATTGTTTCACTCTTTGTGATTTCTCGAGAAGTTTACGTTCAGTAGTTTGCCATTGCTTTCTGAGCAATTGGCACTTATACCATTGTATGAAAACCAGATCTAGGCGGTCTGCTTCCAAATCATTTGCTGCTGTGTTTTGATCGTGGAATGCAGGATTCCGAATTGCGTTTGTAACCGCTTTGTCACAGCTCAGATTATTATTATTATTATTATTATTATTATTATTATTATTATTATTATTATTATTATTATTATTATTATTGTGAATGAGATTGACCAGTGAAAATTACTCAGTTTGAATACACCCTGGCATGATATTGATAATGTCATCAATAAGTGGAATTAGTACATGTCACCAAAGAAAATTATCTGCGGTGAGACATGATCGCCTTCGTTATTTCGCAAGGCATGTGATGATGATGATGACGATGATGGTGATGATGTTGATGATGATGATGATGATGATGATGATGATGATGATGATGATGATGATGATGATGATGATGATGATGAGAGGACATGGGAACACCTATTGCGATATCCATGTGCAAGGAATGTGATACTTGCCAAACCAAAAACCAATGCTTAAAATATGCTTCAGCAAACACAACTCACCTTTATTAGATGTGTAGGCTTCAAGCCTGTGGCTGCCATGTAACAACTGCCAATAGTTTTAATCTTCTCCACTCCAAAGAAGTATGGTATGTCCATAAGCTACAACAGAAATGTGGTCATAGAAGTATGAATACAGGTGACACTGAAAGGATCATGGATGAGCACTTGGTATACAATGAAATGAGCTTACATTGAAATGGTCATGGATTGATACTTAGATTAAATTGAAACGAAAAAACTGCAATACTCGTAGCTTATGTTATATTATATTATGTTATGATATGTTGTGTTATATAGAAAGGCGTCACTGCAAATTGGGCATGCATACCCATTCCTCCGATGCAGCAGCCATCCCAAAGTATTTCTGCTCACTGTTCCTATGAGGAGTTGGTTATGTTATATCCTCTCTTTCCCCCGAAGCGACATTAACTTGCCTGGCCAAGCTTCACTCCCAGTTCATGTAATCGGTTTTGCGTCCGAGTCTCGTCAGTATCTGCCAACCGAGTCTACGCTGCATTGATCATATCAGCCTTGTCTATGCTTCTTCCCGTGTGTATTGGTGTATTATTTGTCAGTTGGTCTGCGTGCGCATTACCATAAACTTCGGCATGTTCCGTTGCATACATCCAGGTGAGTAATGTGAAGCGTGACTTCCGAATTCTGCCTATCCATTCTGAGAGGAGATTGCCGGTTGCGATTTCGTATAGCATGATCATGGAGTCTTTTATGATTATCGCTTGTATGACTTCCTATTCTTCTGCCCATGCAAGTGTTCTGAGGGTAGAGTGGTTCCGTGGTCAGGCTTGGTGTACGTGTCTTGAACACGCCGCTATCCTCTTTGATTGTTCTCTCCATCTTTTGTGATAAGTAAGCTGAAGATGACCTTGAACCGATCTTAACGTGCCCATCTGTATAGATGATGACTCTAATGTCAAAGCTTACTTTAAACTGGTTATGGATGAATGATTATCTTACACTGAAATTATCACAGCTGTCTTTACAGTTAAGTATCATTTGTGGAAAAATAATGACATCAAGATGGACAAAATACTTGTCACTACAGGCACAAAATTAGTCTAATCTGTGAAAAAATTAAGACATCAACCAATACTGTTCCCCCATAATTTATCGTCTGCTGGTTTCATAATAATATTTGTTTGAAATATGATGTGCTTTATTTAAAAGCGACTTCTACTAGTTGCACAATAACACACGTTTAAAATTGTGATATAATAAAACGTCCTTACCCTTTCCTATTTATTGACTCCCTTAAAAATAAACAACACCTTACAATTACTGTTTAAGTAACTTACTTAATGTAGGAGAAAATAAAACAGCGATAGACTGACCGTGGCACAGCTAAATTTATTTTGGCTTATTTTCTCTCCCGTACCTGGCCAATCCCGGCGAGGGGGAAAACAAAGACTGAAGCGGCCATTTCTAGTCAAGAGAGCACACAAGAAAGTCGACCTTTCCCTTCGGGGAGAAGGTATTTTGCCTTAGAAATATATCAGTCTCTGCAACTATTGGTATGTTATATCTACATTATTAAAATGTATTCATGTATTTTTATAAAGTACATATACCAGTGTGTTAATTAAGAATTAATTAGAATGATAATTCAACAGTTCTTGTAAGCTAGAGTCTGAATTTATTTTTACCAATGAAGCACATGTTCTGCCACGCTGTAATTTTTCCTATGTTTTACAATTTCTAATCCTTATGTTAATATCTTTTATAGGCATTATGAACTTATATCTAACTAATAGTGCCTATAATCTACGATTTGGTTTAACAATTAACAAAAATAAGACACAGATTATGTCACAAGGTGCACATGGTGTACCATCAATCTTTATTGACGACACCGAACTGGAGATAGTAGACCATTTTACATATCTAGGATCAGAGGTAAATAGCAAATTATCCCTCGATCAGGAAATCAACATCAGGATTGGCAAGGCAGCAACAACAATGAACATGTTAGCAAAAAGAGTCTGGGAGAACAGGAAGCTTACTGCCAAAACAAAAGTCCTCGTCTACCAAGCCTGTGTCCTTAGTACTCTTCTTTATGGCAGTGAAACCTGGACAACTTACTCACGCCAAGAGAAACGTTTAAACAGCTTTCATATGCGGTGTCTGCGAAGAATACTTGGTATTAAGTGGCAAGACAAAATCACAAATACTGAAGTATTGGAAAGATCAGGTTGTGTGACGGTGTATTCCATGCTCAGTCTTCGTAGACTTAGATGGATAGGACACGTTAGGAGGATGGATGATGGTAGAATACCAAAGGACATCTTTTTTGGTGAATTACAGACGGGTAGGAGATCTCAGGGTCGGCCTCTACTACGATACAAAGATGTGTGTAAGCGGGACATGATTCATACAGGCATTGATAATGCACATTGGGAGCACGTCGCCTCTGAACGTGTTGCATGGAGGGCAACTATCAGAAACGGAATAAAGACAAAGGAGAAAATGATTGCAGATAAAGCACACACAGAGCGTGAGAGACGTAAGATGGTGCAAAATGGTGGAAATGACCATGTTTTCACATGCACCTACTGTGGGCAAACATTTGCAGCAAGAATTGGCCTTACCAGCCACACTCGCCACCGCCATGGATCGTAGTTATTAAGCCTTTTTAAAGCACAATGTACCAAACTATCGTCTGTCAAGACGGAAAGGTGCCAATGAAATAATCTACGAATATGATATGTACTGTAGAGTATCAAACTCAGGTAAAAACCACATTCTAGGCATTTTCTCAAGGTGGGAACAGACTCTTGTTTACATACTTCAGTAGAGAACTTGTGTCTGTCAATTTCATATTCCTATGTTAAAACTTCTAGGCACTGTGAACAATATCTCACTATTTATGCTTAGAAATCTTCAAATAATCTATGTACTATAGAAATGAAGTTTTATCCATGCGGAGACATACAAATGATTACGCCTATTCCTGACTCTTAGTCAGGGGATAAAATGCTTGCCACATCATAATCAGTAACTTGGAAATATAGTGCTAAATTTTAGTACCATCCTTTTGCTAACAGATTAATAACCACTCTATAGCAGTGAAGAACATATAATCATTTCATAAAATAGTGTTAGGAGAATGCCATGTTTGAGAATATAAATTCATGAACAATTAAAGTAAACGCGTGATGTAAATGCATGTTCGGATAGGATTCAATCCCCATCGCCTCACCGTAGTAGAAACAGAAGCGAAGATTGATGTGAATAAATTGCTTGCAATATTCAGAATACTGGACCATGCGGCATAAGTTATTCTAATAAATACCCTCCGAATAATAGCAGTCATTGACAAAATATATCACAGCGGCTACTATCCTCATCTGCGGTACGCAGTGGGGAAAAACAATATATGTTTTAGTTATGGATTAACCCCTGAAGAAAATTCAATACCATTGGCTCCGGCATTAAATTTTATGTATGATTATCATGTACTTAATATCAGAGAAATGTACATGTATGTTTTTTTCTCGTATGAGAATTTTCTCTGTTCTGATTGTTACTTTTTCCTGTGGGAATATACATTTTAATGTTGCACCTTGGGATTAGAGGATGTTTATGTAAGAATCCATGTGTATGTCAGGACTTAAGAAGCCAATGTTGAATAGTCTTGACCTAATGATGATTATAGTGCCGAAAGGAAGACGCGGCATTAGAAACCACAGAGATTCTGTATAGGCTATTTTCAGGGTCTTAAACCTGGCTCGTTAACCTAACACATGTGAGACAGTACAAGTACAACGTGATTTGACTTGAGACTCAACGACACAACGTTCAATGGATTTATTTACAGATCATATACAATACGATGATCATTACAAGATATATGTTATACTTCAAGACACTTACATACACAATACAGCTCACAGTCTATCTCTCAAGATGAACAGACACTCGACTTTCGGGCACAGAAACCACACAACGCCTTTCTCTCATCATACGTCCAGTCGAGTCCACGTCCCAGAGCTGTCTGTCTATATCTCGCAACTTGCCTCCCCACCTGAAGTGGCTTCACGAGGCATGCGTGCGTCTTGCTTCGTCCTTGCCTGACCGCTGGCCGTCTCGTCAGCCAGCAACCTCGCAGGCAGGTAACTACTACTCGCCTGGCGGACGTAACGAAGTTACGGCATCCCGGCTGGGGACTAAGTCGCCTGGCGGGCGTAACGATGTCACTGCATCACTGCACTACTCTAGACTCTGACATGCTCCCCCGGGCAGCTTCATGAAAGGTGTCATCTTTCATGTATACTATATGTACATACTGGGTTAATATTTTAACCTTGTCAGAGTCGACCCTTCTGTTGTTATATACATTGCAATCAGAATACATAGAAATACACCTCTTGACATAGAAACATATAAGAAATGGAAGTTGTAGTCAACGACATGTGGTGTTCAACCTTTAACACTTGTCATGTTTCATCCTCTCGATGGCTGATTACCTCAATTGCATTATTGACCCAGTCAGATCGGTAGTAACAGCTTCCCAAGCAACTACCTCGCAGCCTCCAAAACAAACGTAATAATATGGTTTTTGAAACAAAACATCTGGCTAGACCGAAATACGGCTTTACATAAGTCGCATTAAACGCTCAAACCCTGACCTTATTTGGCCAGGAGCTCTTGTGTTGGTCTGCAATGTCGGTAACACTCTACCATGCCCAGTAGATGGCTTCCTGGTGTGTTAACAATCTGGCAACAACATGGTTATTTATATACAACACATAATCGTATACATTTCACATTATAGCCCTTTGTGTAATGATGTAATACCAATTAAATGAAAGGGGAATAACTTCAAAATTTATGAAATATAATATTTTACAATAATTATTCTATTTCTTAGCGTCATCGCTTGATGTTTCTTCATACTAGCGAGAAAAAGTCGATAGTATGAATAAATTAATCAAGATCTGATTCTAAGATTACACTACATAAAATATAAACACACAATTCGTGTATTCAAACTTGTTGATTCCTAAAGATTTTAGAATCGTCATAGCTTTTTAAACTTTTGTTTGTCGTCTGCTAATTTTGAACTAAATTTCTAACTTATCCGGAAGTACACACGAACACTAAACAGCTGATGTTGAAACTTGTAGAACACACTTGTTCCGGTCTGATGTAGTTACGGAATGTACAATGTTCTAATCGTTCATGTGTTGGATGTTTCACTGGAACAACTTCTGGATTTCGATTGACTGCAGTGGTGTAGATGTCAATGTTCAGGTCACACTTTCACACACGGAGTTAAAATATCACTGGAATGTTCCAAACGCAGATACCACTGTCAAATTGGATAGTTCGCTTACGGTAAGTTTTGAGCGAATGTGGCACTGTTCTTGTTTCGTAATATATACAATTAATAAAGTTCGATTTCTACCACACACTACACAATTATACACGACAATCACTACATTAATTAGTAAAAATAAGAACACTATATATATTGGAGTAACCCCTATCACATCACATCGTAGACATTACACAGCTTTCGTGAATGAAAAAAAATATTCACTGATGGATGGCTGTGTTGATCTGAGTGTATTTTACACACTGCACTCAGACATTGGTGCTCACTGGGTCGGTCGGACAACGGGACAAAAGATCGGCAATCGTGAGGTACACCTGAATTGATAAATCGCAGTGGACTACTGTCAGATTCGACAATAAAATGACGTCCTAGGAGGAATCTGGACAATTTAGTTATACCCACCACTAGAGCTAGGGCTTCCAACTGAGGTATTGACCAAGCCCGTTCTCTCGGTTTCAATTTCCTGGAGACGAAGTACACAGGATGAAGGATGTTATTATGCTCCTGCAACAAGACTGCTCCAATCGCCACGGAGCTCGCGTATGTACGCAATCTGAAAGGGACATGTAGATTGGGCAACTTCAGAATAGGATTATTTAAACCATTATCAGAAAAACAAGATAATACTTTATGGAATGCAAATTTTAGGCATTCATTGCTTACAATTTTCTCCGGTTTATCTTTTGTTAGTAAGTTAGTAAATACTTCGGTCAGTTCGGAAAAAATCAGGAATGAACTGCCTGTAATAATTTATAAGTCCCAACAAACTTCTGACTTGCTTTTTCGTAGTCGGAAGTGAGAATTTTAGTATCTTGGACACAATGTTATCGTCTGTCGTGACAAAGCCATTGGATATTTTGTACCCCAAGAAGGATATTTCTGGTAGGCTATGTCTACTTTTGCAGGCTTTACCGTCAGTCCGTGCTGTCTAATGCGTTCAAATGTCTGTTCTAATGTCTTTATGTGGTCTGTCATCGTCTCTGTGTGAACACAAATGTCGTCTATATAGCAAATTTTGTTCGGTATATCTACTAGTAAAAGTCGTGTCATACGTAACGAATGTAGCTGGGGTCG
>JACEFZ010019782.1:0-19691 GCA_014155875.1 Cepaea nemoralis
TTGGCCAGGGCCTTTCCCTATTCTCTATTTGATTTATGTTTCACTTCTACCATCATCTGTTATTACATTCCATGATAGGAGAAACTGTTTACTTGTTCTAGTATCTCCGTGTTTACTGTGATTTTCATTGATGGCAGATTCTGCACAGAATAGAAGGCCAAAAATAAATGATGAAATCACAACTGTTGTTTTCATAGGATACCTAAACAAATACCAGTAAAAACCAGAGGTGAAGAAAGGATGTTGGCACTGAATAGGAAATACATTGAGAAAACTTTAGAATAGTATAAATAGAACGTCCTTTGTTTGGAACCCACAAGGAAAACAAAAAAGAGGGAAACCTAAACAAAAAGGAGGAGAGAATTAGAGCCATAATGAATAAAATGGAGAAGACATCATGGAAACTATGGGAGATAGCAAAAGATTGAACTACTTGAAGCATGGTGGTTAAGGGAAGGTGTAAGTTAGTTGAGGGAAGGCCTAAGTTGTGTAGGGAGGCATACGTTGGTTGAGAGAAGACCTAAGTTGGTTAAGGGAAGACAAAAGTTGGTTTTCTTCTACACCATTTTGTTCTGGGCTCTTTAGAGGAAAGTGCGTACACCTAGCTTAGCATCTCCATGACTTCGGCATGCATTTGTCTAAGGTTTGCTATGTATCAGGTCTCACTCAAGTAGATCATGAGAACATGTGATATTGTTAGATACCAATGGTTCTTGCAAAGAATGCCCCTTGGGCTATGCTGAGATTGAACCCAACACCTTTTGAAACCCAGGCGGACACTGCGGTTGTGCTGTTAAGGCCTCTGGAGTGTTTATGTTTGGGGCTATGGTTTGCTTGCGCATTTTCCTCATGTTGAACTGGTGGTGCATGGTTCCGTCATCCAGCTACTGAGTTGAGTGTGTGGAGCGATACTGTGAGATGTGGATGTCGTGTGGAGTGCTTTTGCACCTGTCCATGTTTGTTTTTATCATGAACTGCATGTCCAGAAAGATGGTGGCCAACCGGTTGCTTAACTGACTGGGTATTCCTAATGCAGTAATGTGTGGCTACTGGTTTTCTAGTAACTGCCGACAATGAACTGTATTTTTTTAAAATGGGGGACGTTTGTGTTGGCATTCTGGCAGCAGCCTTATGCATAGCATGCCTGTGCAGGCTGTTGGTTTGTTGAGACTACTGTCTGTTCCACTTTTCACATGGGGCAGTGAGGAGGATATTGTGTGATATTTACAGGCACAGGAACGTAGCATTATGGGGTCGACCCGTTGCTGTGAAGTTGGAACCGTGACTGACTAACTAATTAATTGCAGTATCCAGTCAGCCATGGAATGCCCTAATGACTTTTTTTTTGGGGTACAAATGTTGTGCTCGCTCGTTTTGACCTCGAGCACAATCCACACATGCTACTTCTAGTAGCACTGGACTCAGTTTTTTGTGTGTGGATTAGCTTTCCCATTACCAGTGTCCCTTGCCATCAGATGAACCCACTCTGACTTCAGATGTACTTGTAATTTATGTCCCCAAGTCAGTGACGAGAAGTTAACATTTTAGTCTGAGTGACCAGTGTAGGGTTTGAACCCCATACCTCAGCATCAGCACACCGTATGTTTAAAAATGAGCACTCTTTCCCATTTGGCCATGCTGATCTAATGATATTATTATTATTATAAATGTGGATTACTTGTTTATTATATTAGAATGTCATTCATGGGTATGCTATTTGATACAATGTAGCTTTTACCCATATTGTATCAATTTGGGTGGTGGGGGGGGGGGGAAAGTGTCATGACCCAATTATGAATGGGATCCACGCCTTCCTGACTGATACGTTTGGGTCACACACACGATTTGAACCATGGATCGCTATTGCGATGAGCCGCCAAGTTGACTCATGGCATTTGTGTACCAGGTAGCGAGGTTGAGGTCTCATTGTGTTATGTCCTGTCTGCAGACATATAAAGTGTGTGGGTCACGTAAAAGACGTGGACCAAGTAACACCATTATTATGATGAGCTGAATTTAATGGTATTTGAATGTGTCCATCAAGTATGATGATGCCCATTCATTTAATCCAGTGAGGTTTGAAAGTTCTGAGTCGTGAGTTCTAAGATGGCTGGCAAGGCTTATTTTTATCTCGAAGTGTTCTTTGACAATGTGGGCAAAGAATACTTGACGTTCCATGAGGAGGTTCTTCTGCGGTGGTTTTTGTTTTGTTCTTGTCCAGTCTTTGTTTCCCACAGTTCTTGCAGCCCTGTTTGCTTCATAAGTGATAACACCCTTGCGTAATAATGTAGGTAATGAATTTCGGTCTTTGGCAGCAGTCTCCCATGTGTCGTGATGAATTCCAACATTTTGGAATTCATCACGAATCAGGTAGCTACCACACGAACAATTATGTACTAGAGAACGAAAGTGGCAGGTCATTATTGTAATACCCAGGCTGCTGATATGGTGTCTCTACTTTTTTTTTTCTTCAACTTTTATTTCGTACAAAATAGAGTGTATTTACAAGGTGCAATCTCTCTCTCTCTCTCTCTCTCTCTCTCTCTCTCTCTCTCTCTCTCTCTCTTCTCTCTCGCTCTCTCTCTTCTCTCTCGCTCTCTTCTCTCTCTCTCTCTCTCTCTCTCTCTCTGTTTGTTTCTTTTACATTTGCGAATACAAGTGTACCACCATCTTCATGATGTGAATTGCCGATAAGCATGTTTATGATATTATATTTATGGCAAGGTGCAATTACTTACACATTACTTGATGCTGATGATGGAGTAATCATTTGCTCTCATGCATACTAAAACATTTCAGTAAGAGATTCGTTCATACTCAAGGCATTCTCATTCCCACTTAGCTTTATTGAAACAAGTTTAAACAACCAAAGCAGCGCTTGTAGAAACGCCACAGAGGATTGTTTGGTGTTGACGTGGCACACTTTCGTCGTAGTCATTATATTAAAAGGTTTACAAGGTACACATCAGTGTACCCCTGCAAAAATTATTTTTTTCACTCGATCACCAGAATCTGAAATAAAAACGATGGTTAATATCAAATATTCTATATGTATAATTTTTTTCAGATATCATAATATAGTATCATATTATCAATGAAGTAAATTCACTTGAATCTATTTTCTTAGAAAACAATAGCTTTTGTAGTTTATTCAATTTTAAAAAATAACACAATAATCTCTTTGAAATCTAATTAGCATTTTAATGATTATTTAGTAATAAATGATAAATTTTTATTGTTAATAAAGTAATATCTACACACAATATTATTTCCCTTTGAATGTTAAGTGATTATTTCCCTTTAATACTCTACAGTTAAACTTGTGTATGCGTCAAATCTATATAGTCTGTATAATATATTAAACTTTGGGCATGACAACTGTCTAGGTTGGCCCTGTCAAATACACACTAAATCTGTAGTTTTCATTTAACACAGGTCGAAAGATCACACATGCTATAAGTATCTTTTCTGGGCAGATTTTCACATTTGGACTCTGATCCTGGGACGTAAGTTATTCGGTTTCCTCTTTTAGATTTCCAGTAGGCCAGATAATTTTAACAGTTCCTTCTAAGATTTTGCGCTTATTTAAAAAAAAAAAGAAGCTAGATTTCCGATCCTGGGAGGTACTTTATCCTTAGATTATGTGAAAACCTATGCCATCCACATCTTAAATCCTTCCATATCGGCTCTAGCTAGAGGCAGACGCATCTCTATGCACGCTACCTATTACCGCTACCCTCTTTTCCATACGCCTCTTCAAGATATGTCGTCTAGTTATCTTCTGCTTCTGACTTGTCCAATCATCACGATGAGTTCCTTGTCCAATCATCACGATGATGCCCATGCCCTCCTTCTCATTATACATCTACACACAGCTTTCTTACTGGGTCTAAAAACTTTGACTGCCAGGAGACAGAGTTCAATCAATCAATCATGTGCCATGCAGGAAAGCGTGGGCGGTCATGACTCGCCATTTCACTCGATCACCAGTGTCGTGGATCAGCTCAGTGTTCCTGTCTCGTCCATGCCATGTGGCCAAGCCATCCAGGTATTTTCCTCTCGGTCTTCCTCTTGGTCTGTTCCCCTCGATCTTGCCAGTTGTCACTAAGTTCTCCAACCCATTTCTTCTCATAACATGTCCAAAAAGTTTTGACTGTCTACGTCTAATTTCTCTAATCAGTCTACGATGTTCATTTGTCTCCTGTAGTACTTGGTCATTGGTTTTTCTGTCTGTCCATGGTATTCTTTGCATTTTCCTCAGAAACCACATTTCTGCAGCCATCAGATGCTTTTCATCTTGACTGCTCATTGTCCAAGTTTCACATCCATACAAAAGAACAGGCTCTATGTATCCCCTCAACACTCTTTTTCTCGTTTCAATTGACATCTTTTTATTGGTCAGAATGTTTTTCATCTTGCTAAAGGCTACTTTCGCCATGGCGATTCTTGTTCTAATCTCTTCAAGGCATCTCCCATCAGATGTTATAACTGTTCCAAGATAATTGTACCGATTCACTTGTTGAAGAATATTTCCATTTACTCGTATATTACATTGTGGCACTTCTTCCTTCCTACTGACGACCATAACCTGAGTCTTTTTACAATTTAATTCTAACCCCAGTTGCTCACTGTGTACAACAACCGCATCTACTAATTGTTGCAGGTCCTGCGCATTGTCTGCAATTAATACTGTATCATCTGCATATCTAATGTTATTGATGTTTCGTCCTCCAATGCTGATTCCATTTATATCCTCTACATTTCTGAAAATATTTTCACTGTACAGGGAAAAAAGATCTGGAGACATCACACATCCCTGCCTAACACCTCTCTTAATTGGCTGATACTGTATCACTTCATTATAAATCCTTATTGCAGCTTGTTGTTTCCAATATAGGTCTTTTATAAGTCTAATGTCTTTCCCATCAATTTGTAGATCTGCAAGCATATCCACCATGCTGACATGTCTAACGCTATCAAAAGCCTTTGTATAGTCAATAAAGCAAAGATGTATATCCTTGTTTACTTCTATAGCACGTTCAATAACTGTTCGCAGCATATACACAGCATTTACTGTACCCTTCCTTCTACAAACCCGCATTGTTCTTCCCCTATTTCAGGTTGTATCTTCTTCCTCATTCTTTGCATGATAATTCTTAGCAAAATCTTTGTGATGTGACTCATTATACTAATTGTTCTATGTTGATCACATTCCAAGGTTCCTGATTTCTTTGGGATTGCAATAAATATAGAGTTACATAATTCAGGAGGTATATCTCCAGTATCATATAATGTGTTCAGCAGTCTGGTGACTTGATCTATTCCAAATTCTTCTAAAGCTTTAATCATTTCTGTTGTGATGTTATCTGCACCGGGGGCCTTGCCAGCTTTCATATGCCTAAGAACATTTCGAACCTCCATCTCCAAAATTGGCGGTCCTTCATTATTAAATCTAATATCATACTGTTCGTCTCTGTTATCATCATAAAGGTGTTTCACATAATCTGTCCATACCTGTAGAATCTGGTCTTTTTCTACTATGATTTTGCCATCTTCAGTTTTTAGACACCCTGTTGATGTACTTGTTCTTTTATTAGTAAGTTCCTGAATTCTTTTGTGCACTAATTTGGTATTTTGACTGTTGTGTTGGCTTTCAATTTCTAAGCACTTTTCCTCAAGCCATGCTTCTTTTGCCTCCTTACATAATGTTCTGACTTGTCTGTGAATTTCTTCATATTTGACAGAATTATTTTTGTTGAGTCTTCTTGTTTCCATGAGGTGTAAAATTTCTTCAGTCATCCATTTCTTACGACCCACCTTCTTTAATTTTGGAATAGTTGTTTCTGCAGCCACATTGATTGAATTCTTCAACGTTTCCCATTGATCATCCACATCCTGGAATAGGATCTCTAGATCAGACAAAATTTCGAATCTGTTCTGTACTTCTATGTTGAATTTGTTTTGTATTTCCTTGTCATTACTCAATGTACACAAATCATATTTAGTGTTTCCTGTTATATACTTGACTTTCTTCAACTTTATCCTCAATGTTCCTGTGAGTAATCTGTGGTCACTATAACAATCAGCACTGGGAACTGTTTTTGCTACTGTTAATGCGTTTCTAAATCTTCTGCTAATGAGAATGTAGTCAATCTGGTTTCTAATCCTGCTATCTGGACTCCTCCATGTCCATAATCTTCTAGGGTGTTGTTTGAACCAGGTGTTTCCTACAATCATTTCCTGTTCTTTTGCCCACTCTACGAGTCTGTATCCTCTTTCATTTCTCTCTCCTAAACCATAGTTTCCTACTGTGTATCTATCTCCCTGATTTCCTACTTTTGCATTGAAGTCCCCTGTTATGATGGTTATTTCTGAATTTTTACATTTCTTTAAGGCAGACTCTATGTCATTATACAATTCTTCTACACTATCTTCACTGGATTCTCCCGTTGGGGCATATACTTGAATAATATTTATGCTAAAAGGTCTGCCACTTAATTTAACTAGTAGAACTCTGTCCGACACGGCCCAATATCCTTGAATAAATTTTGATGTTTGTCCTGTCCATAATAATTGCCACTCCCCTATGACGAACTTCACCTCCAGAATAAATAATCTTGAAATCTTCTTCTATCTTGATGCCTGTTCCTGTCCATCTCGTTTCGCACATACCTAAGAGTTACTACAATAAAAACACATTAAGATGTTAAACGTATTATATTAAGATGTTTAACGTATTTTTTGTATAATGATGTTTAATTCAATGCTAAAACAATCAGTAGCCCCCCCCCCCCCCCGCCCCCCCCCCCCCCCCCCCCCCCACCCCCCAAAGAAAATGGATGGCGGAAAATGGGAAGTTTGGGTGTGTCACAGTTATGACTTAAAAGTTGTTAATATTGTAGCCGACGTGATGTATTATATATCACATTAAAGGGGGTTGCATAAGGAAAACTACGGTATTTAAGCTTATGGCAGATACCGGAAGTCGCTTTAAACGATTAATCATCCCATGGCATTTAATCAGTTAAGGGGCCCACTTCATCAGGCCCCCCAAGGCCCCACTTGCCATCGGGCAAGCTGGCACCCTGGCCAGTTCAGCATTGTCTACGCATCTATAAACATTCCGTTTGGTCCTGGTTACTACGAAGGTTTCTCTCCCCCCCCCCCCCCATACCCTATTTACAGGACATCGCTGTCAACACCAGCACTGCGGCTCCTATACCTTCACGCCAAAACCAGCGCGACGGGGTCTGCTGCCAAATCGGTCGTAGCTGTGTTTCGAACGCAGGTAAGCGGCCTCTACGAATCGCGTCCTCAAGACCTTAGCCACGGAGAAGGCCTAAGGTATATATTGAGGGGGGGGGAACATAAGTATTGACTGACACTGAGAAAATAATGGTTGTGCTTCGAATTCGAAGTACACTTGCTCCTTCAGCGATAGAATGACATTTAGAAGTTCGAATACCAAAGAATGAGGACATTAGTATGTGTACTGACAACGAGTTAGACCGAGGGTCACCAAACGTTTTTTACTGTGGGCCGGATAACTGACAAAATTACGAGCGTCGGCCGCATAATTATTCTGTACAATACTTGCAAGCCAGAACGAAAACTCTGGGAAAATAAGACGAAAAAACTAAGTTTAGCTTTCCCACGTTAGTCATGGGTGAGTGGCGTACAATGCTCAAAAAGCAAAGACAGCCAACATATTTGTATACTTTAAAAAGTTATCAAAGAAGGCGACGTTAGCAAAAAAGATAGTTACATCAAACCTAGTGTGCACATATATGTAGAGTTTCTGATCATGATTTTCAAATTGATCATTTACTATTGGGAGAACCACAGATAGATAGGCCATGAAAAACCAAATATAACGAACGGTACCTCAATGAGTTGTGTATCTCGATTCTAAGCTGAGTTATGTAAATTTGAGTGTCGTGACCTTTGGACTAAAATTTTCACAAAAGAGTGCTAACTAAAGGATTTTTTTGCGTTCTGGTCAAAATGAGAGCCCAGATTATCAAAATTTTGGTGTTTTTGAGACTATCTGGTTTGTTTATAAACGAACATCTTAGCAACCATACATCACTGCGATCGGGGTTGCAAGGCCTAACTGGTCATGTTATTTATTTTTTGATATGATGTCTGGTGACCTAATTAGGAAGTAAAAATGGCCGCTAATTATTTACTAATTAATTAATCAGCCAGAGTCTTCTTAATTTTAGCTTTAAAAAATTACAAGATATGTATGTTATTTATGAATGTTATTATGTGTAATGATGTTACGGACCTAATGATCACTTTGGTGTCTTGATAGTATGTGTGGTGACCTAATTAGCAATTAAAAATGGCCGATAATTAATTGCTATGTCACAAATTAGCCTACGTTTTCTTAATTTTAGCTTTCAAAATTACAAGATGAATTTGGTAATATGCGGAATGATGCTACAGACCTTATGGTCTCTTTGCTGTGTCAGTATGATGTGTGGTGACCTAATTAGCAATTTAAAATGGCCGCTAATTAATTACTATTTCACAAATTAGCGTACGTTTTCTTAATTTTAGCTTTAAAAATTACAAGATGAATTTGGTAATATGCGGATATATGAATATTATTATATGAATCTCACAAACTAAACAACAAAAAAGGTTAGTGAGATTTGTGAAACTGATATTTGGCTTTCAAAATATCATCAATGTGTGGTTTTGAAATGCTGCATCCAATCAAGAGAGGTTCTTTCAAATGTTCATCAGTCAATCTCGTTCGATACTTCATTTTGAAAATATTTGCTCACAGACATTAGTTGTTCCAAACACTGATGCCATACCAGCGGCAAATTTTTTTTTTCAGTTTCGAAAACTCAATATCAGGTAAGCAGCGGTAAAATTCAACAAGTTTTCCTTCTCTGTGCTTCTCTATCAATAAGTCATGTGCTTGCAAATCAATGAGTTCCAAGTGTAGTTCAACTGTCACATCACCATGGTTACAATCAAACGGATTCTGGAACAGAAGAATGTAACTCTAATTTCTGTCAAGATCTGAAAATCTCTCAAAATATTGCTTCTTCAAGTAAGGAATAACCCCCCCCCCCCACCCCCCACCCCACCTCCCGGAAAATCGAGGTTGAAATCTTCGGCGATTGTAGCGCAAAACTCTTTGAAACAGTGAAAATGAGAAAAGTTTCTCCTTCTGGTTGTGGTTCAGACATTGACAGCTTTCTCCAAAATCCTTTGACGATTCTGTAGAGATCACAGACGAGGTTATCCTTTCTCTGAAGTTTCAAGTTCAATTCATTCATGTGGGATGTGATGTCGACCAAACATGACAACTTTGACAGCCAGGTATAATCTGACAATGAGGGCTGGGCTTTTTCACAAGATCAGTCCCGCATTTGGCGTTCGTTGTCTTGGATAGCTGTGTGAGGTGGACCCAATTGGAATCTTCCCAGCCGACACGAGTTAGCGAGGCAGGCGTTTCGAGAATGTGGCAGCAACGTGAAGCATGAGTTGTGGTTTGAGCGGGCGAAAGAGCAAATTTGTATGACAGTTTAATAATATCTCGATAAGCACCTCTCTCTCTCTCTCTCTCTCTCTCTCTCTCTCTCTCTCTCTCTCTCTCTCTCTCTTTCTCTCTCTCTCTCTCTCTCTCTCTCTCTCTCTCTCTCTCTCTCTCTCTCGGTGAGTAGCTCAAATGGCTATTTTAAAGTTGTTGCAGTTAAAAAGCTCGTAGTTGGATCTCAGGTGCAGGCAGACGGTCCGGCTCCACCGGTTCACTGCCCGTTGTTTTTGCCCTACTGTGTCAGCTTTCTCACGTGGCTGCTTTTTTGCTGAGCGTCCCGGGTGGCCGACGGGTTTACTTTGAAACATTAGAGTGTTCAAAGCAGGCCTCGACTACCTGAATAATGGTGCATGGAATAATGGAATAGGACCTCGGTTATATTTTGTTGGTTTTCAGAACTGGGGGTAATTATTAACATGCATAAATAGGGGCATTTGTATTGCGGCATTAGGGGTGAAATTCTTGGATAGCCGCAAGACGAGCTAGTGAGAAAGCATCTGTCAGAAATGTTTTCATTATTCAAGAATGAAAGTCAAAGGCGAGAAGACGATCAGATACCGTCGCAGTTTTGACCATAAACGATACTGACTAGCCATCCCAGTGGCAAAGTGAAGCGAAAAGGAGTATACCTTGGCTAAGCGAATCCATTGCACTCAAAGTCTGAATCATTTGCAAATAGCCACTAAATTCTTGGTCCAGACACTTGTTCTACGGCTCTCAGTTGAGGGATATGGCTGAACGATTCTAAGTCAATATACCCCGGATGTGAGGGAGTGGCCATTAATCACTCTCTGCTGCATGGAGGTAAGATGCTGAGCCGAAATCGCATGCAGCCTACCTCGTGAGCGTTACCAAAGGTGGAAAAAGCGTTCCAGTCACAGGCAATTAGTTAGTCTTTCTTCTTGGGCCCAAGGCGGCGCATAATGCAGAAGTCATGGCTCTTCATGCCTGGCGGTTCGCTGCTATCTGTTGTAGATCTTGGACGACACCACAACAGTGAAAAACACCCGGGAAGGCTAAGCCGATCTATAAACGCCCGCCAAAGTCGGATGTGTTGGCCTAAGTGCACATAACCGGACACAACGCAATTACGTCTGGAAAAAAGCACACTCCGGATGAACGCAGAAGAAGAAGAAGAAGAAGAAGAGGAGGAGGAGGAGGAGGAGGAGGAGGAAGAGGAATCTGACAGCTGTGGATCAGCTCTATCTTTTCAGTTAGGAAAACATCTATTTCGTTTCGGTGCTTGTAAAACCGAAACAGGACTTTACCACAGCTGGGCCACTTCACTGATGTGTGACAAGGTAAGTCACAGAATTCAGAATCAATTTCTTCAAGAAAAACCTTGAACTGACGGTCATTGAGTGCATGTTCCCGAATGAAGTTCACAGCAGAAACCACTGGCTTCAGTACACAAGAAATATCTAAGTCTTTCCCACATAGTGCTTGCTGATGTATGATGCAGCGTCTGAACAGAGTGACGGAATTTGCAAATCTTCCAACTGAGTGCTGATATGCCACACCAAACATGTCCTCATTCCAGCCATGTTTATTCCTCCATGAACTGTAACACCTCCAAGTTGATTCCATTATAGGTTATAGTCTTGCAAAATATTTTACACTTCCACGAAAATGTCTTTTCCAGTTGTTGTTCTATGTATGCTGCAAACGGATGCCAACTCTTCCGTTAACTGAAAGTAAGAATTGATAACACGAATGAACACGAGAGGCTGTGATTACTCGAGAGATCAATAGACTCTTCCAACGCCAGAGAATACCATAACAAATTCCTAGCCTATCTGTAGCAGTATGTTCTCCCCAAGTTCTTCTGTTCTCCGCATAGCGGAACTTTCTGAAAGGCTGATAGTTCCAAACAAATCGGCTTTCCGAGGACGCAAGTCATTTGCTGCTTCCATCATATACTCTGTGATGAAATTGCCATCAGTAAACGGTTTTCCTCGTTCTGCCATCTTATGCACTATTTTGCAACTTGTACAAGTGACAGATTCATTTTCAGCAAACTTTCTCTTGAATATATTTCTTTGTGTTTCTAAACCACGTTTCACGGACTCATATTTCTCAGAGAGTAACACTCCAAAAACATTGAATATGTTGACAGATGTTTTATTTCATAGTGACGCCGAAGATTTTACTCTTTCAAAACGACAACACTTTCGTTGCATATTATGCAACTGGTTCTCTGGTACTTTGTTTCCACAAAGAAGTACTTTACTCCCCATTCTTCATTGAAAACGCGATACTAGATGTCCACTTTTTCCTTTCTTGGTAGCCACAATGAAGGGTGAAGTAAACAGGATCTGAAAATGAAAAATACATTAAATTACAAATATAATAAAAGTCCTATTCACACACACACACACACACACACACACACACACACACACACACACACACACACACACACACACACACACACACACACACACACACACACACACACACACACACACACACACACACACACACACACACACACACACACACACACACACACACACACACACACACACACACACACACACACACACACAACACACACACACACACACACACACACACACACACACACACACACACACACACACACACACACACACACACACACACACACACACACACACACACACACACACACACACACACACACACACACACACACACACACACACACACACACACACACACACACACACACACACACACACACACACACACACACACACACACACACACACACACACACACCACACACACACACAACACACACACACACACACACACACACACACACACACACACACACACACACACACACACCACACACACACACACACACACACACACACACACACACACACACACACACACACACACACACAACACACACACACACACACACACACACACACACACACACACACACACACACACACACACACACACACACACACACACACACACACACACACACACACACACACACACACACACACACACACACACACACACACACACACACACACACACACACACACACACACACACACACACACACACACACACCACACACACACACACACACACACACACACACACACCACACACACACACACACACACACACACACACACACACACACACAAGCAGAGGACTAGGGTCGATGGTGACGCTACGGCTCACCAAAGGTACATATAACCTTTATAGCTACATTTGGTAACAGAATATATCACATAATAAAATTTGTAAAATATATAAATAGGGCCTGCCTAAATAAACAGCTTAGAGCAGTATTTTTCAACCGGGGTTCCGCGAGTGGCAGCCAGGGGTTCGCCGCCACAGATCGAAATCGCCTAAATGCAACATTTCTGCCCATTTGGTTTATTACATAAAGCAGGATAGACACTTGGATCATAGCACATAGTTCCTTGAGCAAGGTAAGCATTTGCGTAAGGATCTGCTCCAGTAGAAAGGTTGAAAAACACTGGCCTAGCGACCAGATCGACGGGGGAATTTTTCTGAGCAGGGGATAATATTTTCGTAATAACACAAGGCTTCTATGGCATATTTATGCTATGTTTGCTACTTGATTGTCTATATTCACACTTGTAGTTCACTTACCTATCACTGTCAAACAAAGAAATCCTTGTTACATACCTATAAAATGGATGACAGGCAAAAAGAAGTAAATATGTATGGAGCATCAGACCTGTGTTACAGCCGGGCGCATCTGGGAGAGGGAAAGATGCATGTTTGTGTGTGTTGCCGTGAAAACCATGGTAACGTCAGGGCATATGCGGAGCTACCACGAGTCGGGGAAGGACTTGGGATGGCGCGAAATAAGCACACATTATAATACACAAGAAGTTCTAGATAAAATAATGTAAAATTGAAAACAGTAAATTTACGTGACATAGCAGTCTTCCCAAGACTTCATGGCAAAACATATATCAAAGTTAGTGAAGGACGTTAATGGCTGTCTTAGGGCATCCTCGTCCGGTAGGGACAGTCATGAGCCACAGGTGACACCAGACCGTCATCCAGCTACTGATGTCAAAATCTTAACTAAAATAAATAAATTTAGAGTAGGAACATGGAATGTTAGGACATTAAATGAGCTAGGAAAGTTGACCAATGTTCTAAGAGAGATGGATAGCATGAAAATGAATATACTAGGCGTTAGTGAGATGAGATGGAAGGGATCGGGCAAAATTATAGCTGACAATCACACAATAATTTATTCTGGAGGGGATACACATGAAAAAGGTGTAGGAATAATATTAGATGAAAAAACAGCCAAGTCAATTAATGGATACTGGTGTATTTCAGATAGGGTTATTATGGTAAAAATCAAAGGCAAACCAATAGACATAAATATTACACAAGTATATGCACCAACAGCAAGCAGTAGTGATGAAGAAATACAACACTTTTACGACGAAATAGAAATGGCGATGGCTCAAATTGGATCACAAGAAATAAAAATAATATTTGGTGATTTTGATGCAAAAGTAGGAAAGGGAAAAATGGAGGATGTAGTGGGGAATTATGGTTTAGGTACAAGAAATGAAAGAGGGGAAAAGCAAATAGAATGGGCAAATATCAATGATATGATAATTGGAAACACATGGTTTAAACACCATAAAAGACGACTGTACACATGGATAAGCCCTGATAAGAAAATACGCAACCAAATTGACTACATACTAATTAATAAAAGATTTAGAAATGCTTTAATTAATGTAAAGACAATGCCTGGTGCTGACTGTAATAGTGATCATGTACCACTATGTGGACAAATAAAAGTAAGATTAAAGAGAGGGAAAAAAATGGTTAAGAACATGAGACTTAATAAAGAGGTTCTGAAAATAGATAAAGAAATGCAAGAACAATACAGAGTGACTGTGAAAAATAGGTACAATGCAATAACTAAAATACAGAGTATAGATGAACAATGGGAAATGTTAAGGGACTCCATTCATCAAACTAGCAAAGAAGTATTACCGGAGAGAGGCAAAATAGCTAAGAAAAAATGGATGAATGAAGATATCTTAAAACTGATGGACAAAAGAAAACAGAGTAAAAATGACAAACAAGAATACGCTAAGATAAATAAAGAAATAAAAGATAAATGTGGGAAGGCTAAAGAAAGTTGGTTAAACGAGCAATGCAAAAAAATTGAATTAAATTCCATTAAAGATACAAAAAATATGCACAGACAAATCAGTGAGCTTACAGGAAGAAAAATAAGAATAAATACAGGGTGTTTGAAATCAAAAACAGGAAAGATAATATTAGAGGAAGATGCTATAATGAAGAGGTGGAATGAGTATATAAGAGAATTATATGAAGGAGAAAGGGAAGAATTAACAGAAGATAGTAACTTAGAAGGTCCACCTATTCTGAAAGAAGAAGTCGCTGACGCTATGAAACGTATGAAGAAAGGAAAAACAGCTGGGCCAGATGAAATCACAATAGAAGAATTAGAAGTATTGGGAGAATTTGGAGTAGATATATTAACCAAAATGTTGAATGATATTTACAGCAGTGGATATTTACCCAGTGATATGCTGAAATCTGTATTTATAGCTATACCAAAAAGACCAGGAGCAATTGATTGTGAAGATTTTCGTACAATTAACCTTATAAACCATATCACTAAGCTTCTACTCAGAATCATAATGAGAAGAACCAAAAAGAAAATAAAAATGGAAATTAGTGAAGAACAGTATGGATTTGTGGAAGGAAAGGGCACAAACAATGCAATTTATACATTACGGACACTAATAGAAAGGTCAATAGAGAAACAGAGAGACATATATTTGTGCTTCATAGATTATACTAAGGCATTTGATAAAGTAAAACATGATGAACTGATTAAAATGTTGGAAGATATCAACACTGATGGAAAAGATTTAAGAATAATAAAGAATATTTACTGGAACCAAGTAGCAGCAATTAAAATGGGAAATAAAGAGGGTAGTTACGAACAGATAAAGCTAGGAGTACGACAAGGGTGTGTCTTGTCACCAGATCTTTTCTCCCTGTATAGCGAAGTAATAATGAGAGAGATCAAAGAGATGCCAGGAATACTAGTTGGAGGTTATAATATAAATAATATACGCTATGCAGATGACACAGTATTGGTGGCGGATAATTCAACAGACCTACAACAATTATTAGACGTTGTAGTAACAGAGAGTGCAAGGAAAGGACTCTCCTTGAATATCAAGAAAACAGTAACAATGGTAATATCAAAGAAAATGGTGACACCAAAATGTGACATAGAAATAGAAGGGAAAATCCTTAACCAAGTTGATAATTTTAGATACCTAGGGGCATTTATAACATCAGATGGAAGATGTACAACAGAGATTAGGAGCAGAATAGGGCAGGCAAAAGCCGCATTTCAGAAAATGAAGAGTATCTTATGCAATAAGTCACTATCACTGAATGTAAGAAAGAGAGTGCTGAAATGCTATGTAGAACCAGTTTTGCTGTATGGCAGTGAATCTTGGAATGTAAATGAACAAATTAAGAAGAAATTAGAAGCAACAGAGATGTGGTTCCTGAGACGAATGTTGCGAATTCCTTGGACTGCCAGAGTAACTAACGACGACTGCCTGAAACAGGCTAACGAAACTAGAACATTATATACAACAATAAGACAGAGACAAACAGCTTTCCTCGGTCATGTGATGAGAAGAGAGGCATTGGAGAACATCGTAACAACTGGAAAGATCGAGGGGAAGAGAGGCAGAGGTAGACCAAGAGAAGTGATGCTGGATGGATTGAGACGGTGGCATGGAGGAATATCAGCAGCAGAGTTGATCCAGAAAACCAAAGACCGAGATATATGGAGAGCCATGAACGCCTACGCCAGCCGGCACGGCACTTGATGATGATGAGCAGACAGAAGATCTCAGCACGTGTTAAGATCTCCTAGTACTCTAAACATAATTTACATTTAAACTATCACAACGTCTAGTGTTCCATACGTTTTATCAAGCAAATTCGAGCACCGTCGGAGGGTCTGATAAACTGACGTCGCGGGCCGTAGTTTGGTGACCCATGCCCCAGAGGATAGAGCGAAATTCTGAAGCCCCCGCGCCCCCTGCTGTTATTGTGGGCCTTTATTTCCACTATGAACCTTTTACCCACAATAGTCCACCAGGCCCACAGCTACTGTGAGGGTTTGAAGTTTTATTGATAATTTCAGCCCCTGGCCAAACAGTTGCAACACTTTAGGTGGGGGGGGGGGGGGGGGGGGGGGGGGGGGGGGGAAACTAACTTTTTTAATCTTCCCTTTTAATCTTCCCTTTTTTAATCGTTTATTCTGCGGAAAAACTGTGTCTTTTTACATTTGCGAATACAACATATACATTCATATACATGTGACCAACATTATATTCATGGCATGGTGTAATTACCCACATATTACCAGTTGGCGATGATGGTTGAGTAATCATTTGCTCCCATGCATACCACAACATTTAATAGAAACTCTTTCACACTCCATGTACTCCCATTCACACTTAGTTTCGTGTAAACATGTTCAAAAGTATTGCTGATTCACTTTTGCTTTCGAAAAAAGGCACTCTTGTATGTGTCTACACAATCTTTCCCATCTTAAACATCGTATCAAGCAAAGTATTTTACTAAACACGCCACACAACAGGTTAGTATGTCGTCTGCTTGAGCGCATACGCACGCACGCGAGAGAGAGAGAGAGAGAGAGAGAGAGAGAGAGAGAGAGAGAGAGAGGAGAGAAGAGAGAGAGGAGAGTGAGAGAGAGAGAGAGAGAGAGAGAGAGAGAGAGAGAGAGAGAGAGAGAGAGAGAGAGAGAGAGAACAGACTGAAGTTAACTACATATGTGGCAGCTTAACCACAATTACAAAGGATGTACTTGGAGTGGGCTTGGCTGGGCCAGAGGTCAAACCTCGGTTGACAAAGAAACTTTGATCCATAGGAACAACCTCCCTTTATTTTGTACAGACTGTGGTAATAGACCCTGGTGACAAGGAAGGAACATATGCATCTTCCCCTATTATGGGCTTTGTAAAAATTAAGGATATTTGGCTGTTTTTTTTTTTTTTTTTTTTAAACAGATATAGATGTATTACAATTTATGTATACAATATTAAAAAATCATCCCTATATATTTTTGAAATGCGTATATTCCATTTTGTCTATGCGGTTTTGAATATTTATGTGATTTTGTTTTGGACCATGTGCAATATTAGATATGTGCTGTATGTTCTGAATCTGCATGGTGCTGCATCACTACAAGCCCACACAAAATACCTGTACTCTGCCAGTGCAGACAACAGCGTTGTGTGCTGTAGTTTTGGGTATGGTGTTGTAAAATATTGCCTTATACATTGTGATATATTTTGTCGCAAGCCGTCAATGTCGCTATGAATATTCCCGCAGTACCATTTCAAAATTACGACTGCAACAGTGATAGTTTGTTCCACACTTCGAAAATCCTAAATTTACAAAACCAGACTCAGGTTCGACGTTGTAGCAAAAAAACCTGGACGGGAAAAATTACATAATAAGACGAACGAATGGAACACGGCCTGTTTTTCACCAACCCACACACATGAAGCAGGAAAGATCTGAGACGACTGAAGGAGTAAGAGCACCATCCCAATCGAATAGTAAAATATAACATAGTTTGATTAATAAGAGGAGGAAAGCCTCAGCCAATAAGGACATCACAATTGGGAAATCGAATCACAGTTGATTCTGAAACCTGTCGCCTATGTGTGGAAGCCATTCGATTAGAATGAAGATAAGAAACACAATCATATATTTTAATATAAGCTAATCAGTTGTGATCCCTTTTCAAAGAAGAGTTGATAAGTCAATGTGTTGTAAACCACGTGATTAGTCCTTAAGAAATTAATTTAGTAGAAACTAAATATTATATTCTGGTATCATAGTCATGGATAAACTGTACATTAGGATAAACCACAGTGAGTTTATGTTTCTCCCAGTCAAAGAACTTATTTAATGTGTAAATATTAGACCTAGGTTGTACATTGTATTTCGTAAGTAGTTACATTCAATCAGCAGTGATTTAGAAGTTGTTGAGTAACTTAAGATTTAAAAAACTAAGAATACTTCTTTAACTAAGAAGAAACTTTTCTACATGTGCGAGTACTGGTAAGAGAAATTAGTGTAATGTGTAACAGAAAAATACATGAACACATGAGAGGTAAATAGATTTCTATATGTATCATAATTTTGTGTGGGGGTGAAAACACACACGTGGTGAGTTAAATTATTTACATTGTTGTTAAACATGTTGAATTAATATTTGTGCCACATAATAATGCTTAATCAACCGCCATGCAAAAATGATTAAGATTCATTATGAATGAATGTGGATTGGGTATATCACATAATCCCATGTATATTATGAGGTGATCCATGTGTATTTTCACTATTGTTAAACACGAGGAATCATCATTTGTGACTCTCATAATTATGCCTAAGGATCACATAATTCTATGTATTTGATGAGAGCATGTGGGGATCCATGTGTAATTTCATTATTGCTAAACATGAGGGATCGTCCTTTGTGAATCTCATAAGTATGCCTAATGATCACATAAGTTATTTCATTGAAGTGAGCATGCGGGGGGGTCATGTGTGATTTATTATTGTTAAACAGATGGGGGAAATTTTTCATTGTGAAACCACTCAGTATTACTAATTGTCATCCCTGCAATATGATTGTGTTGATGAATGATGGAGTAATGATTTAGTGCCATTATAGTGTCATTGTTGTTAAATCTGTGAATTTTTCATGTGTAAAGCACATACTATGCTTACTTGTCATCCATTCTGATGAATGTTGGGGAAAAGATTTAGATTTCATTGTGATGTCAATGGGGGTTAACATTAAAGTTATAATTTAGAAATCACATAAGTATAACTACTTTTCTTATTGCACGTATGAGAATGATTTTGAGAATGAGTGAAGTAATCTCCATGCACATATGAATATTATGTCTGATGAATGAGGAGAATGAGTGAGATGAAGTGACATGCTAGGAGTATAAGTTAGCAATTTCCCCAAAAAAAATTTTTTTTTTTTCAGATAAAA